>CATNWC010000230.1:1851376-2414436 GCA_951230915.1 Antitrichia curtipendula | reverse complement strand
CAATGGTTTAGCTTGTTGCGCATATCCGTCAATGAAGCGTCTATAATATCCCACGCATCCTAGGAATCCGCGGATTTCTCGTACATTGGTAGGAGCAGCAAGGGCTAGAATGACCCTTACTTTATCCGAATCCACTTCCAATCCTTTCCGGCTCACTACGTGACCCAGCAGGATTCCGGATTCCATTCCGAAGAAACACTTTCCGGGGTGTAGTTTGAGATTAGTCTCCCTACATCTTTGGAAAGTTTTCCGTAAATATTCCGGGTGAGAAGCTCGGGAGCTAAACACCGCAAAGTCATCTATGAATACTTCCAGGAAATGTCACAAGAATTCTTGGAAGATGTCCATCATCAATCGCTGAAATGTCCCCGGGGCGTTACATAATCCGAACGGCATCCGGGTAAAAGCAAATGTCCCCCACTCCGTTGTGAATGTGGTTTTCAGTTGATCCACCAACCGGATGGAGACTTGATTATATCCGGAGAATCCGTCCAAGAAGCAGTAACATTCATTCCCTGAGACATGATCCAGGATGATGTCCGTAAATGGCAGAGGGAAATAGTCTTTCCGGGTGGCTGCGTTTAACTTCCGGAAGTCTTGGCAAACCCGAATCTTGACCTTTCCATCTTCCCCAGCCTTCTTAGGAACAACTACAATGGGAGAAACCCATTCTGAGTTGTTTACTGGGTATATAAACCCGGGTTCTAATAATGCATCAGTCTCCTCCTTGACTAGCAAAGAGTACTTGGGATTCAACCGGTGTTGTTGCTGTCGAATGGGGATGGCTCCCTCCGTTAGATCAATCCGGTGTTCTCCCAAATGAGCTGGAATTCCGCTCAAATCCGAAGGAGTCCAGGCAAATTCATCTAGATATTCCTCCAGGAGTTTCTTGTATTCTTTTCTTTCTTCCGTACTCATAGTTTTGCTCAGGAAGAAAGATCTTTCCGGAACCAGTTCTATTTTCTCATAGTCGGAAGGATGTACAATAGTTTTGATATGCTCAGCTCCTACTTCTTCCGCTTCTTTCCGGAATTCACTCCATATAGCTGGTTGCCCGGATTGCCCGGAACCAATAGCGGGTAACTCCCTGTCTACCACTTGTCTCTGAATCCAATCAAATGTCAAGGGTATGTCTATCTCTCCCATAGACCTATCTTCAGTGAAGATAATCGGAATCGGGTTCTCCAGTTCTTCCGTCACTGCTTCCAGAATAGGTTCCGGAAACTCAAAGTCCTCTTCCGTGACCGTCGTGAAGTAGCTTGGTACTGAGTCTGAGTCTTCCGGATCTGACCAGTCAGTGGTGTATCCGTTCGACTCACTGGTTTCTCCTAGGTGATCCAAGTGCTTCTAGGGAATCCGGATTGGAGGTTTTCCTACCACGAATTTCTTGGCTCCCCAATCAACCAAAACTTTAGCTGCATACATCCACGGTCTTCCGAGTAACATAGGGAATGGTCTTCCCTTACTTACCCGGATTACTACATAGTTCAAAAGATACGTTATTTTTCCGATCCGGATCGGAACTTGGGATAATCTTCCCACCGGATAGACTTGTGACTGATCCGCCATCCGCAATACCTGATCGGTGACTTGGAAAGAGGTATACCCCAGATCAAAGGCCGTATCTTCTAACATGAGATTCACACCCGACCCACCATCTACCGGAACACCAAGTACAAGACACCCTCCTATTTCCACCTCCAGCTCAGGTGCTCCATAATCCTCCACTTGGGAGAAATTGACCACTACAGCCGGTAGTTTTATCCATCTCTTCCTTTTCTTCGTCCATGTATCTCGGATCAACTTTTGATAACTGGCACTATCATTCAAAAGTTGTCCAATGGTCACATTGGCCTTCTGACCCTTAATGTCTCCTATAATGTCATACTCATCTACCTTCATTTCCGGATGGACTATGAGGGGTATTTCACTAAAGGTGACTTTCCGGGTTGCTGGTTTGAGGATGTTTCCAGCTTCCCGTATTTCTCTTTCTATCTCTTGGCTAATGTCAATGGGGATTGGGTTGTATCCTACCCCTTTTTCAGGTTCTACTGGGGTTGGGCAGGACGAGTGATCAGAATCACTTGAATCCGGAATCACCTTCTCTTTTCCGGAAACTCTGCCTTTCCCCTTCCTATGCCTATCTACTCTATCCTTGGCGGAACTCCGGGTGGATACTCGATGAATAAATTCTTTGGGCCCAACTGGAAGTTCCACCCTTGGTTGTCATTTTCCGGAATTCTCAATTCCGGCTGTAGATCCGTAATTGAGAGCGGTTAGCTCCCGAGGTGGTACGTCTACTTGTTTGTATAGGGTTCGCATCTATTGGGGTTTAGGACATTCACTACTGTGGTGACCATACTCTGAACAGTTTTGACATGGCAAAGCTAAAGGTGCACCTTGTCCAAATCCTCTATGCGGACAAGCATTTGCATAGTACTGAGGGCTTCCACAGGAAAAACAACATCTAGGTGGGAATCGAGAGGGTGGATAATTACCTTGGCCGGATCCGGTATTCACCAAATGGGAGCCTCCATTGGTCCGGATCAACTGCTGAGGTGCTCTTCCTCTTCTGTATCCCATCTGGATCTGAAAAACCGGATTCACTGGTTCCTCGTATACTTCCGGATCGGGTAAGGTGTAGTAGACTCCTTCCTCGTCCACAAAACGTACTGGCTTTGGAATTCCTTGGTGACATTCACTTGCATAGTGTCCTGGTTTTCCACATCGAGTACACCAAACATTTGTGCGCGTCGTTGGTACAGTCCATCTTGGCATCCGGTTATCCGCCAAGTTGACCTTGATTGCCTCCAACGACTCCTGGATGTTCTTCATGAATCTCTTGGAATTGTCATCCTCTACCTTCACCTTCACAATTCTTCGAGTGACTTTCTCATTTTTGTTCGGCCTAGCACGACGGCTGCTCGAGGCTTCCGTCTCGCTCTCGGAACTATCCGGGTCAGTACTCGATTCTTCCGTTCCGGATTCAAAGCTTGAAGTTTCTGAATCCGAATACTTCCGTCTCTTCCTCTCCTTCTTTTTTCTTCTTTCTTTCTCCATCTTTTCGCTTTTCTTTGCAGATTTCCTGAGTGACTATGCAGAATTTTCATAATTCTGCGCAGACTCCATAGCTTCTCGTAGGGTGGCGGGTCGGGATTGACGGATTTGGAAACCCATGTCTTCCGGAAAACCTGCCACATATCATTCCACTTGTATACTAGGAGCGACATCCGTAGTGAGTTTCTTAATAAGGTCTTTTACACGCTGACCATACTTCCTCACTGACTCATTAGGGCGCATGGTGACTTTACTAAGTCTCCCAAGCGCTCTAGCCTCTCCTCCCACTTCTCGGAATGTACGAAGGAATAGGTGAGTGAGTTGGTCCCAGTCATTTCGGATATGATCCGAAACGTCCTGGTACCATCTCAAAGCTTCTCCTTTCAACAGTCCTTGAAAAATCCGCTGCCTAGAAGCCGGATCTTCCTAGTTAGCTATCGTAGTAGCTTCAAACTCTCCCGTCTAATCATCCACACCTTTACTATTATCTCCACGGAATCTACTATAACCAAGCCGGGTATTAGAAACCATGGTTTCTGATCCATCTAAAGATTGTAACTCTTCCGATGAATCCGAACCTCCGTCCGATTCGTCTTCAACTCCTCTTTGAGTTTCCTCAAATTCTGAGTTCACGGATTGGTCCAACAACCGATTGGGTCTATCCGTTTGAGACGGAAGCACCACTAAATCCTCCTCGGACACGGATGCAGGAATTCCGTGTATCACTCTTCGTCTAGGGGCTTCTTCTAATTGTCCGGGACGTCTTCCTACCGGATGTCTTCTTTGGGGTCTACTCATGAAGTAAGAGTGTAACCTCCTTTCAACTTCCGTCAAAAGTGATTTCGGCAATCGCCCTTATTACCTTCACTCTATGACAATCCGAAAAATTATTCGAACTATGAAACAAACTGTCAGGATCCCCGGCAGCGGCGCCAAAAAAGTCGTGCGCGTAGTCTAGCAATAAGCACCTTTACAACACTTAAATGTCATAACATGACTCGAGTTATCGTCCCAGGGTGATCCTAGTGTGTCATTTCAAGGTCCGGTATCCGGTTTACAACCTTAAGCGTCTTCCCACGCTCTACTCCTCACTTTTCGGAAACTACAACTATGCGGAAAGGCAATCCGGATCCGTCCTCTATCCGGAATCCGGTTTCCGCTCTCCAAAACACTGGTTTTTGTTGCCTCTGTTTTACCCTCAGAGGGCCCACACTTGATTGTTTAGAGGGTTAGGGACTCACCACTCATATTCCTCACACACTCCACTCTCATAAAACAATACAAAAAGAAAAATACAACTTCCAGACCAAAAGTTGCAACCGGAAGAGGTTTCCGGATCCTCACAACTTTCCGGATTAGCCAATCCAGAGAGCAGGTCACTCAGGATCACTTCCGCTCCTCCTTACTACAACGATGGATCTAGCTTTCATCTTTTCCGGATCAAGTGGGAGACTTAGACGGACAGACGTAACTAAAGGTTGGAGGCCTTCCGTTGAGTGGGGCACATTCCCCCTGGCGGTCGCTGATCTCCGCACAGAAACCCCTCCTGGGTTTCCGAACTCGCATCCACACCACTCAATTATCCGGATTCCCGTTACGGTTTTTCAAAGGCACTAGTCACATACAATCAGTTACAAAACTTCTCTTCCGTCCTAAGGAAACCCTTAACCAAGTCCAGGTACTAGAATCCGGATTCCTCCTCACCCGTCTCTAAAAAGGCCACCCTGAAAATCAGAGCAGCCACTAACAGACGCACCAGAAATCCAGGGCAGCTAAGACGCTACCACCCCGGAGAATCCGGGACGCCAATGCAAGTGGTCCTTAAAATCCGGATCTCTAAAAATCCGGATATTCTGAAAATCCGGAACCTCCTAAAAATCCGGAACTTCCTAATATTCCGGAACCTCCTAAAATTCCGTAACCCGAGCCTATATCTAAAAAACCTATCTACGATTTAAAGAAAACAAAATCAAAGTGTCTCCTTGCCGCCTTTGGGGTACGTCCACCACGTGGCTTGTACATTTGCAAACCGACCATGATTACTGGCGCCAAGGAGGTCTAGAAGCCACGTAATGAACAATACTGTCGTACGCGTAATCTAGGCGTAAGCATCCTTAACACTAAAATGTGGTTAAGATGACTCGAATTATCGTCCCAGGAGATTCTAGTATGTTGTCGCTAGTTTTTGGATATCCGGATTAATCCACCAACACCCAAGAGGTCCATTCCTCACTCTTCCAGAAACCCACAATGTTCCGGATTCAATCCGGATTACTTTTCCAACCACCCAAGCAATCCGTCTCCACCTCTCTCTCTCTCAATCCGGATCCAACTGCAATCCGGAAATCAATCCGGATCCAACTGCAACCCGGAAATCAATCCGGATCTATTATTTCCGGATCCGTCTTTTCGGATTCCAATCCGGTTTTCCAATTTTCGACCACCTGAAAGGTGATCCGATCAAATCCTCACTCTTTCCCGGATACAAATACTTTCCGGAATCTAATCCGGATCCGTCTTTCACCCGGAATCCGGTTGACACTTCTCAACTCAACTCTCTTCCGGATTCAAATACCTTCCGAAACCAATCCGGATTCCGATTTTACCCAATTTTCAGTTACAGACACTATCCGGAAATCAATCCAGATCAGACCCTATCCGGATTCCCTTTCCCAATTCGAAACACGATCCGGTTTGTTATTCCCCTGTTTTACCCTCAGGGTGTCCTAGTTTGATCTTTAGAGGGGTGAGGACACACCACTCATGTATCTATCCTTTCCTAATCACTAAAACGTACTCACACATTTAACAATACTTTGAAGTAGAGAAGGGCTAAGTGATAATCCTCACAGTCATCCGGATGATCAAACCGGAAGCCAGGTCACTCAGAATCACACCAATCCTTTCCACTACAACGACAGATCAAGACTTCCGGAAAGACTAACGTAGAGCCGTGTATTCGGTAACTAGATGGTTCCTGCGGTTGGCAGGCCTTCCGCCAGGTGGGGCAAACTCTTCCTCAGGCGGTTGCTTATCTCCGCACGGAATCCCTCCCGGATCCGGACTTGCATCAACCTCTCACCCAGACGGAGTTCTATGTTAGTAGTTTAAAGACACAGTGCTCTGTTTCCTCAATCACACATCTAGAACTGTCCTCAGGACTCTCTCAACTCAGTCAAATCCGATGGCCTTAGATCCGGATTCCACCTCACCCCTAACTTCTCAAACTTGAACACAACTGCAAACACTTCAAGACATTCAACACATAGCCAAACACTCGACACATAGCCGGAATTAAAGAATCCACTCGATGATTCAGATTTAAAAAGAAAGGTGATGAAAAACATAAACAAATGCAAGTCAAAGTGGCAAGGATGGAATGAGGAGCAACAAGCTGCCCGCCCATTAAAATACCAAACAAAAAGCAAAAACGGCCCCTGGAAATCCGAACAACCAATCACAAACCCGCTGAGATACCCAGCGGATCAGAACCTAAGCTACTCCTGAAAATCCGGAACTTGGGCTGATCCCTAAAAATCCGGAATTTCCTAGAATTCCGGAATTTCCTAAAAATCCGGAACTTCCTAAAAATCCGGAACTTCCTAAAATCCGGAATTTCCTAGATTTCCGGAACTTCCTAAAAATCCGGAAATCCTAAGATTTCGGAATTGTTCCGGAATCCGGATCTGTCTTTCACCCGGATCCGTAACATCCGTAACATCCATTCTTAAGCTCTTTAACAACTTAAGATTTCCGGAAAATGACTATTCTAAGCTTATTTCTAACTAAACCAAAATGTCTACACTTAATCAAAAAATGAGAAATTTTTACTCTATCTTAATCCTATTCTAATCTATTCCTACACTTTCTAAATTTCCGTACTCTAACAAATACCCCAAAGGCCGCAAAGAGACCAAAGCCAGAAGTAGGTAGCACGGCAGATGATTGCCACGATGGAGTCACTTCCTTGGAGTTCTATGCATGGGCACACTAAGACATGATCGACAAAAGATCACTTGGATGTTGAGGTCGTGCATTCTCTTGCGATGAAGATTGAGCAAAAATGTAGCTGTGATGAGAGGAATGCGTCAGTTTGGGACGAGATGAAAAACATTACAAAGAAAGGAAATATTGCCACAAAGGAAAAAAACCAATGCTAATTTTCAAGAAGGATGCCCTTGCGGCGTACCACCGAACTTGTGCAGGCCATCTTGTGGAGTCTTCAAGAATCCCCTTGGACAATGCAGCTTGGAACCAACCTTGTTTTCATGTCGCTGATGGAGAGGACCCTGAGGAAGCGAACAGAATGGCAATCTAATGCAAGCAAGCCACTTCTTGAGTCGTCTCTTTGCCGTCCTTTTTGGTTTGCCCACCACGTTGCTCGGACAAGAACCACTCGCAAATCATGCAAGGGCACCCCTGTCAACGAGGTCCGCAGCGAAAGCCAAAACAAATTTTATACCCTGTTTGAGCGCAGCGAGGAAAACAGGGGACGCATTGGTCAGCACTCTTCCTTATGCAGTCACAGAGCTCTATGAACAACAAGGGTGGCGTTTGCGTTTGTGCGGACGACTTCCTGTGCGGCATTCCAGGATGCACGTTGCAATGGACCATGATCCAATGTCAGCCTTCCATTGTCGCTCGCCATTTAGGTGGCCAAAATGTGGAGCAATGGGCTTCATCAAGGATGAAGTGGGTTTCCGCAATCCACTGGCATCGACACTCCAGGATCAGTTTCGTGGCGGAGGACAAAGTCAAATAGATATTGGTTCACATCCATAACCGCACAATCACATCGAGAGGAACGTCTTCATTTCGAGGTGTTTGAGGAGCTGTGGACATGAATGATCTATCTGATTTTGCCTCCCCCTAGAGAGCTGGTCCGGGAGTTTCTGTGCGAGTACATTGCGGATACCCAACTTCATCCTCGACAAAGCCTATTGTTCCACATCGTGTCCATGAAAGTGAGGAGCGGCGACGGGAAGACTCACATTGGATCGGAAACCATTCAAGATGACCGATGATGAGGGCATGCAAACGCCTTCCTCGTTGCCCAGAGAGCTCCCTGACCGTCGAAAGCAATGTGTCGACGAGTGCCTCCCCGATGCTCCACGCGAGGCTCGCGCAGAGTATAAAGTTTGCCGTGGCTTCCGTCGCGGACATGCGTACGAGAGTTGCGAGTTCCCAAAGTACGAGAACGGATGGTTTGCAACGGTTCACGAGCGCTTGCAACGTGGTGGCGAATATCCCAAAGGGCGGAAGGGGACGAACGCCAGAACCGACGAGCAACGCGTCTGACTGTCATTCTGGACTCGCATCCTTGGAGTCCCCTCTACCAATTACACCAAAACGAGATTGTGACATGATGTATTGGCGGACTTGCGGAATGCACGACACACCTCTTTATGGAATCTGAATCACCAATGCATGTGGGATCAAGAAGAACGTGTGCTCCCCCCCTAGAAGAGAATGAAGTCTAAAACAATGCAGGAAAGGATGCTGGCAATGTAGGGGAATTATGTCATGTTAAGGGGATGACCGTAATGCAACAATGAGGCGTTGTGAAGGCGTATGGAGTGCGGGTAATAACGCTAAAGAATGGACATATACTACGTTGGGTATGTAGGTGGAAATGCATGTAAGTGGAAATGCATGTAGGTGGAATTGAATTTGAAATTAGTGGGGAACCGCATGGGCAGTGATGACAAGACCCTGCCGTCATAGGAACAGTCCTGATAATCTAATAATTAGTCCTTAGAGAAAGAATGTATATGGTGAAAGAGAAAGTTAAAGAATGTATATGGTCCCTAGTGAAAGAGTACTATGTATATGGTGAGAGAGAGATATTATGTGACCCAATAGTCTTCGCTAATGTCCGGTCTACGGAGAAGTCATTTTGTGCGACAACCCGAGTCCGTGGAAGCGTCGGTGAGTTAAGCTAATCCATCCTATGGTGCGGCATAGGTGACACAAGAGTTTGCGCGAGACCGTTCGCCGCAAGCTTTGTAGACAAAGAGGCGACACGACGCACTCCGTCACGGAGGCCACGGTTTGGACCGCGCGGTCCGAATCGGATAACTGCTAGGACCAATCGGGGAAGGAGCTCCGCAATCAGCGACCCTGCAAAGAAACTCACAATGAGAACCGTGTGAACCGACAGCTCCAGAAGAAGACCCTGGCCAACGAGACGATCCTCGCATTTCAGCACGCCAAAAGAAAAACAACCAATGCACTCATGCCCGACGCAGGGATGGAAGGAAAAGTCAAGCAGTGACTCCTTCCGTGGACATACGATTTCTTCCCCGCCCACACCAAGGCAGCCAGAAAGTGTGCATCCACCAAAGCCATTTGAAGAAATCATACCTGGACGGCCATATCGATAGGAGTCTTGGGGCCCCTGACATACCGTGTGCGACGTGCGTCACCGTGCCGCCTACTGCCGGGAGAAACTTCTACTCGGGCGCGGGAGCGGAGGTCATGTCCTCGCGCGCTTCCGCTGGGGCGGGGCAGCCTTCGGACGAGCCGACCCCTTCCGCCATCTGCCTTCGTCGCCGCTTGGCCGGTTTGGCGAGCGCGCATTCGCTCCCGCCCGCCACGTCCCGGTCGCCGAACATGTACACGCGGCGTCGGATCTGCGCAAGCATCACGTTTTTATCGCCCGGTGAGAACGTGCTCTCCGGATGCTGAAATGACCGCTCCGGTCTTTGCTGTAATTGCCCACGAAATCCAAATAGTCCCGCACGAGTTCCCTGTTTTGGTGCCGAGCCAATTTGACCACCTCCATTCCCAGGCAAGATTGAGTCCACGGCATCTCCAGTCGTCCGAAATAAGGAGGGCTCTCTGACAAATACTGGCAGACGCTGCGACCCGATTCCAGGAGTCCCTTGAGGTAGGGGCACAGCGACCTGTGGAGGAAATCGTCGCTCTGACTGCCAATGTACCTGACCGGGAATATGGCATTGTGCAAGGGGTTCAGGATTGTGCTCTCCGGGCTGGAGTTCATGAGAAGGGTGTTGGTGGAATTGGCCCTAAACTTAGCGGACTGGAACCTCTCGTCGCCCCACACGACCTTGTGCAGAACCTTCAGCCGCAACAGGCCCGCCGGATGGTCGGGAAAGGGAAGGAAGGTGTTCACTTCCACTTTCGGGTCGTAGAACACGTGCACTGGGTGCACCGGGCACCCCGCCAGGGGAATGTTGGGGAAGGAGGGGCACTGGCAGTGCCACCACGGTCGCCTCTCTACCAAGGTGGTGCAGTCCTCCAAGGTGAGGATCGAGAGGGAACTCACATTCTTGTCGCGGAAGAGGAAATCCACCACGGGCCTGGCCACGGCGGCGAGCAATCTGGTCCAGATGCCCAACTGGAACCTCCGCGCCAAACCGGAGAGGAAGAAGCGCACTTCGAGACGGCAGTACAGGACGTATTCACCGAAGACGTGACGCCTCGAGGGAGCGTAATCCGCCTCAAACGGTTGGACTGCCGAGACGACCGGAACGGGCGATTTAGGCAAGGTAGGCCCGACATGCTCGACATGGCACAAGACCCCTTCTACCTCCAGAAGAACAAAATAACTCATGGGGGGCAGGGCGCAAGGAGGGGTCGTCGCGGATACCGGCACTGGTGCCTGCATACGCGATTACCCTGGTCTCAAAGTAGGATTCTAAAAAATGAACGACGAAGTGGAAGGACGGATGTGCGAAAGATTACTCCGGTCTCAAAGACGAAATGGGGGGAGTGGTGACAAGAAGTCGAGACACTACGGAATACTCTGAGAGCTTCAGACCCACCCATGCAATTCGGAACGCATGCACTTCGGACCGCACGACCCGGACCATTGTTTCATCCCTACGTGTCCCCGACGCCGACAAAGTGAACATGAGACTGGTTGGGAGCGGAGGAGACAACACAACAATTGAGCCTCACCTGCGTTGGCGCATCTGCGGAAGCGATCGCCGGCGGTGGAGGGGCCTGAAGTTGAGGAGGCGTCAGCTGAGGCCGCTGGACATTGGCAGGGACGCCCTTCACATCGCCCACGGCCTCCATCTCCAAGGAGCGAGGGACCACCTCCATGGCGGAGGGGAGGACCACCTCCGAGGTGGAGGAAGGGACCACTTCCAAGACAAAAGGGGGGACCACTTCCAAGACAGAGGGAGGGAGAGTCTTCCAAGAGCCCTCCGTTTCTTCTACCAACGGAATGGGTGGAGAGCCTTCCAACTCTGGTAGGGGGACGGTCATTGAAGTTCCCTTCGTCTTGACCTCCAAGGGGCCCGGCGAGAAGTCCTCCACAATCTTGGGCTCAACCGTCTTCAAAACACTTTCCACTTCATCTTCCAAAGGGGTGGGTGGGAAGCCTTCCAAGGGAGAGAGACGTGCAACTCCAAAGGACGAGGAGGTCACTCCCATCGAGTGAAGGCAGGCGGCGGGGGAAGACGGTGGACGGAGCATAGAAGAGTGAGGCGAGGACGGAGGCGTCGGCTGGACAGGATTCTCGGTGCGTAGATCGGGAGCATGTGGAGCCTGAACCGAAAAAGCATACGATCATAACTACATTGCATGTGATAGATCCTGAGTAAGCACTTCCCACAAAGACAGGCTGCATGCGAGGACACATTGCACAGGAGATCGCATTGCTCACGAGGACACAATGCAAACGGAAGCCACACACAGCACTGGACCCACGGATGCTACGACGCCAAGGACTCCAAAAAGAATTCACCCGATAAATATATTACACATACAACACAATCTTTACAAGGTGCAAGGTCCTCGACGAACACTTTACAACATATGCACACGCCCAGGCCTAACATGCGTAAAAATTTCCGGAAACAAAACAAGTGCCTGCATAGCCTAGGTAGAGAGCGATGAGAGCCGCCACAAATTAGGACTCCTAAGTGCTCTCCGAGACTCGTCGGTTCGACCTTCGATCGTCCCAACGTAACACCCTCACATAGCATCCGGGCTAAACTGACAAAACTGGAGCTATGTGGAGGGGTTACCCACCACGGGAGTCTGGTTGTGCTCGTCGGGTGATTCCACGGTGGCCTGCTCCTCATGCAGCGGTGGCGGTTGCGTTGCAGCGCGCAGGGCCTGCACGATGGGGGCATACTGCTCAGTCAGGTTAGTGAAGGAGGCCTCCAAGTCTCCCAAGTCAACTTCAAGGCTGTACGGGTCATCATCCTCTTCGGTCCGAGGATGCACGTTTTCAGGGACATGCACAGAAGGAAACTGACTGAGCGCCAGGTCATCCAATTTTGGTTCGGGAGCAATACTCACCGGAAGAAGCGAAGGGTTCATCGTCGCCATCATCCGGAGACCCGATGCACCGGAGGCCGTCGCGGTCTCAGAGTTCGTCGTGGACACCTCGGACACGTTTTGCAGCTCGCTGGCACGAGCGGGACTCGGAGCGGAAGCCGCGACCGGGGTCTCGGACGAAGCCAAGAACACATTTAGGGCCTTCCGCATCTCGGACATCATGAGCCAGGTCTTCTCAATCTCCTTGTCCTTCTCGGCCTCCCTCTCTTCCTGCTTCTTCTGTCTCTCCTCCTCCTTCCTCTGCCTCTCCTCGTCCCTCCGCTGCCTCTCCTCGTCCCTCCGCTGCCTCTCCTCGTCCTTCCACTCCCTCTCCATCTCCCTCCGCTCCCTTTCCTCCCTCTCCTTGATCAGGGCCGCGATGGCGGCATTCTTCTCCGCCTCCTTGGCCCTCTTCTTCTCGTCCCTGGCCTTCTCCCTCTCCTTCTTCTCCCTCTCCAACATCAACCACCTCTTCTCGTGCTTCTGATTCAACTGCCTCTCCAGGATGTCCACGAGAGCGGTGACGATGACGGGCTTCCTGTTCGGCTTCTGGTCGATCTCCGATCCGCTTGACACGGGCTGCCCCCCTGCGGTGATCGACTCCTGCCCCCTCACATTGGGCTTGGATCCCGAAGACTCCTCGACTTGCACATCTCCCATTGCAATGGTGGACGCAGTTGGATTGGCGGCCGCCGCCAACTTCCTCGCATCCTCCGCCGCCTTTGTCCTGGCATCGCACCGCGCCTAGAGTTCGTGTTCGTCCAGTGTGTCGAGGTCGATGGTATTCACATCGCGCTTGTGGTACTTGTCGCGAGACGAATTTCTGTTTTCTCCGAGTTACCTAAGTCATGGAACGGAATCCAGGAACTGGATAACCGGATCCAGTTAAGGGACCAGAGAAAATCGGAAATAGTCCGCGATAATGACTTAGTGGACCAGAACGGGTTGCGTCCGGGTCACAGAAGGGGAGATCAGGAACAGGATCCGAAACCGGATCAGCTCATGGCACGGATTAGTTCAGTGACCGGAACAGGAAGGAGACCGGATCATGAGAACCGGACCGGAAGTTGTCAGACTGACAGGGTCAGGGTATGGCGCCTATATAAGGGCTGCCCTCCCTCAGTCTGACCCCTTTTTGCGAAGCGTCATTTGTGTTGTGCGCTTTCTCCCCAGCGCCTTGTTGCCTTCCGCTTCCGCATTTGTGGGTCGTTCCACGGTTCAGCAATTTAGAGAGTCAGAAAGCGAGAACGCGAGCGATCGGGGAGAGTGCGCGTGTGTGTGTTTGCAGGTGCTTCCGGTTGAGATCGGACAGAGAGAAGAAAGGAACCGGACGTGCGGCTAGGAGAGAAGTGAGGTAGGATCGGAAAGGGTTGAGTGGCTGACTAGTGCCCATGCGGCAACTCAGGAAGAGCTCTGTCGGTCCCACCAACTCCTCCGCGGTCGCGGTGAAGCTCCGGAAAGTTGTTCCGGTGATTCCCTCGACGGAACCAGAGCGGACCGAGCTCATGGACGATCTCACCACGATGGAGTGCCTGGGGTTGCTGGATAAACCCTGGGGGTTCCGGGAGGAGCGGATGGTGAGGGAACTCTTGGACGGCCGGTCCAACGAGTTCGATAATACCCTGAGGGGAGCCCACCGTCTCTGGACGGAAGA
This sequence comes from Antitrichia curtipendula, assembly GCA_951230915.1. Classification (NCBI taxonomy): domain Eukaryota; kingdom Viridiplantae; phylum Streptophyta; class Bryopsida; order Hypnales; family Leucodontaceae; genus Antitrichia; species Antitrichia curtipendula. The sequence continues at coordinate 2,400,431 of CATNWC010000230.1, read as the reverse complement.
ACTGTGGAGGGCAGTGTACGGTTTCCGGTCTGGCGGAGCGGGTATGGCCAACCGGAAGGATGAGTTCATCCGGGGAAAATTCCAGGGTGCTGTGAACCCTAAGGACGGGTATGCAGTGGGCGACTGCATCGATGAGCGACAACGCCACCTGTTGGAGTTCCTTGTTCCAGTCCTGCACCCGGAGAAGCCGATGAGGGTGATGATCACCCTCGGTAACACCATTTTCGGAGCCTTATGCGGGGCCCGGAAAGTGGACTGAGGACGGATCATTTCCGACCTAGTCAGCCAACTGGCCAGTAGAGTTGGAGGGAGTAGGGCCACTCCAATCTGCCCCTACGTCTACCATCTCTACCACCACCACCAACTCCTCACAAACACAGAGGAGAAGGAGTGGAAGACTCAGGAAGTAATCCTGAAATACGGGGAATCCGGATCCTCCGATGAGGAGGAGAACGATTCCGGTACAGAGTCGGATCTGGAGACCGAGGAGGAAGAAGAGCCGGTCGTCCCATTGGCGAAGCGGCAGAAGGTCACTCCTCCGCACGGAAGAGGGACACCTTCCGGTCGAGGGAAGGCCGAGCCGGAGAACAAACCGGATAAGGGGAAGGCAGTCGCGGACGGACCGGATCCTAAGGATCCGTTCGAAGACATGATCGCCATCCTCTCCAGGGTGAGAGCGGATTGGGAGATCAAGCGCCGGGTCGTCAATGCCATCGGGGACCTGGTGGGGGCTCCGCCCGACAGCAAGCTACCATACAAGGTAGCAGACTGCATCACCAATCCGGTCGATTTCCGAAAGAAGGAGGAAGAAGTCAAGGTGAAGGATGAGGAGATCCGTCACCTGCGAGAGGAGAATGAGGCTCTGAGGGTAGAGGTTGCCGCCCTCAAAGATAACGCGACCGCCACAAGGGAAATAGCAGAAGTGACATGGCAGGTCGTGGAGCAGGTGAGGGCTACGCTGGGCGAGGCCGGAATGGCCGCCAGCAAGGCTCGCCTGTACGACTTGGAGTACAACAAGGAGAAGAAACCGTCCGGCACCCGGATGGTTCGGATCCTTACAGACTTCGCCGAGCAGGTGGAGTCGACATTGGTAGAGGCCTGGAGAGCAGCGGATCGGATTGAAGTGAGTAGCCGAAAACTGACCGAGGTCACTGCCTCCCGAGAATTTCACTTCTCGGATTTGTCATTTCCGGACTTGTCCGCTGGTCCGTCAGCTCCGAAGGATGGGAAGGACCGGACGCCAGAGTCAAAGAAGGCTGCGCGGAAGCCCACACAGACACCAGCTTCCGCCATTGACCTAGATTCACCGCCCGGATCCGCGCGAGAGATTTCGAACCCGGCTTCGGCGAGCGGGGAACGAAGTCGAAACCTGGGAAAGCTGTTTCAGAAGCTGGAATCGAAGTCCCAGGAAATCATTCCAGATCCCATGGCAGAAGATTAGTTAAGTATCATTCTTTGGTAGGTAGGATAGGAAACGGAACTGGAATGGGATCCGGTCCGGATTGTAAGATAGGAACGGAACCGGAGTAGCATCCGATCCGGTTTTGTACATTAGGTTAAACCGGAAGGCCGAGCCAGCTGGCGGCGGGCTTTTCTGACACTGTACTTTAGGGTTTCAAGTATATATATGAGTCCCGCCAAGGCGCGCGGGGAGGAACTTCTTTTGCTCATTTCGTGTGCTTTCTATTGGCTTCTTTGTTGTGCGTCTCTCCCAGTCTTGGCAGGGTTGTGTGATGGAGAGTTAGGAGAGTATGGACGCGTGAGTGGCGGATTTCTCCCCTTGGTGTTTTGCGCCCGATTCTAAGTGTATGTGAGTGGGTAGTGAAGTGTTGGGAGTGGGTTTTCAGTGCCTCAGCACTGCTGGAGTCCAAGTTTCCGGGTGAGAAAGCCGTTGTTAGGCTAGGCGGATAGGGAGGTGTATCCTTAGACGTGCTAGATCTCCTGGATGGGTAGCCCGGTTGAGTATCCGATCTCCTGTGAGGTCTCACCGCTGTAGTGGCAAACGGAAGGGTTCTAGTTGATGTTGGAACGGACGGACGCACTTGCAATCACCTGGCTTCGCACGGATTGGGAGCAGCACCGAGGTCGTTGTAGTATGGAAGGGTCGTACGGGGGGTCTCTGCGTGACCTGTAGCTTGGATCATGGTCTGAGTTGCTGTGAGGGATCAAACCGGATCCGGTTGGGTTAGGAAGGTAGTAGAAGAGTGGGTCTTCAGCCACTATAATTCACGGAAGGAGTGGTGAGCCCACCACTCTCAAGCGCAAGCGGCGATCCCTCTGATGGTGAAACAGAGGTTAAATCAAACCGTGTAGGAGTTAGGGCACGCCTGGGCGAGTGGGAACGGATTGCCCAGTAAGGTACCAGGGACCGGAAGCGTTAGGGCCCTGGGTTGTGGGTGTTGTAGAGGCTGGAGGACTCGCCGGACCGGAAATAGGAGGAATCCGGTCGGTAGCCTTCCGCCCTTTGGTGTTTTCGGTCAGAAGTGTAGGGCCGGAAAGTGGAGGAAAACTAATACTGACAAGGGCTTAGTCGCTTAACAAGGCTAGATACTTCACAGGATCTCGTGGGTTCGATCTTTAGAGTCACTTAGTTATACTCTAGAGCAATTTTTGTGGGTATAACGGGGAATTTACTTACCCTGTGCTGCGACAGTACTTCTGCGTTATCGACCGGAACTCGTCGATGTAGGCCCGGTCGACGGCGGTTGCGGGCGGCAGTGCGAAAGCCAGATCGTCGATGGCAACCTGAGCCATGACGATCAATCGCATTCTGTCATTCCCCGAGGACGACGCGGGCCCGCCGGCCTTGATGTTGTCAATGAGCTTGCGCGTCGCCTCCATCCTCTCCTGCATCGAGTGGAGATGGTCTTCTTCGGAAGAGTCCTTCAGATCGGCCCTGATTTTCTGAACCTCCGCTTGCTGGTCGTCTGAGAGATCCTTGTTTAGGAAATCCAGCTCCACCTGCATATCCTCAATCTTCAATCTGGAGGCCGCGTGAGCACGAGCAGGGTCCGACTCCTTGGGCGGGTCCATGCGCTGGCTCGACGTCGGAGGTGGAGGGGGGGGCATCGCCCGCGAGTCCGCTTCCGACCGCGCGGTCGGAAGTGGCTGGGAGGGGAGAGAGGTGGTCAACTCGGTGGCGACAAAATCAGACCGCGCGGTCTGATTTACCTGGGAGACTTGACATGGAGGGGGAGGCGTGGTAATCGAATCGGACCGCACGATCCGATTCTCCTCATCGGATTGTGCGGTACGATTCTTCTCATCGGCTGGAGGACGAGAAGACATCGGAAAGGCAAAGAGGAAGAAGTTGCTCTTGTCCAATTGTGGCCAAACAGGAGGGGGAGTGAATGTCTGTGAATCCGACGGCGCGTCCTGCCCTGCCCGACGAGGAGACGGTAGGGGCTTCTCCGGACACGAATCAAACCCCGCGGTTTGATCCGGACTGCGCGGCGGCTGAGTGCTGGGGATTGAAGACGAATCGCCTGGCGCCACTGGAGATTGAGGTGGAGAATCTTCGGTCAAATCAATCCTCACATGCAGATCCTCCCTCGATCGAGAAGATGGGCTTGGAGGAGGGTCGTCACTCTTATCACTGGACGAGTCGCTCGTCTCCAAGTCCTCCGTCTTTGCGTTGGCATTGCCGGCTTCGACATCTTCCGCCTGTTGGCTTGCGTGGTCTGTTTGCTGGCCCCGGATCCCGAGTCCGGAGACGGTGTCGTCGTGGTCCTCCCCCTCGTCGTTGTCCTCCTCATTGTCGTCTTCCTCGTGCTCCGATTCAAAGGCATTGGCAGCTTCATCCATCTTCTGGTTCTCGGGCACTGGAAGATCTTCCACCTCTCGCCGCTGCTTCGGAGCTTGGCCGTCGTAGTTGTACTTTAAAACGAACGGCGGCGGGATCAAGAACTCCGGCCACATCCTGGCACCCATTCCAAGATGGGATGAATGCCGAAGCAAGCTCTTCTCCGTGTTCAAAATGTACGACACGGAGCTGCGGCACAACATCTGCAGAAGGAAACTTTGCGTCATTTCGTGGACATCCCTTTCCAAACAAGATCGACTAAATTCAAAAACAAGTGAACGAGAAGTGGTCTAGTGGTTACCGCGCATGCGGACACTGCTTTTGCTCCCGCGAAGACGAGGATGACAGTCCCTTGGTCCCTGCAGAACTTGTCGAGGAAGCACAGGTACACCTCGTAGCGCAACTTACGATCCGAGAGGACAAACGGAAAATCGTGTCGACAAGTCTCTCGATGCCTGTATCGTTCGGCCTCCGTCATCAGGGGCTCGTCTTCTTTGGGCGACAACCGTGGAACGATTCCCTCGCCGTCCACAAGGATAGAGTTCAGGAAGGCCTTGCTGTTCCGCTGCAAGAACGTCACCTGGTCCTTCTGCCTCGAGCTCTGGGTCGGTTTGCCCTTACTGTACACGTATTTCGCATCGCGGCGAAGGACGTGACCCTTGAAGATCACCTTTGCCATGTGGTCCACAGCTCCCGCCTTGTCTGCATTGTAAATCACCATCCAAGTGTATACTTGTTGGGTCATGACATGGGCGGCCAGCCTGTGGATCTCCTCGAGGATCTTGGCGTACCCATACGTCACCTCCATATTGGACACCATCGGGAAAAGCCGAAGGTCCATGATGCCCACCTCGCAGAACCGCACAGATGCCGAACCATGGCGGTAGGGTGCCCATGTTTTGTCCTTTTGCCATGTATACGGCTTCGGATCGAACTGCTGCTTTGCCCGAAGCCACTTGTAGATAGAGTGAAGCGCGCACTTCCTGACGTTTTCGAAGCGCTCCCAGTTCGTCCTTGTCGTGCGCGTAGTCTAGCAATAAGCACCTTTACAACACTTAAATGTCATAACATGACTCGAGTTATCGTCCTAGGGTGATCCTAGTGTGTCATTTCAAGGTCCGGTATCCGGTTTACAACCTTAAGCGTCTTCCCACGCTCTATTCCTCACTTTTCCGGAAACTAGGACTATCCGGAAAACCAATCCGGATCCGGTCTCAATCCGGAATCCGGTTTCAACACTCCAAACACTAGTTTTTGTTGCCTCTGTTTTATCCTCAGAGGGCCCACACTTGATTGTTTAGAGGGGTAGGGACTCACCACTCATATTCCTTACACACTCCACTCTCACAAAACAAAACAAAAAGAAAAGAAAAACAACTTCCAGACCAAAAGGTTGCAGTTGGAAGAGGTTTCCGGATCCTCACAACTTTCCGGATTAGCCAATCCGGAGAGCAGGTCACTCAGGATCACTTCCGCTCCTCCTTACTACAACGACAGATCTAGCTTTCATCTGTTCCGGATCAAGTGGCAAACTTAGACGGACAGACGTAACTAAAGGTTGGAGGCCTTCCGTTGAGTGGGGTACATTCCCCCTGGCGGTCACTGATCTCCGCACAGAAACCCTTCCTAGGTTTCCGGACTCGCATTCACACCACTCAATTATCCGGATTCCCGTTACGGTTTTTCAAAGGCACTAGTCACATACAATCAGTTACAAAACCTCTCTTCCGTCCTAAGCAAACCCTCAACCAAGTCCAGGTACTAGAATCCGAATTCCTCCTCACCCGTCTCTAATGAAATCAAACACTCCAACAGATCATTCCCCTAACTCACACTCTGTAGTCAGAGACAGAAAGTCCACAAGGTAGCTTAGATTCAAAAGAGGAATGAAAAACAGTACAACAATGTGCACTAGGAAATAAGGCCAGGAGAGAATGCCAGGACAACCCCCTGGATTCCCTTAAAAACACAAAACAAAAAGGATAAAGGCCACCCTGAAAATCAGAGCAGCCACTAACAGACGCACCAGAAATCCAAGGCAGCTAAGACGCTGCCACCCCGGAAAATCCGGGACGCCAATGCCAGTGGTCCTAAGAATCCGGATTCCTAAAAATCCGGATTTCCTAAAAATCCGTAACCTCCTAAAATTCTGGAATCTACTAACTTCCGGAATCCGGGCCCATGCTTGGAGACCCGACCATAACTGCAAAATTCAAATTCTTACTTACTACTTTCCTTTCCGCGCCTTCTTCGAGCTGCTGCCACTTGGATTTCCGGTACTCTTGGCAGCCGGCTGTGGAGTTGCTTTTCCCGCTGCCCGGGTTTGTATCTTCCGTTTTGGAGGAGGTGAAGCTTCCTCGGACTCGGTTTCCAACTCAGTCCGGAACTCCTCCTCTTCTGACTTCTCTATGATCTGGGTGTCCTCCTCCTCTTCGATTTCCGGTACGATCTCCTCCAAATTCGCCGTCTCCCTTTGCGGGGTACGTCTTGGAGAAGGCACGATCATGTGAATGAAGTCTGACGGATAGGTGGCAACTGGATTTGACATAACTCCAATCCGGTTAATGAGGTCTCCTTGAATTGGGAGCACAGGAGTCTTGAATCCGCTCGTCCAGGTGGTCGGGCTGTTTGGCGGAGCCGAGACAACGGTTGCTGTAGGCATTTCCCTTTCCGATCCGGATTCCTGCATTCGGGGTCCTTTGCTTCCGGACGGCCCGGCGGATGGATGGAGCAACGACTTAAGCTCTTCCGGTTGAGTTTGAGCATAGGCGGATTGAATCTGCCTGACTGGGGTTCCGGACACAAAGGGAAGTTCCGGAAACTGTGCAAAGTCCAGAGCCCGATCCGGGTCCAATGATCCTAATAACTGCCGTATCTCCTTGAAGGTTGTTTCTATCCGGGTTGAGAAATCGACCAGGATAGTCAATACCTTGGATCCGGTTACCTGCCCCTCCCTCAATAGTCGGGCGTCAAAGAGAGCGGCTTTAGCCACAACGTCTCCGGGTTCCGCCAGAAATCCAGATAACCTTTTGGCAGTGTTCAGGGCATCCTTCTCTCTCTGCTTCGAGGCCACCAGCTCTCCGTCCAGCCAGTTGAGTTGCATGTGGAGGTCGTCACGTTCTTTCTCTAGTTTCCGGATCTGCTCTTCCTTCTCCCGGATCGTTTCCGGATTCCGTTTCCTTGCTTCTTGCACAAGTTGGTCTGGTGGAACTCCCATAGCCTCCGTGATCAGATTCAAGAGCTCCACATACTCCTGGTGATATTGCTTGGCTTGCATCACCCATTCGACCCCGGCTTCATAGAAATCCTTCGCTCCACCTTCTTTCTCCACGAGCGGCCTTTTCCCCCGAGAATCCACTTCCGTGGACTTCCGTCTTGCCTCCCGCCGATCCGTCAGGGGTACTTCCGGCTCTTCTTCTTCTCCTTCAGATTCCGGAGCTGTTCCTTCCTCCGCTTCATGAGTCAACTCGTATTTGAGTATGGTTAATCCGGTGTTATACTCAATAGTTTCCTCTGAGGTCAACACTTCCGTCTGGTGGTACAAGTGGAACATATAGGGGCTAATGGGACTCTGTTTACCCCTACCTACATGTTCTGCTAATTTGGTAACTACCCCAGCTAGGACTTTTCCCCAGTTCACCCGTTTATCATCCAAAGCTCCAAATATGGTATTAGCCACCGTGATGGTAACCCGTGTTGGCTTTTCCGGATAGAGGATGGGGATCAGGAATTCTAACACCCGCATCTGCCTCTCATCCCCACAGTCGCTAATCGCGTATCCGTCCTTGGTGTTGGCCGGATTCCTAAATTTTCCGACTGTATACTTATCCGCTCTCAAGGCTAATCCGACTCCGTTCCTAGAAAACTGATACACTTCTGCCCAAATCTCTTCCGTCCAAGCTATGGGCCGACCCCTTACGGTCAACTCGTATTGATTCGGAGCTCCTACGATGAGCTCCTGAATCATTCCGTCATTTTTGAGGACCCAAGGTCTCTTGATCAGGCCTAGGCACCCCATCCGGCTGAGATCCTCCTCTAACTACCTCCGTTGAACCGGATGGGCAGGAATAGCCGGAACCACCATCCGCGCGGTGGTGGAAACCTTCCGGCTACTTTCCGCCATGAAGGACGGATAGCCCTGTTGATCCAAAAATCTATGGGTTCCCTAAATTCCCCTCCGTCGCTAAACTCACCACTCTTTCTCTCAGCTGCACTCACACATTCCACTTTCTAATCATAGAGGAAGAGAATGGTGGCGGCCAAGGATTTAAGTACTTGTCGGTCGGCCGTCGGTTCCCCACCGGGAACCGACATTAATCCGTTCCCCTGAACAGATCCCTAAATCTGTAGGCTGGAATTCTAGCCCCTAGGGTTTCTGATTCCGGCTTTTCCGGAATTCCGGAACCATCCGGATTCCGTCTTTCCGTCTTCCGGAATCTTTTCAATTCCGGAATTTTCCTAAACTGCCTAATGGAGCTAATTACTTCCATATTCCGGATCCCTAACAACAAAATTTTGAAATCTAGGTGTTCTTCTACTCTAGAGTATGCTAACCTTATGTATTCTACATTTTCGTGTTCCCACAGTCCTTGCTCGTTCGTAGAGGACGAGCATCTCTGCAGGAGGTCCGATAGGCTTCGCCCCCGACTTGCACATGGAAATCACGTACTTCATCCCGCCTTCCTCGAGGATCGCCATGTGATGGCTGGTTATCTGTAGGGCCGCCTTGAGGGCCTTCCACTTGGCAGGGTCGAGGTCTCCATTTTCGGTCACGACGTCGTCGGCCTCCGTGAATCCATCCTCCTTGGCCATGGCCGCTAAATCCCTCGCAATCACAATCTTGTGCTTCTTCCGCATGCACCACTGGGCGAAGGACAGGGAAGTGGAATAGCGCGTCGGCCTCTTCATGTGGACCTTGGGAGGCACGTCCAACATCTTCTGGCCGAGCTCTCCGACGGCGGCGTCATCCATACCTCCCAGACTCTTCATCTGGTTGTTGATTATGGGCGTGAACTTGCGCTTCTTTGGGTCCCCAGTCCTGACCACAATCTCGCTAAACGGACAATCGGCGTCGATATCGTGAAGACCTCCGGATTCATGCTTGTCTAGGACGCTGTTCCAGATGGCCCACGTTTCATCGGAGGCCATGATGATTATGCGCTCCCCTAACTTGTCGAAGTCCACGGTCTGGGTTTTTGTCCTGGGCGGCGCGTGCGTTGTCCCCGTGGACTTGAAGCTCTCCTCCACTCTGTCCCAGAAGACCTGTCAGGGAATCACGAGCCAAGCGATCAGATAAATCGAGGGCCATGACGGACAGCGCTACCTCACAACTCGAAGCAAATCCTGCAAACCCAAGTTGTGCTCTCCGGTATACCTTTCATGGGTTCCGACCGCGCGGTCCGATCCACTCTCCAGTAGAGCTCGTGGACCACATTTGCGTCACGCGATCGTGTGGGGAAATCCCAACGTGATAAGTTTGCAAGTGCATGCATACAGGTTCGGACCGCGCAGTCAGAAGCTGAAATCGAAGGCTTACCTCGTAGCTCTTGAATTCTTCGCCTTGACTCGACTGCCTTGCGTTCTTCCGAAACTGGCTCGGCTTGCCGGCGCTTTCCCACAGGTCCCGGCAGTGCTTGATTGTCGCGGGGAGGGACGACAAGTATGGAGCGAGGACGTTGCCAGAGTTGCACATGGACGACAACGTGTGCAGGTGCCGCGTCCTGTCCGACCAAACAATCTCGCATGTCCACTTTTGCAAACGCGCGGGGAGCGTCTCGTCGTCGACGATGACCTCCCCCGATATGATTTCCTTGGCAGCCTGCCACGTGTGCTGCTCGTTGATGATCTTGGACGGGCCCGCCTTCACGCAATCCTCCCAGCATATCGGGCGCGTGAATGTGTTGGGCATGACGGTCATGATCTGCTTCGTGTAGTTCACGAGCACCATCCGCTTCAGGGCGTGTATGACGCTGGTCCTCTCCAGCGGTCTCACGATAATCCCTGTTTTGGAGTCCGCGTTCACCATGTCCGCCACGTCCAACTCGAAGTAGTGCCCCCGCCCGAAGATGTACATGTACGTGGACAGCTGCTTGAAGACTTTGTTGGCCTGTGCCTGTGCCTTGAGGCGACTCTTTGTGTCGCCTTCTGCGCTTTGCTTCGAGTCCGACTTGAAATCCAAGTCCACGTTAATCCTCTCCGGGATCGTCGAAGGATCCAAGGGCACGGTACTGGGATTCTCCTGCCACACGCCGTTGACCTTCTTCACGGCCAAAATCTGCGCTTCCTCCTCGGTCATCTCGGACGGCTCTTGCCAACATCCTGCGTCGAGGAGCTTGGACCTGCATCACCCCCCCGGACAGAGGAGCTTGGAGCCGGTGCTCAAGTCGATGCACTAGGAGAATCCTCAGATTGCACGGGCTCCGCAGGTTCATGTCGTTGCCTCCGCCATCTTTCCGCTTCGTCGTTCGGGGAGACCGACGATTGCCCTGCGACAGCATGGCCTTGGTCCTTCCGCTTCCTGGCCATCATCTTTGGCCGTGCCGACGGAGTAGTACGAGGTGCTGGCTGGGTAGGGGTAGTCCGTGACGGTGTCACGGACGCGGGCTCTACTGCAAAGGCTCGCATGGCCGGACGATTGGCGTTGCGCAAGGCGGCACCCGGAACAGCCGACTGGGGTGACGGCCGGCTCCGGGTGCTCACCGTCGAGCTCGACCCGTTGCTCTTTTTGGCTTTCTTGCTGCCGCTTCCACTGGCTTCCATGTCTTGTTCTGCACGTGAATCAAAACCCGTCTTTAGTGTAGCCGTATAAAGAGTCGTGGCGTTTGTCAGATACGCCTGCAGCACCTTTCCCGTTTCTACAAAATCTCCGGCCGCTTCTATGCACTTGTTTTGGGTTTTGAGCATGAGGATTTGAAACATGTGCAGACATTTCTCATAGTTCTTCATCAGGCGGTCCTTGCAAAACGTCATCTCGTCCTCAACCTGGATGACAATCACGCCCACTACGTTATTGGTGGTATTCACGACGTCCATGAGCAGCGCCTCACGAAGGATATGGACATTGATCAGGAGGATTGTGCTCAAGGCTTTCCATCTATGCTCTCTTGTCGTCGTGAACCCTAATTCAATAGTGAACAAGGGGGATCCTTGCAGGTGGCTCGTTTCGATGGTCCACATTGCCTTCTGTCGCGAGACGAATTTCTGTTTTCTCCGAATTACCTGAGTCATGGAACGGAATCCAGGAACTGGATAACTGGATCCGGTTTAGGGACCAGAGAAAATCGGAAATAGTCCGCGATAATGACTTAGTGGACCAGCACGGGTTGCGTCCGGGTCACAGAAGGGGAGATCAGGAACAGGATCCGAAACCGGATCAGCTCATGGCACGGATTAGTTCAGTGACCGGAACAGGAAGGAGACCGGATCATGAGAACCGGACCGGAAGTTGTCAGACTGACAGGGTCAGGGTATGGCGCCTATATAAGGGCTGCCCTCCCTCAGTCTGACCCCTTTTTGAAGCGTCATTTGTGCTGTGCGTTTCCCCCCCCCCGGCGTCTTGTTGCCTTCCGCTTCCGCATTTGTGGGTCGTTCCACGGTTCAGCAATTTAGAGAGTCAGAAAGCGAGAGCGCGAGCGATCGGGGAGAGTGCGCGTGTGTGTGTTTGCAGGTGCTTCCGGTTGAGATCGGACAGAGAGAAGAAAGGAACGGGACGTGCGGCTAGGAAGAGAAGTGAGGTAGGATCGGAAAGGGTTGAGCGGCTGACTAGTGCCCATGCGGCAACTCAGGAAGAGCTCTGTCGGTCCCACCAACTCCTCCGCGGTCGCGGTGAAGCTCCGGAAAGTTGTTCCGGTGATTCCCTCGACGGAACCAGAGCGGACCGAGCTCATGGACGATCTCACCACGATGGAGTGCCTGGGGTTGCTGGATAAACCCTGGGGGTTCCGGGAGGAGCGGATGGTGAGGGAACTCTTGGACGGCCGGTCCAACAAGTTCGATAATACCCTGAGGGGAGCCCACCGTCTCTGGACGGAAGAACTGTGGAGGGCAGTGTACGGTTTCCGGTCTGGCGGAGCGGGTATGGCCAACCGGAAGGATGAGTTCATCCGGGGAAAATTCCAGGGTGCTGTGAACCCTAAGGACGGGTATGCAGTGGGCGACTGCATCGATGAGCGACAACGCCACCTGTTGGAGTTCCTTGTTCCGGTCCTGCACCCGGAGAAGCCGACGAGGGTGACGATCACCCTCGGTAACACCATTTTCGGAGCCTTATGCGGGGCCCGGAAAGTGGACTGAGGACGGATCATTTCCGACCTAGTCGGCCAACTGACCAGTAGAGTTGGAGGGAGTAGGGCCACTCCAATCTGCCCCTACGTCTACCATCTTTACCACCACCACCAACTCCTCACGAACACAGAGGAGAAGGAGTGGAAGACTCAGGAAGTAATTCTGAAATACGGGGAGTCCGGATCCTCCGATGAGGAGGAGAACGATTCCGGTACAGAGTTGGATCTGGAGACCAAGGAGGAAGAGGAGCCGGTCGTCCCGTTGGCGAAGCGGCAGAAGGTCACTCCTCCGCACGGAAGAGGGACACCTTCCGGTCGAGGGAAGGCCGAGCCGGAGAACAAACCGGATAAGGGGAAGGCAGTCGCGGACGGACCGGATCCTAAGGATCCGTTCGAAGACATGATCGCCATCCTCTCCAGGGTGAGAGCGGATTGGGAGATCAAGCGCCGGGTCGTCAATACCATCGGGGACCTGGTAGGGGCTCCGCCCGACAGCAAGCTACCGTCCAAGGTAGCTGACTGCATCACCAATCCGGTCGATTTCCGGAAGAAGGAGGAGGAAGTCCAGGTGAGGGATGAGGAGATCCGTCACCTGCGAGAGGAGAATGAGGCTCTGAGGGCAGAGGTTGCCGCCCTCAAGGATAACGCGACCGCCACAAGGGAAATAGCAGAAGTGACGCGGCAGGTCGCAGAGCAGGTGAGGGCTACGCTGGGCGAGGTCGGAATGGCCGCCAGCAAGGCTCGCCTGTACGACTTGGAGTACAACAAGGAGAAGAAACCGTCCGGCACCCGGATGGTTTGGATCCTTATAGACTTCGCCGAGCAGGTGGAGTCGACATTGGTGGAGGCCCGGAGAGCAGCGGACCGGATTGAAGTGAGTAGCCAGAAACTGACCGAGGTTACTGCCTCCCGAGAATTTCACCTCTCGGATTTGTCATTTCCGGACTTGTCCGCTGGTCCGTCAGCTCCGAAGGATGGGAAGGACCGGACGCCAGAGTCAAAGAAGGCTGCGCGGAAGTCCACACAGACACCAGCTTCCGCCATTGACCTGGATTCACCGCCCGGATCCGCGCGAGAGATTTCGAACCCGGCTTCGGCGAGTGGGGAACGAAGTCGAAACCTGGGAAAGCTGTTTCAGAAGCTGGAGTCGAAGTCCGAGGAGATCATTCCCGATCCCATGGCAGAAGATTAGTTAAGTATCATTCTTTGGTAGGTAGGATAGGAAACGGAACTGGGATGGGATCCGGTCCGGATTGTAAGATAGGAAACGGAACCGGGATGGGATCCGGTCCGGATTGTAAGATAGGAACGGAACCGGAGTAGCATCCGGTCCGGTTTTGTACATTAGGTTAAACCGGAAGGCCGAGCCAGCTGGCGGCGGGCTTTTCTGACACTGTACTTTAGGGTTTCAAGTATATATATGAGTCCCGCCAAGGCGCGCGGGGAGAAAAACTCCTTTTGCTCATTTCGTGTGCTTTCTATTGGCTTCTTTGTTGTGCGTCTCTCCCAGTCTTGGCAGGGTTGTGTGATGGAGAGTTAGGAGAGTATGGACGCGTGAGTGGCGGATTTCTCCCCTTGGTGTTTTGCGCCCGATTCTAAGTGTATGTGAGTGGGTAGTGAAGTGTTGGGAGTGGGTTTTCAGTGCCTCAGCACTGCTGGAGTCCAAGTTTCCGGGTGAGAAAGCCGTTGTTAGGCTAGGCGGATAGGGAGGGGTATCCTTAGACGTGCTAGATCTCCTGGGTGGGTAGCCCGGTTGAGTATCCGATCTCCTGTGAGGTCTCACCGCTGTAGTGGCAAACGGAAGGGTTCTAGTTGATGTTGGAACGGACGGACGCACTTGCAATCACCTGGCTTCGCACGGATTGGGAGCAGCATCGAGGTCGTTGTAGTATGGAAGGGTCGTACGGGGGGTCTCTGTGTGACCTGTAACTTGGATCATGGTCTGAGTTGCTGTGAGAGATCAAACCGGATCCGGTTGGGATAGGAAGGTAGTAGAAGAGTGGGTCTTCAGCCACTATAATTCACGGAAGGAGTGGTGAGCCCACCACTCTCAAGCGCAAGCGGCGATCCCTCTGATGGTGAAACAGAGGTTAAATCAAACCGGGTAGGAGTTAGCGTACGCCTAGGCGAGTAGGAACGGATTGCCCAGTAAGGTACCAGGGACCGGAAGCGTCAGGGCCCTGGGTTGTGAATGTTGTAGAAGCTGGAGGACTCGCCGGACCGGAAGTAGGAGAAATCCGGTCGGTAGCCTTCCGCCCTTTGGTGTTTTCGGTCAGACGCGTAGGACCGGAAAGTGGGGAAAACTAATACTGACAGGGGCTTAGTCGCTTAACAAGGTTAGATACTTCACAGGATCTCGTGGGTTCGATCTTTAGAGTCACTTAGTTATACTCTAGAGCGGTTTTTGTGGGTATAACGGGGAATTTACTTACCCTGTGCTGCGACACCTTCTTAGACATGATCTGGAGAGGCACTTTGTCTTCGATGTGAGGCTTCCAGCCTTCGTGGATTCTTGTTGATGGAAGCTCCTCTATATATCCTTTGAGTGCCGACTTGCTCTCCACAAAGCACTCCATGGCACTGTCCACACGAGCCGAATCAAATTAGACCGCGCGGTCTGAAATAGATACAGCATACGATCCCAAATGCTCCTTCGGAAGCAGAAATGGGTGTTTCAGACCGCGCGGTCCGATTCGGAGCACTAACCCTGATCTAAGAAGTCGATGGTTGCTTTTCTACGTTTGAGCGCGCAATTGGATTCCAGAAGTTGCACAGGCGTGGACTCTTAATACTAAAAAACTATCATAGCTTTGAGGATCTGATTTACAGCTTCTGGGCGGAGGGTTCCGACCGCGCGGTCAAAACTGCAAACATTCTGTCTCTGATGCTAATGGGAATCCGGACACTTCCATTGGCTCAATTTCTTGCTGTGGAACTCATCAAGTATAGTCTCGTCTCATTTTTCAGAGCCGCAGCTTCTTTTGTCTTTTTTGGATGGAATTCGGACGCGTCATTCATGCTAATTAACGCATCATTCGGACCGCGCGGTCGGAACCTCCCCCCCCAAATTCACGTTCTTTACAAATTAGGAGCTGGAGGCCTAGTCCGGACCGCGCGGTCGGAACCTCCTCCACAAGTTCATGTTCTGTACAACTTGGGAGGTGGAGGCTTGGTTCCGACCGCGCAGTCCGAACCAGGCCTCTAGCTCCCAAGTTGTACAGAACGTGAACTTGTGGAGGAGGTTCCGACCGCGCGGTCCGGACCAGGCCTTCCAACTCCCGAGTTCTACAGCGTGAAGTTGTAGGGGAGGTTCCGACTGCGCGATCGGAACCTCCCCCACAAATTCACGTTGAGTACAATTTGAGAGGTGAGGACCTGGTTCGGACCGCGCGGTCGGAACCAAGCCTCCACCTCCAACATTGACATCCACGACGACTCGTTCTGTAAGCTAAGTGCGCGGTTATAGGATCCCTGTTTTCCTACACGTTGAGCAAAGATAGCACATGTGCACTGAAACTGAAACATACATGATTTCTCCCAAATCGTTATACCAACGCTTTTTTGCTGTTGGCGACTCTCAGCAACTCCAAAATTTCCTCGCTTCTACCACCAATATACAAGAATTCTAAATGAACAACAAATTCCACATTCAATGCACTCAAACAAAATGCAATAACACAGAACCCTAGCTTGAAGTGGATTATGTCAACGACAATTAGAAATTGCTGCTTGGAACTAGCCATTTGAAGTTGTACTCTAAACCTTGCAATGCAACAAAAATGCAAGCAAGGCAAATACGAGTGAAAATATGAAATGCAAGCAAAGCAAAACAAAATTGGGAGAAAAGGAGGATGGATCACCAGGCAGTGACGTGCACTTCAGATGAATTCAGCTCCAAGCGCTGTACCGCAGATGCGATCCTTCGCTGATGATCGGTGAGCAAATCGAAATCAGGTTATATTGCCGCTTCAGGAAAGCTAATTTGAAAATCAACCTAAACCCTCATGCTACACAAATGCCACGAGAGAGGAGCTCCAAGCGCAAGAAACCAGCTGCGAGAGAATGGGGAAGATGCCGCAAGAGAAAATACCACAGAAAACCCAAGTACTGCTAAACCGCCCAAATCACAACACAACAGAAAGACAAAACGCTACAAGTATACACAAGAAAGAGGAAGACAAAGGCAATGAAAATGCACAAGCGCGGCGACAAACAACAAAATGCAACAGCTACGCAAGAAAAAAAACTACAAACGCGCTCCTGGAGCTCCTGGAGAGACAAAACGAGCAACAAGCAAATGAACAGGAAGACGAGCCTTCTCCACAGAAAAGTCGACCAACCGGAGCTCAGGTTCGGGTGGCGCCGCACCAGACCTAATCCGAACCTACTTGTAGCCGAACCTAGACCGAACCTCCGTCCAAGCTCCACGGGCCGCCCAAAAGCTATCAATGGCATTCCATAAAGACCATTACATCAAAACTCAAGGTTACCCCTATTTTGTAAAGAATTGAAGTACGAGTAATTGTAGTAATTCAAATCGTGATTGTAGTGCATTTCCGTAAAAAAATAGAATCCTCTTTCTTTACACAAGTTAGACTTCTATGAAGTGATTTGATCAAGAAGAGTAGACAAACACACATGTAATGTGAAGTTCTTAAGCAAAACTTAATTTGGGAATAAAAATAGAATTACACATCACTTTCCAAAAAAAAAAGGAATCAAAAGAAATTTGGCAATGCTTGATATAGTAACTTATAAGAAAAAGGAATGCACGTATCAAACTAGCTCGTTCAAGAGTTATTTGAATTCCAATATTGATGGCCAAAAACATGTGAAATACTTGTACCATGCAAAAACAAACAATGTTGAACAGTTTTATCCTCAACATCTCTTTGAAATCAAATGAATAAAATAATAAAAATAGAGAAGACTTAGATTTCCTTATCATTTTCTCCCTACAAAGATCTATAATTGAAATCCATATACTTCTTTTAGTGGAAAGGAAAGGGTCTTACAAAAATGAATCCTTCAAAGATTGTGCTTGATTTTAGGGGCGAGTAAAGAATTTTTGAGTAGAAAGCTAAACATGGAAAGAATACCAAGCCATCATGCACTCTTGAGGTCTCACCATATATGGGATTAGCCGTGAATGCTTGGGTCTCCATAATAAATGCTATGGCAATTCAAGGTTCTCATGCTTGAGAATTTTTGTATTTTCAACCAATCTTATATTAATTCTTTGCAACGCCTACAGTACATGCTAGTACTAAGTTTTGTAAATATTGTCCAGAGGCATTTGATTCCCCATTCACTTCAATCATCTCTTGCTATCCGTACTTGAATTCAATCCAAAACTTTGGCTACGAAAGGCAAACAGTCACTTTTAACCAAAGAATGGTCCACTGGGCCTTAAATGGTTAATATTCCAAATGATAGCAAATAGTATCATGCTCAACTTTGTGAAAATTATTTTGACTCATTTGTTTATTGATTATCAAAGAACAACCCAAAAGCAACCAAATACCAGAATATGAGAAATATTTGAAAAATACCACTTTAAATCAATAATTTGTAGAGTACCTTGCTTGTATTAGGCAAACCATTCAATAAAACACCATTAGTTTGCGGTTTAGCCATTCACAATAAAAGGAAACATGGATTCTCTACTTTTCCAATCCTAAACTTGTTGAAGTTCAAAATCACAAATTCTTTTGCATGGAGTAGATGGATGGAAGGTCCAGAATTTACTAGAAATGACAATACTAAACAAGGGAAGAGGATTAATTGTCCCTACGCTCTTAGAGATGATACAAAGGACCTAGTCTGTAGAAGACAGAGGACCATTGTCGTGCGCGTAGTCTAGCAATAAGCACCTTTACAACACTTAAATGTTATAACATGACTCGAGTTATCGTCCCAGGGTGATCCTAGTGTGTCATTTCAAGGTCCGGAATCCGGTTTACAACCTTAAGCGTCTTCCCACGCTCTACTCCTCACTTTCCGGAAACTAGGACTATCCGGAAAGACAATCCGGATCCGTCTTCTATCCGGAATCCGGTTTCCGCTCTCCAAAACACTAGTTTTTGTTGCCTCTGTTTTACCCTCAGAGGGCCCACACTTGATTGTCTAGAGGGGTAGGGACTCACCACTCATATTCCTCACACACTCCACTCTCACAAAACAAAACAAAAAGAAAAGAAAAACAACTTCCAGACCAAAAGGTTGCAGTCGGAAGAGGTTTCCGGATCCTCACAACTTTCCGGATTAGCCAATCCAGAGAGCAAGTCACTCAGGATCACTTCCGCTCCTCCTTACTACAACGACGGATCTAGCTTTCATCTTTTCCGGATCAAGTGGCAGACTTAGACGGACAGACGTAACTAAAGGTTGGAGGCCTTTCGTTGAGTGGGGCACATTCCCCCTGGCGGTCGCTGATCTCCGCACGGAAACCCCTCCTGGGTTTCCGGACTCGCATCCACACCACTCAATGATCCGGATTCCCGTTACGGTTTTTCAAAGGCACTAGTCACAAACACTCAGTTACAAAACTTCTCTTCCGTCCTAAGCAAACTCTCAACCAAGTCCAGGTACTAGAATCCGGATTCCTCCTCACCCATCTCTAATGAATTCAAACACTCCAACAGATCATTCCTCCAACTCACACTCTGTAGTCAGAGACAGAACGTCCACAAAGTGGCTCAAATTCAAAAGAGGTATGAAAAATAGTAACAACAATGTGCACTAAGAAAGAACACCAGGAGAGAATGCCAGGACAACCCCCTGGTTCCCCCTTAAAACCAAAACAACAAAAACAAAAAGGGCCACCCTGAAAATCAGAGCCGCCGCTAACAATCGTCCCAGGAAACCAGGGCAGCTAAGGCGTTGCCACCCCGGAAAATCCGGAGCGCCAAGCAGTCCTAAAAATCCGGATCCCTAAATTTCCGGAACTCAGGCCCATGCTTGGAAACCTGGTCTACAACTGCAAATTCAAACTCCTACCTACTACTTCCCTTTTCGCGCCTTCTTTGAGCTGCTGCCACCTGGATTTCCGGGGGTTTTGGCAGTCGGTTGTGGAGTCGCTTTACCTGCCGCCCTGGTTTGTATCTTGCGTTTTGGCGGGGGTGAGACCTCCTCCTCGGATTCGGTTTTGGATTCAGTCCGGAACTCTTCTTCTTCTGACTTCTCAATAATCCGGGTGTCCTCTTCTTCCTCAATTTCTGGCCCAACCTCCTCCAAGTTGACCGTTTCTATCGTCGGGGTACTTGTTGGAGACGGGACGGTCATATGGCTGAAGTTGGCCGGAAAGGTGGCGGCCGGATTCGTCATGACTCCAATCCGGTTGATAAGATCTCCCCGGACTGGGAGTACTGGTGTCTTGAATCCGCTCGTCCAAGTGGTCGGGCTGTTGGGAGGGGCAGAGACAACGGTTGCTGTAGCCCGTCCTTTTTCCGATCCGGATTTGCTTCCGGATGGTCCAGCGGATGTGGGGAGTAACGACCTTAGTCCTTCTGGTTGAGATTGGGTGAAGACGGGTTGATGTTGCTTCACTGGCGTTCCGGTCACAAAAGGTATTTCCGGAAACTGGCCAAAATCTAAGGCCTTCTCCGGATCTAGCGTTTCGAGTAACTGCCGCATCTCCTTGTATGTTGTTTCTATCCGGGTGGCGAAGTCCACCAGGATAGTTAACACCTTGGATCCGGTCACTTGTCCTTCTCTGAGTAATCGGGCATCGAAGAGGGCGGCTTTAGCCACGACATCCCCAGGTTCCGATAGAAGTCCGGATAACTTCTTGGCAGCATTGATGGCGTTCTTCTCCCTCTCTTTTGACGCTACCAGCTCTCCGTCTAGCCAGTTGAGCCGCATATGGAGCTCATCACGTGCCTTCGTCAGATTCCGGATTTGCTCCTCCTTTTCTCGGATTGTTTCCGGATTCCGCTTTCTCGCCTCTTCTACAATTTTGTCGGGTGGAACCCCCATCGCTTCCGTGATCAGGTTCAAGAGATTCACATACCCCTGATGATATTGTTTTGCCTGCATCACCTACTCGACTCCGGCTTTGTAAAAATCTTTGGATTCACCCTCCTTCTCCACGAGCGGTCGTTTACCCCGGGAATCCACCTCCGTGGACTTCCATCTGGCTTCCCGTCAATCCGTCAATGGCTCTTCCAGTTCTTCTTCCTCCTCATCCGAATCCGGTACAGTTTCTTCCTTCGCCTCGTGGGTGAGCCCATATGTGAGAATAGCCAATCCGGTGCTGTACTCAATCTTTTCCTTTGGGGTTAAGACTTCCGTCTGGTGGTACAGGTAGAACATGTAGGGGCTAATGGGACTCTGTTTTCCCCTTCCCATATGTTCCGCCAGTTTGGCCACCACCCCAGCTACTACTCTTCCCCAATTCACCCGTCTATCCTCCATAGCCCCGAATATGGTGTTTGCCACCGTGACAGTAACCCACGTGGGCTTTTCCGGATAGAGGATGGGAATCAGAAATTCTAGCACTCGCATCTGCCTCTCATCTCCACAATCACTAATCGCAAATCCGTCCTTGGCATTGGCCGGATTCCTAAACTTTCCGACTGCATACTTATCCGCCCTTGAGGCTAATCCGGCCCCATTTCTGGGGAACTGGTACACTTCCGCCCAAATATCTTCCGTCCAGGCTATAGGTCGGCCCCTCACCGTCAACTCATACTGATTCGGGGCTCCTTTAATGAGCTCCTGAATCATTCCGTCATTCTTGAGGATCCACGGCCTCCTCATCAAACCCAAACACCCTATCCGGCTCAAATCTTCTTCTAACTGTCTTCTCTGCACCGGATGAGCAGGGATAGCTGGGACAACCATCTGGGCGGTCGTGGAAACCCTCCGGCTACTTTCCGCCATCAGTCGCGGAAAGTCTGTCGGTTGAACCCTCGGATTCCCTAATCCCTTTCTCAGTCGCTAATCTCACCACTCTTTCTCTCAACTGCACTCGTACTTTCTCCTTTCTAAACCAAGAGGAAGAGAATGGTGGCGACCAAGGGTTTAAGTACCTGTGAGTTGGGTGTCGGTTCCCCACCGGGAACCGACACTAATCCGTTCCCATGAACGGGTCCCTAAACCTGTAGGCTGGAATTCTAGCCCCTAGAATTTCTGATTCCGGCTTTTCCGGACTTCCGGCTCCATCCGGAATCCGTCTTTCCGTCTTCCGGATTCTTCTTAAATCCGGATTCCTCCTAAACTCCCTATTGAAGCTAATTACTTCCATATTCCGGATCCCTAACCACAAAATTTTGAAATCTAGGTGTTCTTCTACTCTAGAGCATACTAACTTTATGTATTCTATATTTCCGTGTTCCCACATATAGGATTCATTTGCAAATGCGATTTTAGCAATTTTTCTTTTTTCTTTTTTTATTTCATAGTTTAATTGACTTCTTGACTTCTTAGAACGATTGTCGCCATTGAGATAAATTCATTTTTATTCCATATAGAAGTTATTGACATTTTAGATTTCCTTTATATCTTGTATCTGCTTGTACATAGCAATGTTCTTACTTTTTTGAAATGATAGGAATGAAAAATGAATTTTTTTTTTTTATTTCTATTTTTTTATGAACCTTCAAATGAATTTTTCCTCTATAAAGATTTAGAGCTCTAAATTGTAGACTTTAAAATTTTTATGTTTAAAATATTTCAAGTCCAAAAATGTACTGATGTACACCTTCAATGTGCAGAAAAAAGTTATTTTCTTTACTTTGAAGAATTTGAATGCAAATATTGTTCCATTGCAGCGGTCAAAAATCGTAATTTTTTTGCATACATTTTCATACTAGTTAGATGTAGGATCATACGGTTGCATGTGAAAAAAAAACTTTTTCTTGTTTTTATTACTCTTTGGTATAGATTATAGATTTATAGGATTAACAGTTTTGAATGTTTCTTGGAATCTTGGCCCAAAAGGCAAAAGAAGAGTTGGTCTTCTACGATTTCATAAGTAAATTACAATTTCATTATTGCCTTTGAGTTTTGGCACAATTTTTGACTTTTTGTTCTTTTGCTCTTCAGTGGCGTGCACTCGGCCACTCACCTTCTCTTAATTTCTTTGGTGTTGCATGGTGCTCTTTTTTTTTATGCAATGGATGCACTCTCTTCGTCGAAATTTAAGAAAAAAAAGATAATTAGATCATTCTACCGTTACATTCTACCCAAAACATTGTGGTTGTTGGTCCTTAAATAATTTGGGATCATTGATTGCATTTGTTGAAATATAAGTCTAGAATTTGCAAACTTTAATTAGCATAGGACCCTAATACATTTAAGGACTTTCTTTGTTTAATTACGTAAAACAAGAAAGCACTTGTTTAGGTGGTATTATGTAATTATCTTATTATTTTAACCCCCGGTCCCCATCCATCCCGTCCGCCCCGTCCGCCGCGTCTGCCCCGTCCGCTCATCCGCCCCGTCTGCCCGTCTGCCTAGTCCGCCCGTCTGCCCCGTCCGCCCGTCTGCCTAGTCCACCCGTCCGCCCTGTCCGCCCGTCTGCCTAGTCCGCCCGTTCGCCCCGTCCGCCCCGTCCGCCTGTCCGCCCGTCTGCCTAGTCCGCCCGTTCGCCCCGTCCGCCTGTCCGCCCGTCCATTGGACGGGATAAGAGTCCGATTATTGTGGTTCTCTATGTCCTTGGATGTTCAGAGAATGGCGTCCGCTGACGCTGGACGGCCGTCTGGCTGTCCGGACGTTTGTGCAATCCTTTTCCCTTGTTTTTCTATAACATATGTAACAACCCCACCTGTTGGAAGCTCTAAAAGTTTTTTCAAGTGTCTAAACAAAGAGTCTTTTTAAAAATAAGCCAAACCAAGTTGATTTCCTTATTGCGTTTGCCTAGTACAATGTGAAAGGCTATTTGTCATAAAGCATAGAACATCACCATGCTTTGGAACAAAACTAACCCTCAATTCTAGGAATGTAAATTGAGATGGATCCTCTTCTTGACCTATAATCAACAACAAAACATATTTAATTAAAAAATTCAAAGAATTCGAGATGTATAAAAGTAATATTACTTTAATGTTATAAACATTATATCTTCTTGAAGTTATATAATAAAACTCAAATCATAATCATCTTAGTCAATGTGTGGCCTATAGTTGTAATTTCTTGTAACTGCAAAAGAAGTAAATGATGAAACTCTAAGGCAAGCTTCACCATTCTCAAATCCTTCCATTTGAACAATCTTCTTTAAGTGTTTAAAAACACTAGGATAAAATTGCTCCAAACGTCTTGATATAAATTCTATTAGCTCTTGGGCCAATCGATGAACATTTCTATCCTTGTGATGATACCTACACCATATAATGTAATAAAAAAATACTAGAAAAGACTTTTACATTGAAATAAAATAAATGAAATCATAAAATAAATATAAATTGATTCATCAAGTAACTTGAATAAGAAAAGTTTAAATACATACCATCCTGTATCACCCATACCCCAACGCATTCCAAATGCTTTCATTTTGCTTCCTTCTTTTTCTCAAACCGGTTCACTTTGTCACCTTTTTGCTCAAGGTAAGATGACACTTTTGTCATTAAAAAAAAAAAAGTTCATCTTTTGTAAATAACTCCTTTGTAAAATAGCAAAAAATGTATTTGATGGGGTATTTTTACACAATGTTACAGGGCAAGGTATTTTAGGGTAGCTTGGTAGTTGGGTATTTAAGCCAAGGTTGGTTGATTTAAATCAACCAACCATAATTTGTATCGAAAGACTTTTAAAGTTTCATTTTTGAAGTCTTCTTCCCCCTTCCAATAATGGCCTTCTCAATTTTGTTGTGATTTTGAATGTGATGTAATAAAGTCTTAACCTACCATTCTACCACTCCATGTTCTTCACAATAGAGTTCTTTTCCCTCTCCAACACGCATAATACTGTGTAAGGCAAGTGTTGGTAGTAAAATTTCAATTGTCAGGTTGTTTTAATGTTTAGTGCAGTTGTAATGCTCAGCTAACTTTTGGGGGTTAATTGAGACCCAAAGTTGACAATAGACGCAGTATTCCAAGCCTGGTTTGATGGCTTTTGAATCGTCTAGTAAATGTGATATTAGGATACTTTCAAAGCACTCAGTGATTTCTTTTTCATTTAATTTCCTTTTCTTTGCCACATTGTTGTGGCTCCCTTTTTTACCCATCCTGCCATAAATAATGAAAATGTTAATAAAACAATGAAACTACCTATTTTTCATACTTCATAATTCTAATTCACAAATTAAAGTGGTCTGTGAAGACACAGGAGTGGGAATAGCCCTTGGCTGAGGTCCTAGGACACATACGCATTGTATGGCCTATTTCCCCACCCTTATCCTAAGCGCTAATATTCCTGTCCCACGCAATGTAGGTGGGATTTGACGCTTAGAAGGACCATTCACCACTCTTGCACCCTAACTAAACCCTATGCAAGTATCACCTAAAGATGAAACCAACAATACAAAATCCTTCAAGATCAAGAAACACAACAAATTAACAAAGTTTTAAACCCAAACCTTTTCCTATAGAACTTGCTGTTGACAAGTCCGTCCCTACAATATAACAAGAATGCTTAGAGGTGCTCTTGTTCCATGCCGGCAAAGGAACGACCATCCCAAGATCTGTAGGCCAAGCTGCCATCAAAGAAAAAATTGACCAAGTACACAAAGCTTCCAAAGAACGATGCAAGGGTGCATGCGGGGTTGACCAATGCCCCACATAACAAGGCAATGAAGCCCCTACTCAATGCTAGAGTGAAGTTGTCTACAATCAGCTGCCACTTTTCTAAGAGATCGTCTATCCACGCAACTAAACATTGTTTGGTTTGCAAGTGCTGCTCAAAACAGGCTGATTGGCCATCCTACAAGTAATCAAAACACCACCAAATCAGATTCAACCTCCACTCTTGATCAAAACGCTAAGTCATCACAAATATTCATACTCTCCATGACAACAATGTGCATCTGATCTAAGGCGATGCTCACAAAACCAAAAGCTTATCAACAAGCACCTATTGCGTAACTCAACTCAAAAGGGCACGACAAGAAACGCAAATGAGAGAATAACTGTGGTATATCAAGCAGTCAGTACCATATCAACAGTAACATCCACTTCATTTGCAATGCACTCACTTGTTCTTGATCAAGGCAGCCACCATCATGAAAGTTTGTAGCATTCTCGTCTCCAAGAAAGGAATTTTGATCCCGTTGGCAAAGGCCTGGTTCAGACAACAGGCATTTTGTCACCATTCAAATGGAACCCTAGTGCCCACCAAAAAACAAAAACAGGAGGTGAGCATAGATCAAGGAAACCGCTTAATGAGAAAGGATGAGCATGCACGCACCTTTGCAGTCACATAGTCAACCACCTTCTTGGACGTAAGGTCAGATCGGTTGCCAACCAGCAGCTCGTTCATATTCCCACTAGCATAACAGTCAATCTCCAGCAACCGTTGCTTCACATTATGCAAGCTCTCCTGGTCTGGAACATCATACACAACCTGCATGGTGATAACAAAGCATCTTCCTATTTAAGTCATCATCCTCTTTACATGGAAACAACAAAAAATGAAACTTCCTGATCCCTTCAAATATAAGCTCCCACTTACAACGTTTTTATGGGCACCGCAGCTACAGCTCTCAAGGCAAGCCCTTTTGATTGCTTGGCTGCAGTCTGCATATGAAGCTGTGATCAATTAAAAGTAAATTTTACACAAACCTTACGATATAAACCCATTGAAGAACAAAAGTATGTTGTGGGACCTAAAGGATGATGTCCAATACTATGAGCACTAGGTTAAACAAAACCCCTTGAAATTAACTTGACATTAAGTGCCCAATATGTAAAAAGCATTTGCTTACGTACCTACAAGAGTTGACATAAAACACTTACAAAACTGTAATGAATAAGTATCAGTAGACAAAAGCAAGCACGTCCTACAGTTTTGAACAGTAGAAATATGTATTAAGAGTTACCATATTGACTATAAAATTTTATTTTTTAGATTAAGAGGCTGTTGCACTCAACAATATTATGAGTTTTTGAAAATCACCAGTGAAAATTCCAAGCACTCACCGGCAGAAAAACAAGAACTGCACGTGCTTCGCCTTCTTCATCAATGTAGATTACTAAATCCTCTAGTAACTTGTAGTCTATCACATCTTCGTTCAGCCTTTCCTGAAACCATTAGATTCAACAATTATATCAGCAAGGGCTATTTGACTGTGCATTTAAATGGGCAAAGCCAACATATAAATTCAAGCTCACTTGTCAAAATACAAGCTCATGGGAATTACGAGCGTCTCTATGACAAAAGAACGTATAACGCTAGTTTTATACAACATTTTATACATCTAAATGCTTAATGATATCCAAGTAACTCTAAATGCTTCCAGGTTTGAAACAAAGAGGGCATACCAAGTTCTGCGAGTTCGTTCACTGAAATTGCGATAAAGTTCTTCTTTGTACAGTGGGTTCACCACTACATCCTCCAGTTTGGATTCGTCACCCCAACCAGAATTTACCAGGTCCTCCCTACCCCTACTGTTACCTACTAGTCTTTTTGATACCTGTACACAGTACCCACATATAAATACTCAGACTATAACATTGTAAAGAAGAACCTGCAGAATAAATCACAATTGTATTAATCACAAATACTGGACAACATGGACACCTCTTAGTATAGAACACAACCTGACTATTGGATTATGTTCCCGACTGTATCGACGTCCAGCAAGCATGGACTGAGCATGGACATGTTGAGACGACAACCAAACATCTAGAAATACTCAGAGAGCGACGAGTACACACACGTACATCAAAACTAAAAGTAGGCTCACACCTTGTACTTATAAAGGCAGAGTGTCCATGGAGAAATAATTAATGAAAAATTGCATTCCCTTTTTCCTATTTGCTCTATAATCGTTACCCACTGCTGCAAGCTTGTAATTAGGTAGCTGCTCGTAAACATCTTCTAAAAAGTATGTTGTCACGGGAAAGGTCCGTCCTCTTGCCGATATGACAGGACAGTTACCGAAGTAACTTGAGAATAAGTTGGAGTCCAACAATAAGTTGCACTTAACAATATTTATGAATTTTTACTGGTGATTAAAAGGCCAAATTTTGCAAAACTCTTCCCACAAACTGCTTCAATTTTTGAATGAGAAGCTCCGTAGGTAGGCAGTCTTGTAATAGAAGCTCACAAACTAATGCAAGAAGCTCCTAGAAGTAATATAAGGCAAGTCCCCAAATTGTATGAACGAGCTTCCACGGACACTAGGAAGGTCAATTTCAACCAACCTCTAAACACATGTACATTGTGCAAGCCAGAGCTCACAGCTACAATACTAAGAAGCGCCCGAATTAAACGTGCCGCAAGCTCCAATAATCCTATAAACAAACTTGGCACACACAAATTGTCCCTCAGCAAAAGAGAAACAAAACTGCCAGAACATAAACAATTTAGCCCGCATTACCCACAACTGCTTCCTTCAACCCAATGCTAACAAAATGAAGGCTCACTGTCGTGGATACATCACAATTGCAATAACTCTCTACTTGTGATCAAGAAGCAACACTTCCAAGAAAATCCGAGATCTAAATTGTCAGTGCAATCCGTTGCTGCTAATCGTTTCCCTTATCGCTACAAGAGTTTGCACTATCTCCCATTTTCCAAAACGAAACCCTGTCAAAGCCCTAGGGGTTCAGCAATACGCACACAGCTGAAGTATACGCAAGGTCTAATCCTTTCTTTGTTAACCAAGATATTGCTCTACCATTGTATCTCCTTAGAATTGTCGTCTCGGAAAGGGGGATCGGCGCTTGACGCATTGGAAAACTTGAGTCCTACTGAAGGCTCATCCCTCTCTACCTTGAGTTGCAGAAGAGCTTACCCCGATGTATGACCAAAGTCCACACGCAAGGCTATGCTTCCTTCCTTGAATGCTATCCACGCTGCAAACTTAAAAACCAAGAAGATTGTGGAAATTGGAAGCACCGGCTACTGCAGCGATTTTGTTACAATAACTCGCACAGCGTTCTCAAACTGGCCACCCAATAATGGACTGCTGCAGTTCCTTCTAATTTCCGCCACCTTTGGCCTGGACGAGCACAAGAAACGAGTAATAGTTAGTCCTGTGAATCTATTCAACCGACAATCAACCCAAACGTGTTTGCGAACATGTGCAATCTTACCAAAAACAATATATAGCAAATCAAAATGCCGCAAGAGATGAAAAATACTCAATCAAAACTAAACCAATTGCTCAATTGGCAAACACGTTAAATATTGCTAATCTGACAAGGGGTTTAAGTATCGGCAATAAGAACAAGGAAAAGTCTCTGCACAGTTTGTTGTTCATTTCAATTTAGTGCCGTTACGCAAGCGGGAGAAATGGGAACCAAAATTGACAGTATTAAAAAGATCTCAGCATCCACTGAAAAATTACCACTTCTAATCTACATTAAAATGTTGAAACCCAATTCTAATGTTAGGGTTGTGGGTAATGGTCACCTTGCAAGAGTCGCAATCTTTTGGTGCGCATATGCAGAACCCCAGGTCTTTCTGGCCTGCAACAACAAAAAAGGAATCATTAGAAAATTTTCCAATAGCGTGGTTGCATGACTCTATGCTACATGAAAACCTCGTGGTTACATAGTTTGTCTGTTGAATTGATCCTAAACGCAACAGAAACAACCAGAAAGATACAATTTGAGGGTTCATTGTTTCTTGTTGTAGCAAGGAAATACTACAATCACAGTGGCGAGCTAACTAGTAGACCTAATTTTGCGGCGCCTTCTTCTTCATCCAATGACCTGGGCACCTTACGGACCACCTATTGAACTCCAAACACTAGATCTCCGAACTCAGAACATAGAACATCTGCAAGGTTGCAAAAGACTTGAAGAAATACACTTGCCAAGCAAATCGCTCCAGCACGTTTGTCTACCGAAAATGTTCGACAGGAACTCAGAAGGAAAATAATATAGCACCTCAAACATGCCTACAGATGAAACAGTCGGGCGTGTTGGGTGCAAGCGTTGCAGGGTCTGGGGTGTAAGACGGAGTGCTGGGCTCCCAAAGCTCCCGGCTTCACCACGGCCATACAGTCTAGGTAGTATGCTTGATCACGCCCTCAAAGAAGCTGATATGATTCTCCAAGTACAAGTCATCTTGTACAAACATCACCAAAAACTTACGATCCTGATCGAGAATTACAGCTAGTGAATCACAATTTTGGTCACCTACAACAAGGTGGCCACCAAAATCACAAAATAGAACACCTGCAAGGTAGCAAAAGTCAAAGCCTGCACAAAGTCAAATCTCTAAGGCGAATCATTTGAACGGCACATTGAAGCCGGGACAGGACACATACCGCAAATTGCAGGAGGCAACTCTTTCCAACCCAAATCTCCAATCATTAAGGGCTTGAAAAGGTAGTCGCTGCCAAAACCAAGTAGTAGAAGGAATCATTAGCAAATTTTTCAGTAGCGTGGTTGCATGACTGTATGCTAATTGATGACGTTATGGAAACAGTCACAAACAGTCACAAACAGTAAAAACGGTCGCAAACTTGCACACTCCAAAGTCGGAGACGATGCACACAAAACCCTAAACCCTAAGCACCCCTACCGGCTCCTTTTCTTGGTAGACATCCGGACCTCTACTGTTACCTAGTCCCTTTCTTGCTAGATAACCAAACCTCTACTGATACCCATGTTTCTCCACCTCTACTTGGCCGAAGACCTTCTGGGATACTTGTTTGCTGTTTCCAGGTTAGGGGATTCTTGGCATCGTCCTCCCCTGTAGGTCAACAAACAAGCTTGTAACCAAAAGTTCACCAATTGCTCCAAGAAAATCGTCAGTTAATAGCATACATTCGTGAAAGAATGTAATGCAGCCGGTCAGAAAGTTCCCAGGGCACCTTGCAATCTGTATCGCACGTCTCCTCTACTCATATATTCGTAGATCGTTGTTTGATGCTTACCAGTGAAGCTGTATCCTAAAAGAGAGACCAGGTACTTGTGATGCACTATAGACAGGAGCTCGATCTGCACATCCACCGTCCAACTTCAAGCAGATTAGCAAGCTTACTCAGAATATCCTTGATCCAAATAAACTCGGAACCACTATATATTATCACCGTGTGAGTCATTTCAATAGTGGATCTCTGCATAGGAGACTTTGACTGCTGACCTCATTGTAGAACTCCTGTAGCACATGATGTGAATTATTGGACAAAACCTTGGCCGCAATCTCTTAACCATCCGCCAGTTTGCCATAGAACACATCTCAAAACCACCATGCCCAATTTTTTTCCCAAAATTGTTCATTGCTTCCTTGATCTTTGACTGTGAGTACAGCGTTTGGGTTTTGCTTCCATTGCTCTGAACTCGACGCCAAAAGTCCATTTCAGGCTTAAGAATGCCTGTCAAAAAAACATTCAATTAGCATCCGGATTCGAGTTTGATCAACTGGCACATTGAGCAAGGCAGCTGAAGACGAGATTCTCTTAGAATACATGCTTTACTTGCACGAGCATAATAATACAGAAGCGCTAAGCTGGCGATGGCTAGAACAGACGCTCCACCGCACACACTAACCACGATCCAAATTCGGGTCCTGTTTGACTTGCAACTGGCTTGAATTACTGTAATGGATTGGTTGCGATCCAAATTGGTCCAAAGGACGGTGCTAGGGTCGTCAATATCACTAACACTTAAACCTCCATTCACCATATCCAACTTCAGGATCCAGCTCAATGAAAAATTTCCAGTGAGGGTACTACTCCAGTAAACTTCACCCGAAGTCTTGTTTTGAATTTGCAGGCGGCCATCCTGCTGCAGCATCAGCTGACAATCTCGTGGTTCAGAACTTCCGGTCCCAGATTCCCAGAGAACGCTCACACTACCATTTGTGAAAACCTTCTTAGATTTCAGACTGCAATCCCTTTCGAGTTCCACGACAAATCCTTGATTCACCGTCTGCAACTTCAAGCCCTGCAAAAGGAAACACTCAGCCGACATGTACGAGAAACCATCCAGAGATGCATTGGGTTTCCACGCCAGCTCCGGAGGAAATGGGTAACCTATGTTAGCTGGAACATTGCTTGCATTTGGTGGTGCCAAAGGAGTATATGGTGTCCGTAGAGGATAGTCACTGAGAAGGAGGTTGCCATTGAAGTCATAAAACTTGCAGATGCCATTGTTTCGGAGAATCATGTAAAGGTACAAAGGGGGAGGCGTGCCCGCGTCCTAGTAATAGGACCTCACAGAAGTCAAAATCGGAGAGAAGTTTGTATTCGGACCTCCCACTTCATTAATGTAAACATTTCCATCACCATCCATCGTGAGGCTGCATTGCCCCAGTTTGGAGCCCGATGTGTAAGAGGTATTGGTACTGAGGACAGGCTGTGCGCCATTGTAAAGAATGAGGTTGCAATCGAGTTGCATCACGAGAGAGAAGGTGGACACATTCAGGTACTGCATCGCCATCACGGGCTGCATGAGGTCGGAGCCCACCAGGACGTTCAAAGCCAAGCTCCGTGGAATCCATGATGCCAAACTGAAGGATGCAAGAAGGAATACGAGCTGCAGGAGGTGAATCATCAGTCAGTGTCTTAGGATTTAGGGCAGAAACGCAAGCCGTTTGCTACAGGATCAACAACATTCTGCGCATCCAAGCACATGCATAGGATCTTTGGAACAAACGATATCAAGACCATTTTGCCTCCTGCCGGCTGATGAGATTGGCACCTCATTCAATTGCTACACACGACGTCAGACAACTCAAGTCATGGCTACATCACCAGTGGGCTCGCAATTTGGCAGACTGTTTACATTGCTTACGCCAAACGGAAATGGAAATTCAGAAGAAAATATGTCAAGCACTTGAAATATGGAATCACCATCCTCCAACAACCCTGCAACTGGCGGTGATCGCATGACATTCACCAACTCTTTCAATTAACAATTTACAATTCATATACTACCACAAAAGCTGAAATGCCTGCCCCTCGCTACCCCTAGCATCACACGCCTTCATGGTAACTTCAAGCCAGCTAGGGAGTCCAAGAAGATGTTTCCAGGTATGGAAATTACAGAAGGACAACTCTAGAGCATGGTGCCACTCGCGGAATCGGAATCAATCACAAAGCTGAAATTCGGAGGAGCTACTCACCCGTGGGGCCAATGGAGCATAAAATTAGGGTTTGCGGAGTTGTCACAAGATCCCTTCCTGCTGGGGATCTCTTTGTGAGAGAATCTTACACACTCCGAGCTAGAGCGCCTCACATGAGACTTCACAAACTGCAACTCAGGGTGACGCATGATCCTCTTACAAAAGAAATCCCTCGGGATACTCATACTGCGCCAGAGCAAGAAGCAGTCGTGGAAGTGGAAGCGACCAAACATCCCTGGGTAACGTAATTTCAGCCCGAGGCGGTGATTCTGCGGCGCTCAGAAACTCTGATGCGGAGAAATTAAATGCAATCTACAAAACTCTTCCACCCCTGATTGGGTGCGTGCGCTCTTCGTAATTCAAACCACGCATTGTCCGCCCATGGTTCCTTTCTCCGCGTGACACAAAGGCTAAGTCTGGATGGATGCTATAACCGGGTAATCAAAAATCACGGGAGACTAATTCCTGAAAATAATCAAAATTGGCAGGACTTGCGAAATTCACAAAATTCTCGGAACTTGCGCGACTCGCACGACTCATGCGATTGCGGCATTGCGTGGAAGTCACGCATTTGTGATTTTTAATGGTTGCACAAATTGAAAACATCAATTTCTGAGAAGAACGCAAGCATTTGTGATAACGAAGGCAGATTGATGAGGAAAGGTGCATTGCAAGAACTAAACTGCGGCATCGAGCGTGGATGCCAGTACCGTAGAACTGGCGCACTGGAGTGATGAAGGAGGAGAAATCCTCTGCTCCCCAACTGCACGCTCTTGCAACTCTCTAATTTTAGATCATACTAGCGGTTGGTGCTTGTTGCGCTACGCATTCACTAGACTACTTTACTTAAATAGTTAATTTCATTGTCTTCAAATGAACATAATTATAATAATCTTTATATACAATCTAATACACACATGTAGAAATTGAAATGTACATTGAATATTTCATGAATGAAGTGTATGCAATTGAAATTAAAAAAAAAGTTGCATACATTGAAATCCAGGAGAATCCAACATGAATAACAAAAATTCTTGAAATATATATTACTTGTATGTATTGATACAGTAGGATATCTCAATTGATGCAAAGATATAATGATGAACACCAAAAGAATGCAGTTGGATAGAAGGGACATTGCCAAAGCGTGCATAAACCCTAAACATGTAGAGTTTGAAACAAATTCTTAACTTTTTCATGCACTTGATCAAGGTGTTAATATGTAGAAGAATTTGTAAGACAAATATCATGCAAAAACTCATGATACACCACATTTTTTTACCGTTTGTATAATATTTAAATTGTCATTGGCAATTTTAATGTTTGCAGGATGTCTACTATGAGACAAAGCCACATATAATTGGCCATGACTAAATACTTCATTCCAAAGATAAATGCCAACTCGATTATGTGATTGGTCCTGCAATTTGTTAATTGTCATGGCAAATGCACTTGTGATAGGAAATGGTCTCCGATACATAGTGTAAATGGCAATCAACTATCATTGCAATGATGCGTAATTCTTGGAATCAAAACCTCTTGGCCACGATGTCAACCTTCTACAATTTTACACAATAATACAGACAAAGATACTTGCAACAAATGATAGCAGCTACCATTGCACAAACCTTTTGTTGGATTCAAATTCCTTAATAACATAACATATTGACCCCATTTGAGATTTATATGATGAGGTGGCAAACTACTTAGATGTAAAGAATTTAAAAACTCAATCGGATAATGATGGGCATGCTCATTGTTCTAATGAACAAAATCGGCACTAAAACATTGGTGCACATCACTAGGCATACAACCTGTGATTTTACGATTGATTTCATGGGCATCATCATTTTGGACAACCAAAATTACACGCTCAAAGAAATCAATCGGGTCATCAAAAATTGCATCAATGAGACCATCTAAAGAATTTCCGTGTGCAACCATGCTAGGTGGTATCTCTACCTTTGAACCCATTTTGCTTTCACCAATATCTAACAAAAGTTATTGAAAGTCTGGTTGACTTTGTAAACACATATTAGTGGTCAAATGAAAATGTTGCATTAACCCCTAAAGGACCAAACACCATTTTTTGACAACATAGCAATTTTGGGCAGCTTACTACGAATGGAACTTTTATTTTTTTCCCTTAAAATTTTCACACAAGATGTGCCTGAGGAGTAGCTTTAAGGCCCAACAATTTTCATAACATTTGACTACATGGTTAAAAAGTTATTGCATGATATATAGTTTTGTTTGAACTCCGGGCAGCCCGGGCAGCTAAAAAAAATTCTGAAAAAATCACTTTTTTAAGAAATAAAAATTTGAAATTGGTTCTCTTGATTTATATATATGTAGAAAGCTTTGAATCATTCCATTTTGATTAATGAGATGAAAGTTATGAGGAGTTTTTGTTTTGGGGTAGTTAGGGAATCTCTACTCTAAAATAAACTTTGAAGTCTTTTATTTAACTCAATTTTTAATATTTTTGAAAAAAAATAAAAACATTGGGTGTACATTGTTTATTACAACATTACAACCGTTGGGATCGGCATTTTCCAATTCCATAACAAAATTCTTGACAACTTAGTATTTTGAATCATTCTCTACTTCTTTCTACTTACTATTTTTTTCCTATATGTTGTACATTTCCAAATGATTTGAAAATTTTCAAGCATGTAGCCATCTTGCCTTGAAGAATGAATTGAAAGAGTTACCACCATTTGGGACATTTTTTCATATAAATGTGAGCTTGTGAAGTGCAGCTGCCCGGTTTTTCGCAGGGACAAAAAAAGCATTTTTGTCAATTCAAATGCTAATATCTTACAATCTACATGGTGGAAAATTCTGAAATTTTTCCCACATCTTCTCAAACCAGTTAACTAAAAGATCTTACGGTTACAAGTGTCCAAAAATGTTTTTTTTCTAAAATTTGGTACTTGTACTAGAAATGACAGATTTGGAGTAGTTTTGGTGAAAACATAGTCAAAAACCTTTAGGGGTTAACGGATATAAATATGAACGCCGCAAGCAAGCTTCAACAATTTGCTTGTGGCCTCCACTTACAACAATAGGAAAAGTTTGACAAAAATCACCACCATATAAAACCACAAGATCACCATTTGGAACATCAATATCACGTATATCTCTCAACAATCAATCTATTGCTTCAATTATGTATCTATGTCTAGCACAAGCTTCATCAAGTACAATCAATTGCACTTCACGTAAACTTTGAGCTCACGATGATTGGGCACTAAAGCAACATGTTGATTTGTCATGTAATTGTAATGGCAAGAGAAGAATGTGTTGCTCGCCCTTCATGCAAAAGGCAAGCAACAATTTCACTTGTTGCCATTGCCATACATTTGATATCACGACCACAAAGATAACCCAATATGGTATTGTATACAAAAGTTTTGCCAGTCCCTCCAAGACCATCTAAGAAAAATAACTTACTCGTAGAATGAGGTTTTAATGTGGCATTAGTAACTGCATTAAAAACAATGCGTTGCTCTTTGTTTAATTTTTCTACATCTTCTTCAACAAAGTTAATGTCTAAGTTATTTAAATTATTGTTGTTGTTGGTATCATTACTAATATCAATAATGTTTGAATAACCAAACTCATTCAAATCTTGAATGTCAAAATTGTCTATAATGCGTTTATTTAAAGATGACAAAAATTCATCAATGAATAAAATTGCTTTATTATAGCAACTTTGATCATCGCGCCAATCATCAAACATAGCATTAAGGTGTCTTCTTAGCAAATCAAGAGGATTCAACGGTTGTCCAAATACAAGAAGTATTGCAAACAATCGTCAAATTTGTTTAGACAATGCAATAACACTTGCTTCTTAGAGACACTTGTCCCATTTAGTATCATCTTGTAAAGCTCTCTTGCAATGCAAGCAGTTTTATACGTTTGATATATTGTATCTTGAAAACAAAACAAGTCATGAAACAAAGTTGGTGCCTCAACGTGAGTCAACAACAAACGCAAGTAAAATAATTTGGTACCTATAGGGACCATATTCAGTCTTCCAAAATTTTTTACTTTGCGTTGTCTTTTTTCCCAAGTATTTTTCTTCACATCCCACTTATAGTGAAGAAGAAGATCCATGTATCGAAGAAGCATGTGATTGCCTTGATTGCCAGAAGCAATCAAATCACAAATGTGACGATTGAGTTCAAAAAACTTTATAAGTTTAGTCTCACTATTTTGATCAATCACCAATTGCAAAGTTGTTCGTTCTTGAAAAGAAACATAATGCTAATCAGGAAGATGAACAGGTAAACGACAAATACTATGACTCTTGTTATTGGTTTCAAAACTAAAGAGTCTCCAACATGCTTCTTGGGCAGCGACATAGAACTCTTCCAAAAATTCTTTAATTTCATTCATGACTTTATTTGTTTCCACAACACCACAATTTGGACCTTTAAAGATATATTTGTCAAGGTATTTCATAGTTTTTACTGAACTACAAATCTCCACATGAATATGACAATTATAACGATCCACTAAATACGGATTGTATGATACAACCCATTGATTGTTCAAATGGAAAATTTCGCCACGTGTACGTTTTTCAACCTACAGATGTTAATTTCAATGACGGTATAAAACATAACCATCACCATCCATCTCAAAGGTATCTCAAATTTGCATTGGATAATGCTTGGAGCGTTTTCCATCCTCCATGCAAGGATAATTGGCATTATCTAAACCGCATAGACCGTGCATCATGTGCTTAAAAATTGTAGCATAAAGCTGTGGTTGCTTATCAAAATCCGGAATCTCAGCGCACAAAACTCAATCTACAAGGTCACAATTGTTGACCTTGTCGCAAACCAAGTGACCCCTTAGAGTCCCAACTCTTCAATGGGTTCACCACACCCTGCTCCAAACAGCACTTGAGTCACCAACTGTCTAACACTGCACATGCCAAGCATTCCCAATGTTAGCCCCATTTTCCAACTCTCACTTTCATCAAGTCCCAGTCACCGGGACTCCTAGCACGCTCCCCCTTTGTGACATCGGGCATGCCACTTAGTAACATGGGGCGAACCTTCCACCTTAATGTGCAAGGCCTCGTGGTGGTACTACTCACCACGGGCCTAACCACCCTTGAGTGTCATCCCTCTCCATGCTAGCCCTTTTTGCATTTGCTACTCAACCACTAAGGTAACCCGCACGCACACTTTCGGGACACCACCAAGGAGGCCTAGCAAGGAGTGGGACTCCACCCAACCGATGCCACGGGACACACACACAAGTGTACCGGGGCACCTTGAAGTGGTGGTGAAGTCACCACTACTCCTCATGAGTCACCGGGACTCACCAAGGCTCCAAGAGGGAGAGAAGAGGGAGATCAACCCCTCCTATAGTACCCTCTGTGGTATTCAGCAAGCCCCCCCCTCATATGGTGAAGAGTGACCCCAAATACCATGGGGGCTTGGAAGACCACCTGTTTCTCACTCGTCGCGCCAAGTTTCGCCCCCGTTTGAGCTCCCGAACTTTCAAACGGCGTAACTTTGCGCTCAGGGCACCAAATTACACATGCAAGCCCATTTCAGACATTCACACAAATAGTAGATGCCGAATCTTTGCTCACTTGTCCCATTTGGACAAGTCCTCACAAAGTTATGGCCCTCCAAAGATTCGGGCTCACCGGGGGAGGCGTCACGCCTTCACCACGGCTCCTCTTTTGGCCATAACTTTTGACTCACGTCTTGGAACCTCGTAATGCTTCTCATTTTAGGTTCCTTGTGATTGTAGCTTTCCAATGATATGATACATGCCCTATTTGCTTGAGGGATTGTTTGCAAACCCCTCGCACCTAGCCCCCAAGTGTCCCGGCGCCACCGGGACCCCGTCTACTTTGAACCGCCATAACTTTTGACTCACAAGTCCAAATGGCGCGTTCTTTGGACGGCTGGAAGCGTCTCTTCAAGATCTTTCCAAGCATGTATGACACATGCCCAGTTTCTTCAAAACCAGGGCGCTATTGCGCCCTGTTTGATCGGGAGTCCTCACTATCTCCCTACCTAGACTCTTGCAAGGCTTGGGGCGTCACCCCCAAGGTCCCCCTTGCTCACTAAGGCACTTCGGGCACCCCAAGGAGATGGGGGCGTGAGAGACCTCGTCTTTTAACCAAAGAAGAAAGTGAGCATGAGGTAAATCACTTTTGAAATTCAATAGTGTAACAAAAAGCAATCGCCTCTCCAAAGACATTCTTCTTTGTAATATCATCCATCATTGCTCGTAACTTGATTTCAACACACGCATAATAACATTTAGACAATCAGGGGGACTTTGACCTAGTTCAAGTTCATTAGTAATCTCTGACCAAGTCGGATTACATGTCATAGTAACAAACAAATTTGGTTTGCCTAAAACTCTAATCAAAACCATACTATTGTGAAATAGTTTTGTATGTACCAAGCTGAACCTATAAATGTTGCAGATAAAACAATGCGATGTCCAATGCGTGCTCTAGTATTGTCTGGCAAAGCATCTACAATTCCTTGATAACATTCTGCTCGAAGTTCTGCTTGATGCTGTCTAATAAAAAACAAATTTTTGTATTCTACAAGTAAATACTAATCGACTATATATTGTTGAAATAACCTACTGGCTCTATGAAGTACATTAGGTTCAGGTTGCTTTTGAAGCATATATTGTACAAATGACTTTAAAGTCACTCCAGTATTTGCTTTAAAAGTAGGTGACCATCCGCATCGACCATCTGGAAACAACAAAGGATAAGATAAAGCATCATAAGCTAGATGAATTTCCTTTATTTGTTGTATATCTCCACCACGTTGGTGAAAACAATATCTTAACCATAATGCATATATTGTTCATTAAGAACAACGGCAGCAATATTTGGAACTACATGTCAATTATATCAACTGCAATGTTCACTCGTAGGTGTCATACCAGAATTATGAAGCATCACATTATGCCCCCTCAATAGAACTTCACGTGAAGACTTGAAACTACAAACTAATGCATTTATTAATTCTAAAACCTCTTGGATGTTGTTATAGTATCACGATGAAGATCATTGAAGATCTCCATACGACGATCTATTTGCGAATCATCATCCATGAAGTAAATTTGTGCAAATCTTGCGCCATGATCTACATTGTGCTCTAAGTTTCCAATATAATGGCACAATTCTTTGTTTACACAAAAATATATACCCCTCGACCCTCGACTTAGTTAGACTGAAATTTATTATGCATACTTGTAAATGCAAACGCTTAATTAAACTTTTTAATGAACTTAAGAAATCCTCGAGAATTAGATGTATTGCCCATAAAAAGCCCATTGAGCATTAGATGGACAATGGGATGGCTAATGTGTTCACTTGCAACTTTGCCATTGTAATAGCATATTGTTGTTTTTTCTTTTTTAAAACAAAATGCTAAACATTTTGAACATTGAATGCACAATTGCACATCAATCCAATGCTATCAATGTTGACATCTATATAATCATTAATTGTACATAAAACTCAAGCCATAGTCTACAAAAGTTGAAAATCCTAAAATTTTGTAAACCTAGAACTTGTAACCCAAAGATAATTTGTGGTGCACAATCATAAAAAAAATAGATTAAAGAATTGCACCTATATAATTTGCGCTCCACAAATTTGTACCTTTTAAATATGTTCCACCTCACTCCAAATGCCTTATCTCCTAATGTATACCACACATAAAAAATATTCAACAAATACATTCCGCACAATTAGGAACTATTAAAAAATTAAGACAAACTAGAGCAAACTATCTAAATTTAATTCAAAATGGATTAAATTTCTCAAATCAAATCAAAACTATTAAAATCAAATTCAATTGTCTTAAATTAGATCAAATTGCTCAAATTAATTTTAAATTAGGTCAAATTTCTCAAACATATTTTAAATTAAATCAAATTGATCAAATTAGTTTTAAATTAGGTCAAATTGCTCAAATTTGTTTCAAATTAGGTTAACTTATTCAAATGTGTCTCAAATTAAATAAAATTGCTCAAATTTGTTTTAAATAAGGTCGAATTGTTCAAATTTGTCTTAAATTTGTCTTAAATTTGTCTTAAATTTGTCTTAAATTAGGTCAAATTGCTCAAATTTGTCTCAAAATAGGTGAAATTGCTCTAATTTGTCTGAAATTTGTTTTAAATTAGGTCAACTTACTCAAATTTGTCTCAAATTATGTCAAATTGTTCAAATTTATCTTAAATATATCTTAAAATAGGTCAAATTGCTCAAATTTGTCTGAATTTGTTTGAAATTAGGTCAAATTGCTCAAATTTGTCTCAAATTAGATCAAATTGCTCCAATTGGTCTTAAATTAGGTCAATTTATTCAAATGCATCTTAGAGTAGGTCAAATTGCTCCAATTGGTCTTAAATTAGGTCAATTTATTCAAATGCATCTTAGAGTAGGTCAAATTGCTCCAATTGGTCTTAAATTAGGTCAATTTATTCAAATGCATCTTAGAGTAGGTCAAATTGCTCCAATTGGTCTTAAATTAGGTCAATTTATTCAAATGCATCTTAGAGTAGGTCAAATTGCTCAAATTTGTCTTGAATTTGTCTCAAATTAGGTCAAATTGCTCAAACTTGTCTTAAATTAAATCAACTTATTCAAATGCATCTTGAAACAGGTCAAATTGCTCAAATTTGTTTTAAATTAGGCCTAAATTGTTCATGTAAAATTCAAATTGTTCAAACTATTGAAATGAGATTTAAATTACACTCAAATTCTATACAATTGTACTCAAAGTTCAAACCATCAATGTAAATTCAAACTCAAAGTAAACGTGAAGAAATTGTATACCTTGGAACTCTATAGATACTTGGACACGAACATTTAATGAAATGCTTGCCCTCCAAACAATGGTGACCAAAATTGAGCACTTGAAACAACAAAATTACAAATTTCAAAGACTTTGTGAATACTTCAAGTGTCATAGAATTCAAAATTGCTCCAACCCAACAAAACTTCCAAATCATTTTGTAAGAACCATAGCACATTCAAGCTCAAATCTCACATTATCACGAAATTGTGAAAGTAGAGTGAAGTTTGAAGTCCAAAATAGTGTTTAAAATGCGCCCTCTATAATATCACTGTTGATCTTTCATAATATCACTTCCTTTTAACGGCTAATTTTAAATCTTCTGTAATATCACATATTTCAACAATATGATATTAAAGAGGTCATTGAGATTCTGTAATATCACGTAGTTCAACGTTGTGACATTATAGAGGTCTTTTATTTTAGTAGTATGATTGATGATTAATACACATTGTACTATATTGGAAGTATAAGTGGAAATGAAGTCATTTCAAAGTTTTTTCATCCATTCATCCAAGGTTTTTGAGAGAAGCTGTCAAAAGGTTTATTTTTTTGTGTGCTTTTATATAGAGTCAATATTTTATCTTAGCCCATTGTAGTTTCAATAATTAACTTATAGTTAATACAAAATTCCTTCCTTACATGGCAAATCTACATTTTCTTAGACATTATACAAAATAGGCCTATGTTTGTTTTGTTGTCTATCACAGCATTCTTTTTGCATGTTATAGAACCTTCTTTACATAGTAAATCCACATGTTTCCTTCAACATCCAACTAGATACAATCTCTCATGGTTAAAATTCCATTTGCCTCTTCATGATTTCAATAACATTCTAATTTCTTGCAAACACAAAAAAAATAAGGGCTTATTTCTACTGACAAAATTCTAGATGTAATGGAAATCTTGTTGGGTAACAAAGATGTGTTGTCTAATTTTGTTTAACATAGCATTGTCCATATTGGTAAGTAATGGACAAATTCAAGTACAAATACAAGATACCTAACTCCATAGGTATCTTTTTCCAATGTAAGATAGATGCATGATTCACTAGCATAATTTTTTTCACATTCTTCAAAACTATAAACAATTCATTTTTAAACTGATTTATAGGGCACTTAAATTTATTTTATTCTATGAAACAACATAATTTAGATAAATTAATTTCATATCCAAAGTCCTATGGTTTTTCAATTTTTTTGTATATAGAATGGGAGTGTTAAGGACTTTTAAATAGATGTGATTGTGACAAATATTTTGTTATTGAAATTGTGAAGGACTTTTTAAACTTCTTTGCATTGATCACATGAATTATAGCTACTATATTTTTGATAGAGTTTGAATTAATGTTTTTAGA
Organism: Antitrichia curtipendula; assembly: GCA_951230915.1. Classification (NCBI taxonomy): domain Eukaryota; kingdom Viridiplantae; phylum Streptophyta; class Bryopsida; order Hypnales; family Leucodontaceae; genus Antitrichia; species Antitrichia curtipendula. The sequence goes on along the minus strand of CATNWC010000230.1, from coordinate 2,357,942 downwards.
AAACAATGGCTTGTCACATAGATATCCTTTATGTATTTGCTAGAGACTTCTTAATGACTTTTCAAACACTAAATTTAACAAAGTCCTATTTTTTTAGTCAATATTTTTTTTCAAAAACATTTTTTCCAAAGTATAACAATTTTCAAGGTCTATAGGTACTTGAAAGCTAGGTATTTTTAGTTTTTAAAAAAATTTGTTTCTTGTAGAGCTTACTTCAAGCATTTCATTTTCAAACATTTTATTCACAAAAAGGACCAACACCTTCTCTATTCTTTTGCCCAAGCCTTTTGGTCATATCTAGAGTTAATTTCACAAACAAAGTAGTGAATTTATCAATAATCTACTAAACTAGACTCTTCATGGAGATTCAACAAGTCTCAGTGTTGTAAACCATTTAATCCTCTTTAATTTCCACAAGATTTGCAAATGCTTGCAACTCAACATGTCATTTGTTTAACCAATAGAAATATAATTAGATGGAATAAAAAAGTCCTTTAAGCCATAACTCCATTGTAAGTTTTGACAATGTCTTTACAACCAAATTTAATTTGTGACTCATGCAAGAAGCTCTACAAGTGAAGAGAGTCCGTTTTCCTATAATCTAGCAATGACACCAATTTAAAGACCTTGGAAAGTACTCATTCCATTACACCCAAAATACACCAATTTAAAAGCAATTTATTAATGGAAAAGCCCTCTTTCACCTAACAATGTGCCTTTATCATGCTGGATAAGTAATATATAGTGCCACCTTTGCTGACACAATACCTAAAGTGAATATGGCCTTTTTTCATATTTTCCATTGCATATACATGGATACTGACCATGATGTATTATCTATTGTAGTAAACTCATAGGCATTTATAAGAAACATTCTTCTACATTACACAACATTCTTCAAAGCAATTAAAACATAAGCATGCAAATGCTCATCCATTTCCTATTAAGTGCTCTTAAACCAATGTATCAAAGACAATTCTTGAACTTTTAATGATTTAGCAAAAAATGCAACCACTTGTAATCACACATTGGCCAACCATGGTTAAGAATTCATAAATGAAGAAAAAGCCATACTCCCTTCAATTTGAGTTTGCCCTCCAAATCCATAGTCAGTTGCTTACCAACGGAGCCACTTTAGTTTCTACTCGGCCATAATTTACACAGCTTTACATCCTTGCAATCCACCTTAACAAACATTCTACCTTTTTTCAAGTGTACCAATGGCATATCATCTTCCATGCTAGTACATTTGCCTTTGTGCTTTTCCAAATTGTCCAACTTAGAGACCATGACTTTTCTCCTCTTTGTCATTGAAGTGCAACTCTAATAGATAATATTAGAGAAGTTGCCATTGAGATCAAACAATCCCTCCACCAAAGCAAAATGATAGGCCCACATTTTTTGCCATCTTTTGATAATGGTTCTTCAAGTAGTTTTCTCACTTTTCTACAAATCTTCTATAGTCCCTTGCCTCTTCTTCTTCCCCGTCACACAGGCATCTATGCAGCTAAATAATTTTGGAGTAAGGGCACCAATTGCAAGGAAAACAACAATGTCTTAAGAAGGTGGATCAAAGGGTGCTGGTCAAATCATCAATTGCAATAAGAGTGTTTCAAAAACATGTATGACCTTTTGTCAAAAGATTGTTGCCAATACATTGAAAGCACTAGGATTTGGCAACAAACACTTGCCAATGCCATTACAATTGCTACTAGAGCCAAAGCAACAAACCTTGAAATTGTCTAGCAACTTTAAGCACAATGCCATTTTAAGCTTGCAAGCTTACATTACCACATCCCTACTAAGAAAAATGAGGGGTTTTGCTTCTACAAAGAACAACTAGTTTTTAGATTACATCAAACATTTGTGACTAGTGAACATTTAGAGATTTGCAAATGCATTTGATAAATCACATGCCAAATCTTAGTTGCAAAGCTAAACAAGATTATAAACCATGCAATGAATTTACAAATGAGTTACATAAGACAATGAAATAAAATTTGGTGCAAATAGAGTTGGCGACAATTGCAAGATAGTTGTATAAAGTACTTAGTTGCATTTTGGTGGGTTGTAACCAACATATATTTCTTCTAGTGCCCACACCTTAGAACACTTGAGTAGGCAAGGACAAAAAAAGACCAAACCAACACAAGAAAGCATGATTGTTCATGCAAAAGGATACGGAAGCAAAAACAACAATTGTAGATGCAATTGAAACCCAGGGGAGTGCTCAAATTCACCATAATACAACAATGTTGCAAAAAAAAGCAACAAATGCCTACAACTCTAAACCTCATCACGTTGTTAATCAGAGTCTCTAATTTCCAATTGCAATGAATGCAAAAATAGAGTGTGCACTTTCAAAGCTTACAGCAAGTAGAAAATGGTGCTTTCAAAATTTGGAAAACAAAGCTCACAAAATGTTGTTTTTGAAAGAGAATAAATGCAAGTGTTGAAGCATCAAGGCGAAAGATGGAAGAAGCCCAGACGTAGCCAAGATGACTACAATACAATTGGATACCAGCAAAATAGGTATTCAAACACCAAGCACAATTAGCAACACATTCATGAACAAAGGCATGCTAATTAAATTTTGCAAAGCAAAAAAAACCCCTAAACCCACCTTGCAAACAACGACGCTAAATTGTGAGCCTAAAAGCATGAGCTTGAGAGCTGTGAGCATTAATTATATGAGTTTGAGAGCGGTGAGCATACATTATGTGAGCCCAAGTACATGATTTCCAGAAATTTGAAATTTTTCAAGATTTTTGGGAAAAGTTTTTATAGTTTTTGGGTTCAAGTGAACCATGTAGTTTACATCTGACTTTGGACCTATGGCCGTGGATATGTGATAGACACCCTATAACCATGGATATTTAATTTCAAATTGGAGACTATAAATTTATTAGCATATATCTACTATCATAGACCTTTTATCCTACTCTTTTCATATGATTTTGAATTCAAGGCAAATACTGTAGTTTAGGATCAGTGTCAAAGAAATTGCCAATTCAATATTCTATAGTGTATTTGGGTCATCCATTATTTCAAAGTAGGTGTCATAGATTTCAAATAAGGGTAGTTGTTTAGGGATAAATATCCTTTCTTAATAAAGCTTTAGAATTTCCAAGTACACTTATTAAAAAATGCAAGCAAAATTGCAAACAACTTGCAAATAAGAGGAGTTTATTGACACACATATTATTGGCCCAATTTAAGGGTTGGGGTTTGAGAATAAATTCTCGTATTATAAAGGAATTGGAATAATGTTAATTTGAAAATATAACATCAACCACTCCTGTGCTACCATCTAGTGGACATAATACTGAGTAGTTTAAAAGAATTCATTTTTAGGCCATCCAACAATGCACAGTTAAGATATGAGGTTAAAAAAAGCTTCAAAGTCATAGAACATAGGAGCATTTACTTGTGCAAAGAGAAAACATATTTCCAAAAGAGTGGATACATATTAGAGCCTATGAAAGCCTCATGAGCAAAACACAATTGTGCTCACTAGTTGCTACCCTGTCTTTGATTCTAGTAAGTTGAGAATAGTCCACAATCTTCTCAAAATGTAGCTAAGCTATACTAAATTCTAGTATTGCTAAGTCAGACCTTTACTCTTATCATCCCTGCATTTTCTAGTAGTATCATAACTTCATCCATGCTGAAGCTTGGTGCGTGAATAAACTTGTGCTTCTTTTGGTCAACCTTGCACAAGTACCGGAAAATATAATATAGATGTTTGCAATTTGTATATTTCCCTCTTTTGCCAATGGATGTAGACAACATTCCAGTTAAGGACAAACATGTGCAAGCTGGAAAGTTTGAGATAGTGACACGGTATATCATGTGATGGGGTTCTACACCAGATTGTAGAGTAATAACAGCCCCAAGGCCTGGATAGGGTAAGATGTTGACTCCAAGAATAGTCCCTGTGACATTTCTTGCGCTCTCCCATTGATTGAGGTGATCATTAGTTGGTGCCTTCTCATTCCTGCGAATGTTTTTCCCATTCCGAATGCATGGAGGCTTATCAGAGTGAGCTGGTTTTGCATAAGTCCATTCCATAACTTCAAAAAGTTTAGAGGAGGTGAACAAACGCCGCGGAGACAAGGATGGGCGTTCTTGAAGGCGAAATCCAGCCTCTTCAAAAAGAATAATCTCCTTGGAAGTGAGATTTGTACCAAGCATCACCGGCCAGATTTCAGGAATCTGAGGGCGACTTAGAACATGAGACCTCCTAGGACCTAGAACACAGCGTTTAATGTCGTCTGGGCAAAACCACAACTCATCTGTTTCTACCTTTGTACCTTTGTATTCACGTTTCAGGCCCTTGTACATTGGAGCAGCAGTGGCTTTAGAACCCCGAACTATAAACATCTTGCACTTCACTTCCGTTTGCGCTTGAATGGCATGGCACTTTCTCTTGGACTTCACAGAAATGCGAGCAATATGCCACTCTGTAGGATTACAGTCCGTCTCCAAAATATGCATTGCATGAGGAAACATTGCAGTCTCTTCAGCTATATCTGCATCTAGAACAATTGCAGACCTAAGTTGCACTCTAGGGTGAGAGAAATTGATCTTATCTGGACGGTGAGAATCACCTTCAGACCCAATAGGCACGTCAAACTTCCGCTTTGTTGATCCGAACACTTCTTCCCCTTCCAGATGTGGTATGCGTGTGCAAAGTTCCTCCGCACCAGGCATACTGCACAAAGCATCCGTAATCTTCTTGCCATCCATAGATGCTACTGCTCGCTTCAACTTCAAGTCCTGTCTTGACGGTCCAGTTCCGGAAGGGCCACCATTTAGATAGACGCGGTAATTCGTCATTTGCATGAAAGCTCGAATCCAGTCATCACAAGTGGCGACATATAAATCAGTTCCCCGTTTTCCAGATGCTTGCAGCCACTTGTTGTGCACTGTTTCGGAGAGATTGCAGGACGATATATCCGCTTCTTCTTCTGCTGACAAATTCTGCAAGTACATAAAAATCTAATTAAATGTGTGTGGATAACATTGGACCAATCTAGGACAACCACAGAGGCCAGCTTCAGATGGCTAAAAAACTCTAGCCAATCGGATAAAAGGCTTTTTCCAGAACAGCACAAACTATTGATTTGCCATAGAAATATACAAAAAACAATCGTACAAGTTATGTCTCTTGGTACCCAGATATTGTTTGGAGGGGGTCCTACAACACTGTAGATCCATCAAAGCTGTAACTAACGGGAAGATGAAAATATTGAGGCAGTCGCTAAACTCTGATAAAAAATACAACCTAGACTCCCCATATGGTGGTCTCTCGGTGACGAGATAGGATTGGAGAGGACTTAAGGTTGAATTTATAGGCAAGGAAATTAAATCATATGCACCGATTTCTACTTGACTATTAACAAAATTATACATATATGGATACATATTAGATAACAAAGAAGAACATGAGAAGGCAAGAGATGGCTTACAGTCTCCATAAATCCACCCCATTGGCGATATCTAAAATGCCAAAAAGCTAACCAAAGATCTAGCTCCCGAAGTGATTCTTCTGTAGCAGCACCAGAGGAGTACCACCATGCCTTGATTTGAAGGTATCTGCTCTCCGCTTCCTCTAGATTCTTTGCGTCTTTGTAATCTCTACAAAGCTTGATGTGTTGTGATTGAAAATCCCGCATGATGAGTCGTTCCGTATGTTGCTTCAACAAAGTCGCCCAATGAAATAGGCATGTGCGCTCTCGATCAACCATCTTAATAGATGCATCACCTGAACCATAAACAATCCTAACCGCATTCCAATTAGCTTGAGCGCTATCAGCCATAAAACCCTTGAAGTTAGGATTTACCAAACCATTCTTCTCCATAACCCGATTAAGACATCTCCACATAATCACTTGGCCTTCAGTGTCCTCCGATTGCATGTCACAAACTGCTATTGTCATTACTTTACAGTAGCTGGAATCGTATACATGACAAGCAATTGTAGTCCAACCTTTAACACGTTTGACATGGTCAAACATAAGCCAACAATTCCCAAGATCCCCGCCTGGTTGCATGCGCTTCACAAGATCGACCCCACTCCCTAGGCCGTCGACTAGCATCTTGAATAGGTACACTTTATCTTGTCCTTGACCAGGAAATACATTATCATGAATGAACTCAATCTTAGCTTGCTTTTTCATTGCAAGTAAGCAGTCAATCTCACCTCCCCCACTTCCATTGCTTCGGAATGAAGCAATGATGTTCCGAACGTTAGGAGAGCTAAGAACTTGAAACTTGTCCATCACTGCGTCTAGTGCAGGGCCTTTTAACATTTCCTTTGGCTCGTCTCCAGAATGAACTAGGAATGTATCCAAGAATTCCTTGCTAGCTGCCAATGCTATTGCAGAGGTTGTAGCAGTAGGTGTTTTTGCAACCTCTTTCGCTAGAAGTCCCGATATGGTGTCTATAGAATCTCGACAAAGACCATCTGCCATAGGGTGGCCATGACTTCCCAAATGAACACAAGCCCGTGTCATCTGAGGTAGACCTACGACATAATAAATCCTTGCGTCACAGAAATTGACACAAGTGGGTGGTACTTTACAGACCTTGCAGACTAAAGTTGATTCACGTGGTGGAATCGACCCAACAAGAAATGGAGTACTAGTGTTACCCGACCACTCTGTCTCATTTCTCTTAGAAGTCCTCAGAATATAATCACACGCGGAGTTGGTACATGCTAAATGACCAACACAAGAAGATTTTCTGAATTTCAGTCCAAAGTCATTGTGAATGTTCGAGGTCATCGTTCGACACCACGTATGACCATCATAGCGTTTATCCATTCCGGTCATGCTCTTTGAAGAACTAGAAGACGCTATTGAACGGCATGGTGGCAACTCAAAAACTATGTCACCGTCAAACACAATTGGAAGAAACAACACGCTCTTGTGATCAATCAAATCAAAATCAATATGTGCCAGTTCGTTTCTACATCCTCGAATGCTTCCTAGCTTTCTGAGACATTCTATGACACTAAAGGTGCCTTGATCCTGTGGATACAGTGGCGGACGACTGAACACTGAACTACCAGCACTACTATCTCGACGACCAACAGATTCAGGAGTGCCACGGAGCACAGAAGTTTCAGCGGTTTTAGTTTCAGAGAATGATCGATTGACGTTTATTGGAGCTCCCTCCGAATCACTTGACAACTCAACAATTGGGCTAAGAAACTTTCCATCATCCTGATTAGAGTATTGAGGACCGTATCTAAGAGATGAATGTGATAGTCCATTAGATTCTTCCTTCACAACTCTCGAAAAGGGAACCGAGGCTGCATCAGCCATTGACAAAGGGGTCAATACTTGTGTTGATGCACGCAACACGTCAGATGCTAATCCGAAAGCTCTATAACGACCAGCTCCTAAACTCCACAGCCAACCGTGCTCTGTTCTAGTGCTACTCATGAGAACAGACTAAACAAGAGTCCCAGATTGTGACTGAATTTCTTCCTCGACATAGATAGAAGACTCAGCAAATCCATAACGCACGTGAAGCAAATGACTTGAAACTTCGGCTACACCAGAGGATCCAAGACGAAGAAGAAGGGGTATCTCATATCCATTAGCCCTAATCGACGCCATGGTTGGAGAAAAATGGTGATAAAAGTAATCTATGGCATGAGGATTTTAAAAACACTAAAACTATCTACGACATGAAGAGTTTGGCATCACTAAGTAACAAAGTTATAGGTGAAGTGTCATTGATCAACATCAATGTACTAAGCAATTTGAACATCAAATAATTATGATGACAGACGCTGTTGATGCGTTGTTCTAGATCGGACTCCGATTAGTAATAGAATATAAGATCTTCCACACTTAGGAATTGATAAATGTCTTCTGGATTTGATTCACATGTCAGAGCCTAAAATTCAAAAATCATACCTGCTCAAATTGAAACTAACAAGCCTAACTAAATCCTCAACCTATCCATAAATATTTAGGCATAGAAGTACGTAATATCTAAATTAAAGTGGGAATAACAAAAAGAACTAATGAAACCACCAGTACCTAACTTATGTCAAGCCTCCACAATTGGAAGAGTGGACAATTAATCCTGACAACACGCATTTCTACAAAAAAAAGTACCACTGCTATTTGTATATAGCAACTGCCACATTACTTAGCCGTCAAGTTCAAATTTAAGTAATACCCAGGAAACTGGACCTCAGTTTAAAATAACATCTAGATTCACATTCAATCTTGAATTATGCAACGATTTGGTTGATTATCCTATATGACCCCCATAATTTACTATGTAGATTTAATGATGATTAATCTCTGTTTTGAATTAAAAACGGAACTATGCCAACGGCCAGTTCTAGTTCAAATCCTTATAGTGGTGTATAAGAATGTGTTGAACCCACTAGTATGAGGAGATCATTGCACATAGAATTCACAACACTAGTTCGTTCAGATGATGTGAAATGCCCTTAGATTTGAATAGATAGTCCAATGCCACGAGATTCAGACCAGATACGCTTCGGTAGCCGTGACAGAAAGAAGAGAAAGAGAGGAATGAGTAGACTTTTTAGTACTCTGAAGGCGTTAAAGAAGTCACGCATTAGCAAACAGTTGTCTATCAATGGTCATCCTGCATCCCAAGCAATAGGTCCACAACATCATGAGCAGCCGAAGAGTAGCTGTTATATACAAACAACAGAAGGATTTTCTCAAATCCATTCCCCTAATACATGTGCGGTGGACCTCTACACGAGTGAAAGTACTCGAAGTATCTCGAGCCTTTGCAATGTAAGATCCAATACTCTTTAATTTTTTCTATTGAATTATGTAAGCCTATAATGCCCTTTTATAAATTAGTAGTAGTATTCTAGTCCTTTGCCTTTGGGAAAATTTCAATGTCTCCATGCTACAAGTATATATTCTTTTAATCGGAAAATATCTACGTGCACAATTCCAATAAGTTAAATTTCCTAAAATAAAATAAATAATTTAGAAACCCCGCGGGTACCCTAAACCCTAATCGGGATCTCGGGGCTAGGGGGAAGCTCTACCTAAACCCTAAACTAATCACCAACCCCTTCTTTCACGCGCCACCACCCGCAAGTACGCAGCTTCGAACTCCCCTCGCGCCTCCATTTGCTTGCTGTATCCTGCGAGCCACCACATGCAAGCGCGGAGCTACAACCTCCTTCTGCGCCTCCACTTTCTCGCTGAATCCTCCGACTCTCCTCGCGCCTCCTTCTCTGTGCATGCCGTAGCATCGAACTCTCCCCGCGCCGTAGCTTCGCGTGCTGTAGCTTCCAGCTCTCCCCGCACTTTCTTATTTCTGTCGTATCATCCACTCTCCCGCGCCGTAGCTTGCAAATCTCCCCGCGCATGTAGTCTCGCATTGTCGACTCACCTCCAAGAACCTCTTGTCTCTTGTTGACAGTCACTGGAGTTCCGCCAGTGCTCTCCGTCGTTCTTTCCTTTTACTCCATCACACTTTGAGCTTGGTGGTACTGACATTGTTGTGAGCTCCTCCCACTGCTTGATCTCTAACCTCTTAATTGATTTGGAGTATGTTATATTTCTCTATAGCTTGATGCGACTACATGTTTTAATTCTGCAATATCAGTTTCTAGCCTTTTAGCTAATGCAATAGTATTTTATTTTGCAGGCACTGCCACTGCCCACGATGGAAACAAGGCGTGGACCAATTTCAAGAAGAGAACCACATGGACCTAAAGCAGACGAAAGAAAGGCAGACGGAAATGAGGTACGCTTACCCCCATACACGTAAACGTTATAGAAAGAAGATAGAATTATTTATTTGATTTCAAATAGATTAGCTATGTGCATCCTTAAGTATGATAACATCGAATCAAGCATTCTGAGTAGAAGCTCATTGTTCTTGGCTTGTCACCGAGAGGATCCTACAGATGCTTTCTCGATCTAGTCTCGGGCCTTTCTCGATCATTCAGTTTTTCATTGGGATATCTGAATAGCCATGAGCAGTTATGCAAACAATACGGATGAGGTATCCTGAGGATGTCTCGCTGCCGAGAGAACTTCTCTGAAGGTTGTTAGGATACTACGATTTTGATCTTGCTACCTGAGGCCTCCATCGGGATGTTCAGTTACAATTATAACATTTAGGGTTTGTTCAGAATTGGCCACTTCAAAAGAATCTCTCGCCACCAAGACCTGTCATTCGGTGGATATGGTTATGCGATTATCCAATTAGAATTCATAACTCAGTGTCTATTTAGGTGAGAAGCGATCCTTGTAGATTATCCGATGCATCAAACTAAGCTCTAAAGCTCTGTCTCGACACAAAGACCTAAACTCCCAGTCGGAAGCAATTACGACTATCGTAGAGATAATTTCGGTTTAAAGAGTACTGAAACTATAATGAGAGATTTTGATTTTGCTTCCACTTCCAGCAGGCTATATCCTAGACAGCTGTCTCTCCACCGAGACATCTTATCGCGAAGTACGATGCATATAATTTTTCCCTTGATTATCTTCAGAACTAGGATTATTGGAGGGCTGGGAGATATTGTTCAAGTTAAAACTTCCATTGAAACCTAATCAGCAGAAGCTGTCTCGTCACCGAGACATTAGTTCTTTAAGTCATCTGCTCGTAAGATACAGTGGTCAATTCCTCATGTTTGCATAATCGACGACAATGCATTGGACAGGATTATTCTTAGCGATTTAATCCTTCGGCCTGACTCGTAGTCGTCTCGCCACCGAGAGAGCATTTCTCCCGAGATCTTGAATTCAAAGATGTTATTCTCGTCACGCTGTTTTCCTGTCTATTAGTCTTGTTATTGATCAGATTATGCTTAGCACAGGCTGTCTTGCCACCGAAAGGCGACATTCAAATTTACTTATATGCATTAATCTCTTTATATAGTCGTCATTCAAAAGATTAAATTATTCATGGTTATTATCCTATCGGATTCGCCAAATACAGGTGGACTAGAATGCTTCCGAATAATGAGATAATAGTCTTCGTGATCTACAAATGGATAAGACAGGAATAATTTTGCAGACTTTATAGCCTCGTCATGTGATCATTTTGTTGACGTCTCGGTGCCGAGAGATACACCACGACAGGATTTTTTGAGTTGAGAATTTCTCTAGATGTTTCTTCTACAATTGAGTCCCGGCAGAGGGACCGTCTCGCTACCGAGACAGGTTCTGTAAACAATTGATTCCACTGTTTTTGATTTCTAAGCATTAATCTAGATATGCTTCGATATTAGGCAGTTTAGTTTAGTGGAAGCGGCCTGTGCTAAACTAGTTGGGCACCCCTTGAGTTGTCTCGGCAGCGAGAGCCCGATTGGTGAGGACAGAAATCATGCGGCTCTCTTTCAAATGGTCAGAATGGATAGACACCCTGCAGAGGTCCGAACATGTAATGGAACTACGAGGCTGCCTCGGTGACGATTGACTGTGATCGTAGAAGGACCTTCTGGGAATATGTATTTGAGTTTCGCAACATTCATAGACGTTCGACACGTAAGCTGATGTGCTAGAAGGAGAGCAGGACTTCCCTAGAAACTTCTGTACACTGAGAGGTAATTCATAGACAACGTGAACATTTGAAATATATGAATTTAAGTCTGTATCCTACGTGGTTTTTTAATCGATAAGTACCAAATTGTTTTTCTCGCATTCAGTTCGCATGTAGTGTGTCAGTCTCTCGCCACCGAGAGTATCTCAACAAAGAGAGATGGGTTATGCATGAGGTCACATGTCCTGATCAGTTTATAGTTCTAGTTCTCTTCGAATCCCTAATAATTTAATTCAAATTGACTTATTGAGGTTTACTGTAGTATCAAAAGTGGTATCAATACAAAGATGATTCACATAGTAGGTGAACTCCTAGTTGCTTGTCTCATCTTTTTCATTTGTACTTCCCTGCTTTGGTCAAGAGTAGTGATATAATACTGCGTAATTAAGGATATGCATTACAATTCCTGAAGCTCATATTGAGGTTTATGATACAATTGTTTTTAGGATCCAGATCGTGGGAAAGAAGTCGCCGAAATGGTATCTCCTCATTCGCCTCAGGTAATTCTAGACTATAGAGCTATTTCAACATTACTTCATTCATATAAATCCCTCGCTAATTTAATTCGATATAGACAGGACTTGTCATCTGTATTCTATAATCAAGATGCATCCCTAGAATTGTGCCCTCTTATTGATTATTCCCTGAATCTTGATATTTTGATATCTATTACTATTAAACGGAATTTGTTCAATCTAACTGAGTTCTAGTGTCACGGTTAAACGAAATTCAGAGAACAGAGTCGAATCTCGTTGAGAATCCATCTCCATTATCGGCAAGTGCAAATCCAGGTGAAGTGCCCCAACAGCAAGCGGAACCAGAGGTTGTGGGTGACTCTCAGGTCAGTGATGCTGTAATTCCACAAGCTGCCGTTGATTCTCAAGAGGACGAGGACAACATTAGGAGGAACCAAAATATTGACTTCGTTACAACCATATCAAGTCTGAGAATCCGTCCCCATCGTCTCTCGCGAATTGCAATTCCATTGTGCCGAATGGTTCCAATGCCAATGGTCCGGCCTACATTGGATTGTGATTTGGACGAGTTGGAGACGAAGTACATACACGGTTACGAGGAGGGAGCACGAGTTTTTTATGTTTCCATCTCAAATGAGGAAGGGCAACCTGGAACATTCTCTAAAGAAGAAAAGTTAGAGTGGGGGAAGCACTAGAATGCTACCAACGATGAGTTCAACGAGGAGCTCAGTACTCATATTGAGCTACAACACTTGGTGGATGCCAAGTTCTTTATATGTGATGGCAACCGCCGATATTTGGCATGGATGCGCCATATTAATCGACTGCATAGCACGGATCCAAAATGGCATGTTCGTGTAGATTCGATAGTGTTGGAGACAAAAGGGAGACTGGGCGCTGCAATGCAAGTCATGCACGATATTAACAAGTGCGATTTCTGATCCCTTGGATTCTCATTCTTATTGTGTGATAATTCCTTCGTGATTCTAATTACATCTGATTTTACTTTCTTCCTTGCAGGCATACAGAGAACTCCTTTGTTAAGACAAACCTTGTACACACACTGTACCGAGTTCGCAAGTATGGTACAATGTCTATTGACAAGTTCACAGAATTATTGAGTGCTGATGAGGTTAAGATCTGCCAGCAAAATGTGAGAAAGACATGGTATTCCATGCCCTTGGAAGTATTCACAACTTTCATTTTTCAGGTATTTCAAGCAGACCCTCTGAATCTCTTGTCTAAAGTTTTTCTTCTTTGATTATACTTCTTCATTGGATATTGACATGGTCAGTTTGTCGTGTTTGTAGCAAGAGATTTCAATAGCTTCTGAAGCTGGAGTCCGCAAATATCGAGAAGACACCGCCGCTGATGAGATTACATCTTCTGGAATAGCTACCGCTATGCGAAGTGCAGCAAAGGAGGCCACTGACAAGCTCTACAAGAAGTTGTCGAAGATTGTGTCTGTAGCCAATCCATCATTAGGCGATGATTGGCTGAAGGAGGTAATTTTTGCACACTTCTTTTTTATTTGATTCAATCTGTTTTCTTTAATTATTGTCAATTGGATTTTGATTGTGTCCTTGATTTTTCCAGATAGAGAGGCACTGGAGTTTGTACGTTGCTCAGGAGCTAACACTTGACAAGCTACAACTCATCGCCACTTCTAACGCAAGTCCCCGACACAAGGTGAAATGGCTAAGATGGATTAATTCTTCCGGACCAACTCGTGAGGCGCGTCGTGTTCCCCCTAGACCAGCCAATGATGACAAATTGGGTTCCTTTCTCTCAAAGGCGGTGTGGTATGCAGGGGTAAGAGTTTTATGTTCCTTGTTCAGGTGAATTTATTCATGTAGTGTTAATACTGCCATTGCTTTCACGATTTTTTTTTACTAACCTTCTTGTTTCGGCAGTTGGAGGATACCACTGTCGAATTGTATGAGAGCATTATCAAATCAGATAACATGCAAGTCAATATGGATGTCCCAACGGAGCCAATGTCACTTTCAGACTACATTGAATGTTGGAGGATGAAGTTGTAGGACCATGCGTATCCTGGCGTATTTAAAGGTGCTGACGTGTTTCGATAGTCAGACTCCTTCAAGGACTACAAATCATCGATCCTTGCGGTCAAGCGTGTACTCTACAGGTGAAATGTCTATCATGCTGATCACTCTATTGATTCAGGAAAATTTATATTCCAATGTCAATAGCTAAAACGTAAGGCCAACCTCTATTTGTTAATACTATTAATTTGGATATGGCTTGCGTGGTCCTCTGAATTCTTATTCTTCTTTAAATCTCTGATATCTCATTCTTTAGTAAAATATTAGTCTCTCTCGCTGCCTAGAGGAACATTGTTGGGAACCAGGGTTAACTGAGAGTTATTGATTTATTAATTCTTCTAATGTTTCGGTATTAGGATGCTAGTTCTATTCTCGCGCTGTGGGCACGTTTTTCGTGCACATGATGTCCCTTTCGCCACCGAGAGAATCATTGCTGGGATCCGAGCTTGACTGGGAGTTAATGATTATTTTATAAAAAATTTTAGTATTTCTGTATGAGTATGCTGTTTATACTCTCGCTCTGTGGACAAGTCTTTCGTGCGCAACATGACCCTCTCGCCACCGAGAGGACCTTTGTGGATGACTATTCGTTGCATGATTTTTTAGTACACTTTGTTTCATTTAGGAAATAATTGGTGTTTCGCCACCTGCCTCCATTTGAATTCATGGAAACGAGAGACACCATCTCTTTACTGGGATGCCTTTACTTGAAACTTGATGTCCATCTGACTAGAGAACATTTTTTTTCTTAGCTTTTGCATATAGTGATGTGCTTATATTGCTTTGAAATTACCTGAATTGGATTTATTTTTTGGATTTTAATTTATACGCCACTTAATGATTTGTTCCTATTTGTGAATTGGCAGGTATTTTAAGTTTGAGTTGTACCCTAAAAAGGCTATCTCCAAAGCTGACTTGCCGCCATTCTTGAATACTTGGCTAGATCGATCATCTCCTGACTGCATGTATACAGCTTCACAATTAAATTGCTGGACGACCTCCCATCTCCAAGTTGGTGCTTGGTACCTTGAATGTAGTCTTGGATTTGTGGCGCCCAAAGAGCTAGCTCTATTTGAGAGCATCAAGGATACCATTGTGTCTCAGTCGGACTTGGATGAATTCGTTGGTCTTGAGGGGGAGGCTCGGAGTAAGGCGTTGAAGAGAAGGGAGTTAGAAGACAAGAAGAAAGTGGAGAAATGGGAGTCAGCTAAAAAAAAACTTGAGGACAATGAAGTGAAGAAGAGAGAGAGACTTGCGGAGAAGACCAAGATTGACCCAAAGGACAAAAAGAAGGGTAGGAAGCGCAAGGCGGAGGATACTGGAGTGGAGCAAGTTACAAGCGATGGTGCTGTCCCTGCCACTTCCTCGGGGTTCTCGCTTACTAAATCGCATCTACAGCAGGGTTTCCCTATGGTTCCTGCAGTTGTTCCGTCTGATGCAACTATAGATGAATGCATTTTAAACACAGGATTGTGCAGCTTGCTTGGGTCTGATGAAGGCCTTGTCCCTGATACGTTCAAGGATGTCCTTAGCCTTTTGGAAAAGGTAATTCATTTGTTTTCTCATGTACCTGGACTTACTGTATTTACTTGGTTCCGTCATGGATTTTACATGAAGACCTAGTGATTGCATTCAAATTTCATTTCATTTTCATTCAGTACTAAGTTTGAAAACCTCATTTTTTTGTAGCATGCCTTGGATCGAGAGCGATTTTTTGAGGGCGTGGCTACTAAGCAGGCTAGTGTGGATCTCATAGTAGTTGATGTTCCAGAGGGTCTACCTGTGCCTACTATATCTGATCCGCCCACATCTATTCCTGAATGGAACAAGTTCTCAGCAGAGTGGCTCCAGTCCATCTTTGATTTTGCAGAGCATTATCTACATGATGGTGGCGGTCTTCTAGTGATGTACCCCCTCAATCGTGAGATTCGGTCATATATTCTAGATTTTTGTGCTTCTTATGGGTTTACGTCAAAAATGGAGTGGTGGGTGGGGAATAGACTACGGTTGACACATCCAGCAGATTACTCTTCCACGGTATATCCTAACCTGTAGACATGTGCAATATTTTTGCTCATGTTTCTCTTGGTTCTCAAATGTCTAATCTAGTGGATTTTCTGTCCAAACTATGCGGTTTAAATTCAATACGTATGTGAAGTCCAAGAATTCTCTCTTCACATTTCATCATTATTTTTTGTCATATATTGGTCTTGGTTCTCAAATTTCTAATCTAGTGGCTTTTCTGTTCAGACTGTGCGGTTTAAGATGAACCTGTTTGTGAAGTCCAAGAACTCTGTCTTCACATTTCATCAAGTCGAGGCCCATAAGGCTCTTGACTTTCACATTGGCAGAGATGACCTTGTTCAAAACTGCTGCGAGAAGGAAGATTTGGCCATGAACGGACCCATCCCTTGGCGGGGGCCTCGTGAGAAGGCACGATCATTTCTGCAAATGATCATTGAGGGAACTACCTTACCTGGTGACATTGTTATGGACTGCACAGCATCTACAGGTTTGTGTTCTTGATGTATTGCATTTGAATGTTTTTACTCTCCACTATAATTAGCAACTCAATTGCTAACTCCTATTGTCTGGGCGTTGCTTTCTATCTATAGGGGCGAGTATCTACGCTTGTCGAGCTACCGACCGCCACATAGTGGCGTTGGAGGAGGATAAGAGCATTTTTGATACACTTCTAGCTCCACTTGTCCACCCCATTTCCATTCCGCAGCCTACTCCGCAAAGCTCTACAGCAATTCAGATTGATGACGATGAAGAGGTGGTGCCTATTCGTCGCTTGAAGAAGACTTCGCGATTCAGTAAGTAAGTTTGTATTTTGTTCTTCTTCCAAGTATTATTTTGGTTAAGGGGCTTTTTTCTAACATTTGGTTTTATGTTTCTTAGGCAGGCAGCTGAAGTGAAGATGGAATCATCTTGACCATTCTTTACTAATCCAGCGTTTTTTCCTAGCCCCCCTAAGCCATTCTTGTTGCCTGTCTATGCGGAGGCAGTAGCAACACACTCCAGGACCGTAGACCCTCAACCATTTTCTAAACCTTGCACTATAGATCCACGGATATTATTGTTCATAAATGACTCTACCAAAGAATCAGATGGTGAACTCTCAGTTAGTGGTGAGAGCTTTACATCTGGATCCTCTAGTAGTAGTTAGGCCTTATGATTGTTTCTTAGCCTGCTGCGTCTATACTCTTTTATGATTATAAACTCTCATATGTACTTCTGATGTTCAGTCATCAAAGTAATACATATTATATATATTTTTTTTTATTTTATCTTTACAAACCTCTCTTTGTATTTTGAGATTCTTCAATGATCTACTTTAATTTATCCCTATTTTGTCCTTCCAAATATTTTTATATCAATCCACGGTTATAGGCCCTCACTTTCAAAATTCTCAATAAACATTCAAATTTTTCTAGGCTCTCACGCTCTTCAGCTCTTCAGCTCACGCTCCACAGCTCACAAAATAGCACCCCCGCCTTGCAAAATAGACACCTTAGATTGCACTACCTATCTATAGATCAACTTCCAAGAGCACGTCCTAACAATTGGCCAATTCAAATTTCACAAGCATTAGCAAAATAGGCAATACATGAAAGAGACATCTGTACATGAATAGAAACATTGGCATATCAATTGACTCAAATCTTCAATTAAAAAGAAAATTTCACTACATACATTTTGTACATATTTACATTTGGTAGAATTGCAGTCCAAATTAGCAAATTACCAACTATGACAAGGTCAATTTGGAGCTCACTTGCATACTAACCATTGCATTTTGAAAGGGGTTTGGATATTGAATCCCTTACAAATTTGTTCCCTAAGACTTGCCCAAAATCTAATATTGTCATCAATTAGAAAGAAGGTTGAAGAGGCTCAAATCAATATTTTTTTTTACTTTTTAAAACGTTTTAGGATGGCAATTACTTAAAATTTGGTGAAGCATTGTATTTTCACATTCATTCATTTTTGGAACAAAAAATGCTATTCAAACATGTTCATGCAATTTTTCATCCAATTAAGGCAACCTCATCCACATTTCAAATAAAAATAGAAAAGTTCTTACAAAAAAAATTACTTTCATTAGCAAAAAATAGAAATTTATTTTGAAATGGTGCAATCTGGCTTCATGGAGCCAAAAACAAAAAGGTTGGTCTAGATGTCATTTGGCTTGTAGCCAAGAATACTTGGGGCATCAAAGAATGCTTGGCGGAAGATGTTACATATCTTTTTTAAGTAACACAAGGCTTCTATGGCAACCCACAATTGCCTTCCTAAAATTAGTCCTATCCAACTCACCTCTTGAGCTCCATCTTCCTATCCATTCCACTCCCTCCCTCAAGCCCCCTTTTTGACATTGTACCTTCACCGTCCTTCCATTTCACTCCCATCTAGAAGAGTAGATCATAGCCAAATCATTGCATTTTGAACCAAAACCTTGGTCCTTGACATTTTTGAGTGTAATTTTTTGATGTTGTGGAGTTGTGCGTATGGATTTTAGATGCACTTCCTTTTAGAGCATATATTTTGAAAACATAAACCAGATTTGGATTTTAGGATTTAGGTTTAGACTTCATTTGACTTTTAGTAGAATTCACATCTCATACTATTTTAGAAGTTTTATGGATTAAAATTACTTGTCATTTTTGGTTTGAAAATAGTCAATGATTCATTAACGATAATTAAATGAATAATACAAATGCAACTTAGCCTTGCAATCTCTCTTTGTACATTGGTATATTACAACTTGAAGTTTGGTGTCCATTCAAGAAAACTAACAAATTTTCAATTTAGTTCAATGATGAGTTTTTGAGGTGCAACCAATGCAAATTTTTTTACCTTATTAATGCACCACAAGAGTGAAGAAAGGAGCCTTAAAAATCTTGCGGCTTTCAATTTGTTTTCTAAGTCCAAAGTTTAAAATCTCAATTTGGTTTTGGTTTCTGAAAATCTAGAATCAAAGATAGTAGGAGGAGCTAGAGGGATGGTGACCTACAGACAGTCTCTTTTGGTCTACAAGCAATTGGATCCACTATAAAGCTTCAAAGATGTGAACCTCTCAACAAATTTAACCATTTGAGAAATTGAACTATGATCATTGAGTATATATTGGATATATTGGTGAGCTGGTAATGAAGGATACATTGGTGAGTTGGTAATGAAGGACATGGGTGAGTTGGTAATGAAGGATAAACTGGTAGGTTGGTAATGAAGGATATATTGGTGAGTTGATTTCCACATGGTCTTCCTAAACCTCTTACAATGAGAAACAACCAAACACATGGAATAATTGGTAATGAACCAAAACGAGATCAAAAGTTTTATACACAAGAAAGAAAATTGTGTAAGCGAGAGGGCAATGAGACCAATGCAACTTTAGTACATATTTGCGGGTAGGGGGAGGAGGAAGGGAGGGACAAGTGATAGTGTTGAGCAAGGCAATTGTGGGCAGGGCCCACTACCACAGAGGCCTCCTTTTTGCTCGAAGGATTCTAGGGCCTGTTTCCATCGGGGGTCTGGATGTCTAGGAGTTGGATGTGTGTGTGTGTGTTGGAGGGGGGTCTGGAGGATATGGAATGGAGGTAGCTTTCCATTGGCCTTTGGACCTCCAAAACCTGAAGGAGCAATAGTTGCTCCAAGGAGAAAGGAAGAGGATTTTACCACTCATTGGGTCATCACCATCAAATGTAGGATTTTGGTAATTCAAACTAGACTATGCCTTGACAATTAGGGCTTCGTTTTATCCTTGAGGGAAACTACTCAAATTTTTCATTTACCATGCATGAGAGAATTTGCAAATTTTGAGTTTGTAGAAAACAAAATGAAGTTTAAACATTTGTTTTGCAAAAATATTGTGATCAACAAGATAAATAAAAAAACAAACCAAATTATATGCCTTCAACATCACATAAAGGTTTATAATTGAATATGTCATAGGAATAATACGTTCTTACACAAATAAGGACTTGTAATGAAGAAAATATTTTCTAGGGAATAAATGAAGATATTGTTCATTTATATTTTATTTTTTTGCATTTATTTATGTGCTTGATGAATTTCATCAATTTTACCTTCTCCACCAAATCTAGCTGTATTGGGGCCTCTAAATGCAACTACGAATACAAAATTTGCAAATTTTTCATGCATGAAAAGTAAAATTAAAATTCAGCGTTCTCCCAAGGGGCCAAGCAAGGGGGTCACTTCATCCCTGGCCCCTAAACTCGCCAAACTCCAGGAGTCTGCAGAAAAAATTCAGGATGAACTCGGTAACTTTCACAGGAAGGCTGCGAGTCCTGTAGCTCGCAAGATTTGGACTCACCCTCGGAATGGGGGGCCAGTCTCCCCTCCAGCCCCCTCCAGGTCTGGGTTTCCCCTCTTCACGGACTGGAGGCTGGAGGTCCGATCGGACGTCCGACTGGACGTCTGGGCCTCAATGGCAAGAAACTGGACGGGTCCAATGGAAACCGACCCTTACTAACGTCTCCCCTGCCCGGCACTTACCCTCAATGATGTGTCGTGGGGGGAGGTTCAGCGTGGTACTTAGCAAGTTTAGGGTTAAGTTGTCTATCTCGCCCCAGAGTTTAGGGTCGTCTCACGTTGCAGAGTTTGGAGCTTCTTGACAAACTTAGATCTTCACACGCCGAATACGAGAGTGAATGGAGTAAATGAAGCTATTATTGTATAAAGTTAAGCCTTGTTATGCTGTTCCGGAGAGCGACAGAGGGTCTAAATATTATTTCTAGTTTTACGATTGCAGTCACCTTCATAGTTCGTTGCGGAGGCTTAGAGTATTGAAGTTGACCGTGAAATTGCCAGACTATCGAGCTTCTTCTCGCTTCTGCAACTTGTGATGTCATCCTAACATTCTGGGCGAGTCCCTTGAACCCCTTATGTCCTCATGTTCCTTATTATTTGCTCAGATTTTTAAAGGCACTTTGGATTTGTTGCTGAGGAGGCTTTCGCAACGGGCTGGTGTGGGCGTATTAAGCATGAGAGGGCCGGCAGGGTACATGGAGAGCATTTGGCGAGATTTTCCTGCGCAGATACTTGAGAAGAACGTCTTGAAGTTTCTTCCAATCACATCTCTTTGCCGATTTAGGACGGTTTCCAAGAAATGGAACATGATCATAAGTCACCCTGATTTTGCGTCAAGTCATGCACGAGCCTCATCTTCTGAAGATTATGTTCTTATTACTGTGCGAGTTGATCGCCCTTTCAATTCTATCGGTGGTTGGGAGGTGCTGGACGTGGTGAACAATAGGTTCTTTACCTTAAGCGACGACTTCCTTACGGAGTATGTCAAGCAGGACGGAATCGAACCCGTGCACGTGCCCTCCCGTGACTGGAACCGGAGGGTCATTCTGGCAGCTGACGGAGGACTTTTTTGTTTGTCGTATTGTTTCAATCTTGAAATCTCGGTGCTTCTTGTGTGCAATCCTGTCCTAAAAACTGCCAAGCAGCTTCCGCGTTTGCCAGGATGGGCCGAAAATTATGTAAGGGTGGGAATGTCAACAGATAGGGTCTCAATGGAGTATGAGATCTTTGTTTTTAATCATGACGATGATCACTACCAACCGAATGCTATTGACATTTACGAGTCGAAGACTGGCAGATGGAGGACGACTATGTCCACTGTGCCTCCACTTCGTATTCCTGGTCGATCGTGGTACTGTGTGTCCAGCTTCGTAAAGCTGAATGGGTTCTACAAAATCTTCAGACATGATGATTATCTGCATCCCAGGGTAGTTTTTTACGATCAGTTGGCAGGTATAGCTTCGGAACTTGGTTTTGATTTGCCTTGTGGTGATGATGATAATGTCAAGCTGGTGGTATGTAAAGACCGGTTCTTTTGTGTCAGCATGAGGGGGACAATTATGTCCGAAGTACGCTCTATTAGAATTTTCGAAATCATCCTTGCAAGAAAAGAGTGCATACGGTTTGCAGAGATGCCAAGCGAGTTGCTGAACTGGGTTCTGGGTGACGATCTCTATGACTATACTGACATTGAGGGTGTGGCCGAGTTTTATGAAGTAGCTATCGTTTCCATCGGGTGTGCAAACTCTATCCTTATTTGCTCCTGCATAGGTCGGTCTGTGGCGTACAGTTTGCTCGACAAGTCGTGGTATCTCTACTCCGATAATACCCTCCTACAAGCTCACGAACATTTCAATTGGTATTATCAGGACCTTTATGGGAGCAGCAATTGTCTTAGTCTCTGTGCTCCTTAGTTACTTTGACAAGGACAAGGCTTGAGGTATCCTCGCTCTCATGTACTGTTTCAAGGATCGAGACTGGCGTGTGGATTAGTGCGGATTAGTGCGGATTGGATTGTGGCTCACAGTTTTTTAGAGAATGATCAGGAATCAAGTGACCAGGGGTGTTCACATAATTTTGCTGTTGCTTAGAGATGCATTGCGGATGCTGGTACTCTGAGGTTGAAGTTATGTGTGTAGAAAAAGGCTTCCTTGATATGGTATCATTCGTAAAGAGCGGCTAAGAGTTATTAGGTACAGTCCACAAATTGAGCACTCCTTGATAGTTCATTGTTAACAGTTTCTAATTGTTGTAGTTGCCTACCACTAGAATCGATGGTCTTTGAAGCATGTTTGGGGATCCCTATAATGAATTCTTATCTCATGATGGCATTTGGTTTTAAGTAACGTTACTTGGTGGATGTTTGTGAAGCCTGGCTTTGTAATGGATTCACGGTATACTGATCTGACTAAAATGTGGTTGCTAACAATATGCATGTGAGTACGGACTTGATCAAAATGTTCATGCTCGACGTGTCCTTTCTTATTGCTCCTTGGAACCTGCAAGCTTACATTACCACGACATCAATGAATCTCAGGACAGTCTGGAAGTAGCGGACTTGTCCGTTTATTTAAAAGATATCCATCGGGGCTATAGGGGAACATTTACATCATGACTTAGAGATCCAGGATGAAGAGCAGACCCGTATGAACAAACTGAGTACTTAGGAACAAAGAGAGAACCGATTTAACATGAGTGAATTTCGTCACATTGCAACAGATGCTTTAATGACATTTATGGCTGAGTTGTTGCATGGTACAGTACCAAGTAGAATACAGTTGTTCCTTCCATGAATTGTGGTGGACATGTAAATGACTACAAATTATCAAGGAACCACATTTTGACGTTAAACAAGCCAAGCTTGACCAATTTTAGAATAAAAACTAGTTTAAGATGAAATTGGCCAAATCTAGAGTTAAAAAGATGGGATGTAAAGAGAATAAGCCGAATCCAACCAAAATATGATGATAAGAAGGATGTAGTCAATTGCATTGATGATTACAAAAACATAATTGATTTGCACTTTCTCTTCAAGAATTGATGGCAACTTTGAAGGCACATTCAATGATCTTTGGGACTTGTGGCATTGATGGTAATAGGATCCTAGTAGGCCTAGTGTGGAGAAAGCTCTTTGTACTAAAAATGCTTGTTTTTTACAAAGATTATAAGTAATTAGGATTAAAATGAATATTTAGTAGCTTATGATGCCTTGATCTTAGAATGCTATAGATCACTTCAATTGTAGATGTACGCAAAGGGCTAGTCTTTCAAAGCTTTAATATTTGTAGAAACAATTCTTATTTAGGAACATAAGCTTATTGAATCTCATAAAATGTACTATAGAAAAAGTTGGTTTCCTTCTCCATGTGTAAATGTTGTAGTAATAAATAAAGAGGGTCCTATGGATAGTAAGCTAATGTTGAAGTTTTATCATAAAGACTTCTATGTCTTTATAGGCTAGTAGGAGGGTTAATGCTACAAAGAAGATTAATAAGTTCCAAAATCACATGAATGATTTGATTTGAGGTGACACATTTATGTTGATATCCTAAAATCTAGGTAGTCATGGGGGTTATAAGTAGTGGTAGAAATACAATACTAAATGTGATTAGACAATAAGAGCATGGATGGTGATACAAAGACACCTTAAAATACAATTAGGCCATGTAAAATGGGAGTATTACTAAGTGTGCACTTCAAAGAAAGGATGTCCAAAATAACAAAATTTTAGAAGAAAATTGTGTGTTGACTATAGGCAATTTTCTATACTATATTTCTATCAGTTTTTACACTTTTAATATCTTCTTCTCAATCTCTCCCAATGGGTGAAAATGTGAATGGTTTCAATTGGAATTCCTAATCCTAAATCCTCATGTATTAGCTTGTTGAAAATTCTTCCAATTTGCCAAATCAGCCATTGCCATTTTTTCCCTCCTAGTCTTATTCAGTGTTCTCTTCCTTCCTACCAATGTCCAAGTTCATGTGCTAACATTATGATTTCACATTATCGTTTTTTTTGCCTTTTCTTTCTTTTTTCCTTTATTGCTCTTGGAGTGCACGATTATTGCATTTTGCCGGTTTTGTGCAACTCCAACTTTTGGAATGATTCTTATATTTTTGAGCTCTTAACTTCTTGCCCTTTCACTTTTCTTACGAGAATAAGCGTAGCACACCATCAATACCCTAGATTTACTTCTTGGGGGTTTGCAATTTTGATTCTGTGTGAATATTTGCAATATTTCTTTTTTGTGTTTGATTGTTGCTTTCACATCCAATCTTCCAAAGCTCCGTCCACTTGGTAAGATACATTGCGTCAAGCAGCCCATGCTCTACACTCATGGGAAGGTACATTGCCTTTTGGTTGATTAGGGTTTGAAGTTCTCTTTAAATAATTCCAAAATTCACGTTTTTAGGTTAATAGGCTTTTACAGTCATAGTCTATTCTTCTTTATGCATATAGATGTTGTTGCGGTTTATTTTATAGAGTTCGATTTTTGGCTATGGTGACAGTAGGTGGTGAATGTGCAATGTCAGGGTGCTTTGTAATTTGCTTGAGAGACATTAGTTGGCACAATGAAAGGAGGTCCAACTAATGCCTATCTATTATGCAATTCCTAAATAACATCCTGGAAGAAGTATTGTTGATTTATAAAAGCTTCATGAAGCAAAGGCATGCTTGGAAATGATCAATCAAGGTGAGAGCAATTAAAGCTAACAATAAGCACCAATAACGATGAAGCTTTGCAAATAAGATATGAAATGACTGATTTGTATGTGTGTGGGAACACGGAAATATAGAATATATAAAGTTAGTATGCTCTAGAGTAGAAGAACACCTAGATTTCAAAATTTTGTGGTTAGGGATCCGGAATATGGAAGTAATTAGCTTCAATAGGGAGTTTAGGAGGAATCCGGATTTAAGAAGAATCCGGAAGACGGAAAGACGGATTCTGGATGGAGCCGGAATTCCGGAAAAGCCGGAATCAGAAACCCTAGGGGCTAGAATTCCAGCCTACAGGTTTAGGGACCCGTTCATGGGAACGGATTAGTGTCGGTTCCCGGTGGGGAACCGACACCCAACTCACAAGTACTTAAACCCTCGGCCGCCACCATTCTCTTCCTCTTGGTTTAGAAAGGAGAAAGTACGAGTGCAGTTGAGAGAAAGAGTGGTGAGATTAGCGACTGAGAAAGGGATTAGGGAATCCGAGGGTTCAACCGACAGACTTTCCGCGACTGATGGCGGAAAGTAGCCGGAGGGTTTCCACGACCGCTCGGATGGTTGTCCCAGCTATCCCTGCTCATCCGGTGCAGAGAAGACAGTTAGAGGAAGATCTGAGCCGGATAGGGTGTTTGGGTTTGATGAGGAGGCCGTGGATCCTCAAGAATGACGGAATGATTCAGGAGCTCATTAAAGGAGCCCCGAATCAGTATGAGTTGACGGTGAGGGGCCGACCTATAGCCTGGACGGAAGATATTTGGGCGGAAGTGTACCAGTTCCCCAGAAATGGGGCCGGATTAGCCTCAAGGGCGGATAAGTATGCAGTCGGAAAGTTTAGGAATCCGGCCAATGCCAAGGACGGATTTGCGATTAGTGATTGTGGAGATGAGAGGCAGATGCGAGTGCTAGAATTTCTGATTCCCATCTTCTATCCGGAAAAGCCCACGCGGGTTACTGTCACGGTGGCAAACACCATATTCGGGGCTATGGAGGATAGACGGGTGAATTGGGGAAGAGTAGTAGCTGGGGTGGTGGCCAAACTGGCGGAACATGTGGGAAGGGGAAAACAGAGTCCCATTAATCCCTACATGTTCCACCTGTACCACCAGACGGAAGTCTTAACCCTAGAGGAAACGATCGAGTACAACACCGGATTGGCCATTCTCACATATGGGCTCACCCACGAGGTGAAGGAAGAAACTACACCGGATTCGGATGAGGAGGAAGAAGAACCAGAAGAGCCATTGACGGATCGACGGGAAGCTAGACGGAAGTCCACGAAGGTGGATTCCCGGGGTAAACGACCGCTCGTGGAGAAGGAGGGTGAATCCAAAGATTTTTACGAAGCCGGAGTCGAGTGGGTGATGCAGGCGAAACGATATCATCAGGAGTATGTGGATCTTCTGAACCTGATCACGGAAGCAATGGGGGTTCCACCCGACAAAATTGTAGAAGAGGCGAGAAAGCGGAATCCGGAAACGATCCGAGAAAAGGAGGAGCAAATCTGGAATCTGACGAAGGCACGCGATGAGCTCCATATGCAGCTCAACTGGCTAGACGGAGAGCTGGTAGCGTCAAAGGAGAGGGAGAAGAACGCCATCAACGCTGCCAAGAAGTTATCCGGACTTCTATCGGAACCTGGGGATGTCGTGGCTAAAGCCGCCCTCTTCGATGCCCGATTACTCAGAGAAGGACAGGTGACCGGATCCAAGGTGTTAACTATCCTGGTGGACTTCGCCACCCGGATAGAAACAACATACAAGGAGATGCGGCAGTTACTCGGAACGCTAGATCCAGAGAAGGCCTTAGATTTTGGCCAGTTTCCGGAAATACCTTTTGTGACCGGAACGCCAGTGAAGCAACATCAACCCGTCTTCACCCAATCTCAACCAGAAGGACTAAGGTCGTTACTCCCCACATCCGTTGGACCATCCGGAAGCAAATCCGGATCGGAAAAAGGACGGGCTACAGCAACCGTTGTCTCTGCCCCTCCCAACAGCCCGACCACTTGGACGAGCGGATTCAAGACACCAGTACTCCCAGTCCGGGGAGATCTTATCAACCGGATTGGAGTCATGACGAATCCGGCCGCCACCTTTCCGGCCGACTTCAGCCATATGACCGTCCCGTCTCCAAGAAGTACCCCGACGATAGAAACGGTCAACTTGGATGAGGTTGGACCAGAAATTGAGGAAGAAGAGGACACCCGGATTATTGAGAAGTCAGAAGAAGAAGAGTTCCGGACTGAATCCGAAACCGAATCCGAGGAGGAGGTCTCACCCCCGCCAAAACGCAAGATACAAACCAGGGCGGCAGGTAAAGCGACTCCACAACCGACTGCCAAAACCCCCGGAAATCCAGGTGGCAGCAGCTCAAAGAAGGCGCGAAAAGGGAAGTAGTAGGTAGGAGTTTGAATTTGTAGTTGTAGACCAGGTTTCCAAGCATGGGCCTGAGTTCCGGAAATTTAGGAAGTTCCGGAAATTTAGGGATCCGGATTTTTAGGACTGCTTGGTGCTCCGGATTTTCCGGGGTGGCAACGCCTTAGCTGCCCTGGTTTCCTGGGACGATTGTTAGTGGCTGCTCTGATTTTCAGGGTGGCCTTTTTCCTTTTTGTTTTAGGATTTAAGGGGGAACCAGGGGGTTGTCCTGCATTCTCTCCTGGTGTTCTTTTTTAGTGCACATTGTTGTTACTATTTTTCATACCTCTTTTGAATCTGAGCCACTTTGTGGACGTTCTGTCTCTGACTACAGAGTGTGAGTTAGAGGAATGATTTGTTGGAGTGTTTTGAATTCATTAGAGACGGGTGAGGAGGAATCCGGATTCTAGTACCTAGACTTGGTCGAGGGTTTGCTTAGGACGGAAGAGAAGTTTTGTAACTGAGTGTTTGTGATTAGTGCCTTTGAAAAACCGTAACGGGAATCCGGATCATTGAGTGGTGTGGATGCGAGTCCGGAAACCCAGGAGGGGTTTCCGTGCGGAGATCAGCGACCGCCAGGGGGAATGTGCCCCACTCAACGGAAGGCCTCCAACCTTTAGTTACGTCTGTCCGTCTAAGTTTGCCACTTGATCCGGAAAAGATGAAAGCTAGATCTGTCGTTGTAGTAAGGAGGAGCGGAAGTGATCCTGAGTGACCTGCTCTCTGGATTGGCTAATCCGGAAAGTTGTGAGGATCCGGAAACCTCTTCCGGCTGCAACTTGTTGGCCTGGAAGTTTTTTTGTTTTTTTGTTTTGTTTTGTTTTGTGAGAGTGGAGTGTGTGAGGAATATGAGTGGTGAGTCCCTACCCCTCTAGACAATCAAGTGTGGGCCCTCTGAGGGTAAAACAGAGGGAACAAATACCAGTGTTTTGGAGAGCGGAAACTGGATTCCGGATAGAGGACGGATCCGGGTGGTCTTTCCGGATAGTCGTAGTTTCTGGAAAGTGAGGAGTAGAGCGTGGGAAGACGCTTAAGGTTGTAAACCGGATTCCGGACCTTGAAATGACACACTAGGATCACCCTGGGACGATAATTCGAGTCATGTTATGACATTTAAGTGTTGTAAAGGTGCTTATTGCTAGACTACGCGCACGACAATGTGCAAGTAAACAACTTCTACTACAAGATTCTCTTCACTTTAAACATTGTGCAATTTCTAAGCCCCAAATGTTTATCAAAATATTAAGTTCATTTATAAAGTTTTCAAATATCATTTTAAGGATCACTTCTCCATTTTCAACGTCCATGCTTTGTAGGTCCTTGCTATTTCAATGCTAGTGTGAAAGGAAAAAAGTACCCATGCGGGCAGAATAGCTAGCTAGCAAGAATTGATACAACTTGAACTTATTAGAGGCTTGGAACTGTAGACAAAATCTCAAACCTGAGTTTCTCAAGGACTACGTCAATTGGTGCCATCCTCAAGTTGGATTGAAACCTGTATTTCCAAAGATCACTTTCAGCCATTTAAGGAAGAATGGATGAACAATTGCTCTATCTATCACATTTCTTTATTGTTTAAATCCATTAGTTTAGGGTTTAAGGTTGTTTGTGAAGTGTTCTAAAGGTGGAGTGCAGACAATTGAGTTGTGTAGGAGGAATTGTTCAAGATAGGTTTGAAAGCGGTGGTGAACCACAAGCGATTCAAACAAGCCCAATAGGTGCAAGGAGTAGTTTCCCAGCAATAGAGGTAGCAACCCTCAACGTAATAAGGGACAAATGTCTTGCCTAGCACTTTGTGATATGGCTTCTATGGATATTGTGGTGAACCCTGTTGTCCCCATTGCCAAGTGCACCCTATATGTTAAATCCAAAAGCTGAAAGTATCCTTGCACTAATCCAAATCAAGGAGTTGCTACCGCAATCAAGTTTTAAATGTCACCTTCTCTAAACTAACATCTTGAAGTATATTGCACACTTATTTGATTGTTATACACTTGTCACACATTCAAACTACATTAAAGGTGTTGTTTTGGAACCCAATCATTCAGATGAAAGTGGTCAGGGTGTTTTTGCGATTGGTCCTTGCCCAATTTAGAATACAATCAAACTTAGGGTAAATTTTTGATGTTTGTGCATGTGTAGAATTGGTGGGGCAAGGTGCAAAGACTAGAGAAAGCTTCCACCTCTAACTTTAACTCTAAACACTATTTTTCCAAAGTAATTTGGAAGAAGAACAGTGAACTCTGAAGTTTCCAACATTAGAATGAGAACATGAGTTCATTGCCAACTTGCTTGCAGCTCTTGTCGGGCTATGAACTAATGCGTGTGCAACTTTATGTTGTCATTTGTGGATCCAAAGTGATGCATTTGCAATTTTCTACTTGCATTTGGAAAGTGAATTCATGATGGTAATTGATCTTGTCATCTATGTAATTGTAGGTTAATAATCTTGGATGGGCAAAACAAGTAATAGCATTGTTATATAAGCGTAACATTCAAAGATTAAACGAAATGTACCTGACCTTGTCCCTCCAAGACATTGCTAACATTGTGCAATTAGATAGTTAGAAGGAAGCTAAATTACGTATCCTAAATAGTAAGTTGAGTTTATGCTCCTACAGTTTTGTAAAGACCGTGCAAGTGTTTACCTCTTTTGAAACCAGTACTCTAGAATTTACTTAGAGTAATTCAAGTTGTGATTGAGTTACATGATGATTGAATTACCATGCGTAGATTAAAGATGGTGACATCTTTGTTGCGGAAGATGGTGAGCTTCCGAAAGGAACCTGAGGAATACAACACGTGTTACATGATACAATGTCTTAATACTGAGACTCATGAGTACGATCCTCTCCTTTCTCTCATATTGACGATTTTGATCATGGATTCATTTAGCCTTTGAATTTTAACCTCTTTTGATACTTTTATGACTGTCTTACTGTTTCATTTCATAAAATTAGGGCATCCAAAGACATCTTATTTGTTTCCTTTTCATCTTGCATACTCATTATTATAGAAAAGCCATTTGTCATGCCTCCATCTTTTTGGGGTGCCCAAAGTGCCTTGGTGAACAAGGGGCACCTTGGAGGCGACTTCCCAAGCCTTGCAATAGACTAAGGAAGAAGATTTAAGGACTTTTGATCAAATAGGGCGCAATAGCGCTTTGATTGTGAAGAAGTTAAGCAAGTGTCATATGTTTCTAGAAAGCTCTTGAGAAGACGCTTCCAACGGTCTAAGGAACGAGACATTTGGACTTGTGAGTAAAAATTTATGGCTAGTCAAAGCTGACTATGTCCCGATGACGTCGAGACACTTGAGGGCTAGGTGTGAGCGGTGTTCAATGAATTCCCTCAACAAAATATGGCATGTAGCATATCATTAAAAAGCTAGGAACACAAGGAACTTAAAATGATAATAATCAAGAGGTTCTAAGCCAGAAGTCAAAAGTTATGGCCAAAAAATGAGCCATGGTGAAGGTGTGACGCTTCCCCCTAGTGAACCCAAATCTTTGGAGGGCCATAACTTTGTGGGTGTTGATTCAATTGGAACAAGTGAGCAATTCATTGGCATCTATTTGTTGCGTAAATGTATAAAATAGACTTGCATTTGCAATTTGGAGCCCTGAGTGCAAAGTTACGCTGTTTGGAAGTTTGGGAGTCCAATAGAAAGCAAAACTTGGCGTTTTGAGTTGGAAATAGGTGGTCCTTCCAAACCCAATGTTGTTTGAGGTAATCCTTCACTACACAAGAGAGGGATCTGCCAAAGACCACAGAGAATACTATAGGAAGGGTTGGTCTCCCTCTTCACTCCCTTTTAGAGCCTTGGTGAGTCCCGGTGGCTCATGGTGAGTAGTGGTGACTTCACCACCACTCTAAGGCACTTTGAGACACTAGTGTCGGTGTCTCGTGGCATTGGTTGAGTGGAGTTCCGCTCCTTGCTTGGCCTTTATGGATGTGTCTCAACTTGTAAGAGCCGATTACCTTTAGTGGATGAATAGTTAGTGCAAAATGGGCTAGCATAGAGTGGGATGACACTCAAGGGCTATCGTGAGCGTAGTCTAGCAATAAGCACCTTTACAACACTTAAATGTCATAACATGACTCGAGTTATCGTCCCAGGGTGATCCTAGTGTGTCATTTCAAGGTCCGGAATCCGGTTTACAACCTTAAGCGTCTTCCCATGCTCTATTCCTCACTTTTCCGGAAACTAGGACTATCCGGAAAACCAATCCGGATCCGGTCTCAATCCGGAATCCGGTTTCAACACTCCAAACACTGGTTTTTGTTGCCTCTGTTTTACCCTCAGAGGGCCCACACTTGATTGTCTAGAGGGGTAGGGACTCACCACTCATATTCCTCACACACTCCACTCTCATAAAACAAAACAAAAAGAAAAACACACAACTTCCAGGCCAAAAGGTTGCAGCCGGAAGAGGTTTCCGGATCCTCACAACTTTCCGGATTAGCCAATCCAGAGAGCAGGTCACTCAGGATCACTTCTGCTCCTCCTTACTACAACGACAGATCTAGCTTTCATCTGTTCCGGATCAAGTGGCAAACTTAGACGGACAGACGTAACTAAAGGTTGGAGGCCTTCCGTTGAGTGGGGTACATTCCCCCTGGCGGTCACTGATCTCCGCACAGAAACCCTTCCTAGGTTTCCGGACTCGCATTCACACCACTCAATTATCCGGATTCCCATTACGGTTTTTCAAAGGCACTAGTCACATACAATCAGTTACAAAATCTCTCTTCCGTCCTAAGCAAACCCTCAACCAAGTCTAGGTACTAGAATCCGAATTCCTCCTCACCCGTCTCTAATGAATTCAAACACTCCAACAGATCATTCCCCTAACTCACACTCTGTAGTCAGAGACAGAACGTCCACAAGGTAGCTTAGATTCAAAAGAGGAATGAATAATAGTAACAACAATGTGCACCAAGAGAGAATGCCAGGAGAGAATGCTAGGACACCCCCCTGGTTCCCTCTTAAATTCAAAACAACAAAAAGAAAAAGGCCACCCCAGAAATCAAGGCAGCCACTAACAAACATCCTAGAGGATCAGGGCAGCCACCAGTAGCCAACCCGGAAAATCCGGGTTGCCAAGTCAAGTGGCCCTAAAAATCCGGATCCTCCTACCAATCCGGAACTTCCTACTTTTCCAGATCTTCCTAAATTTACAGAATTCGGGCCCACGCTTGGAAACCAGGTTCACAGCTGCAAATTCAAACTCCTACCTAACTACTTCCCTTTCCGCACCTTCTTCAAGCTGCTGCCACTTGGATTTCTGGTATTTTTGGCAGTCGGTTGTGGAGTTGCTTTACCTGCCGCCCGGGTTTGTATCTTGCGTTTTGGCGGGGGTGAGTCCTCTTCCTCGGATTCGGTTTCGGATTTAGTCCGGAACTCTTCTTCTTCCGACTTCTCAATAATCCGGGTGTCCTCTTCTTCAATTTCTTGCACAATCTCCTCCAAGTTGACCGTTTCTCTTGTCGGGGTACATCTTGGGGACGGGGCGGTCATATGGCTGAAGTCTGCCGGAAAGGTGGCGGCCGGATTCGTCATGACATTTAATCCGGTTGATGAGATCTCCCCGGATTGGGAGCACTGGTGTCTTGAATCTGCTCGTCCAAATGGTCGGGCTGTTGGGAGGGGCAGAGACAACTGTTGCTGTAGGCCGTCCTGTCTCCGATCCGGACTCCTGGACTCTGGGTCCTTTGCTTCCGGATGGTCTAGCGGATGTGTGGAATAACGACCTCAGTCCTTCCGGTTGAGATTGAGTGAAGACGGGTTGATGTTGCTTCACTGGCGTTCCAGTCACAAAAGGTATTTCCGGAAACTGGCCAAAATCTAAGGCCTTATCCGGATCTAGCGATCCGAGTAACTACCGCATCTCTCTGTATGTTGTTTCTATTCGGGTGGAGAAATCCACCAGGATAGTTAACACCTTGGATCCGGTCACCTGTCCTTCCCTGAGTAATCGGGCATCGAAGAGGGCGGCTTAAGCCACGACGTCCCCAGTTCCGATAGAAGTCCGGATAACTTCTTGGCAACGTTGATGGCATCCTTTTCCCTCTCCTTTGACGCTACCAGCTCTCCGTCTAGCGAGTTGAGCCGCATATGGAGATCACTGCGTGCCTTCGTCAGATTCTGGATTTGTTCTTCCTTCTCCGGGATCGTTTCCGGATTCCGCTTTCTCGCCTCTTCTACAATTTTGTTGGGTGGAACCCCATTGCTTCCATGACCAGGTTCAGGAGATCCACATACTCCTGATGATATTGCTGTGCCTGCATCACCCACTCGACTTCGGCTTCGTAAAAATCTTTGGATCCACTTTCCTTCTCCACGAGCGGTCGTTTACCCCGGGAATCCACTTCCGTGGACTTCCGCTTGGCTTCTCGTCGATCCGTCAATGGCTCTTCCGGTTCCTCTTCTTCCTCATCCGAATCCGGTGCGGTTTCTTCCTTCGCCTCATGTGTGAGCCCATATTTGAGGATGGCCAATCCGGTGTTGTACTCAATGGTTTCCTTTGGGGTTAAGACTTCCGTCTGGTGGTACAAATGGAACATGTAAGGGCTAATGGGACTCTATTTTCCCCTTCCCACATGTTCCGCCAGTTTGGTCACTACCCCAATTAACACTTTTCCCCAATTCACCCATCTATCCTCCATAGCCCCGAATATGGTGTTTGCTACCGTGACAGTAACATGCGTGGGCTTTTCCGGATAGAGTATGGGGATCAAAAATTCTAGCACTCGCATCTGCCTCTCATCCCCACAGTCACTAATCGCAAATCCGTCCTTGGCATTGGCCGGATTCCTAAACTTTCCGACTGCATACTTATCCGCCCTTGAGGCTAATCCGGCCCCATTTCTGGGGAACTGGTACACTTTCGCCCAAATCTCTTCCGTCCAGGCTATAGGTCGGCCCTTCACCGTCAACTCGTATTGATTCGGAGCTCCTTTAATGAGCTCTTGAATCATTCCGTCATTCTTGAGGATCCACGGCCTCTTCATCAAACCTAAACACCCTATCCGGCTCAAATCTTCTTCTAACTATCTCCTCTGCATCGGATGGGCAGGGATAGCTGGGACAACCATCTGGGTGGTAGTAGAAACCCTCCGACTACTTTCCGCCATCAGTTGCAAAAAGTCTGTTGGTTCAACCCCCTGATTCCTTAATCCCTTCTCAGTTGCTAATCTCACCACTCTTTCTCTCAGCTGCCCTCGCACATTCTACTTTCTAACCAAAGAGAAAGAGAATGGTGGCGGTTGAGGGTTTAAGTACTCGTAGGTTGGGTGTCGGTTCCCCACCGGGAACCGACACTAATCCATTCCCCTGAACGGATCCCTAAACCTGTAGGCTAGAGTTCTAGCCCCTAGGGTTTCTGATTCCGGCCGTTCCGAAATTCCGGCTCCATCCGGAATCTGTCTTTCCGTCTTCCGGAATCTTCTTAAATCCGGATTCTTCCTAAACTTCCTAATGGAGCTAATTACTTCCATATTCCGGATCTCTAACAACAAAATTTTGAAATCTAGGTGTTCTTCTACTCTAGAGTATGCTAACCTTATGTATTCTACATTTTCGTGTTTCTACACTATGCATTACCAAGCAAGGGACACAAAAATTGCAGCTCCTAGCCCTTGGAAATCTTAGCGTTCAGTTTCTCAAGAGTGTTTCCAAATGCTTTCTTCCTTACTCTTATACTCCTGAAGTGCTGAATGCTGTATAGTCTGCAAATTACGGTTGGACACTTGGACATTACTGCATTACTTGAGGATTCTCTGATCAGTCCCAACTCCCAACGGTTAGACAAAGAAAGCGGACAAACGGTTGGGCAGTCTAGCGGACCGGGCGGTCGGACGTGCGGTCCAGTAGACGGCGGGCAAACGAGCGGACGGCGAGCGGACAGCGGACGGTGGGCGGACGGAGGACGGCGGGTGGACGAGCAGGTGGTGCATTTGCTCTTTGGTAAGTTTAATTACTAATTTTCGTTGGATGGCATTACACGGATTAACAAAGGAATACAAGACCAATATAAAGTGTAAATTGATACAACAAAATACTCATTCCAAGAAACATTGAACTAGAAATTGGGCATACCATGTACCCTTCAATACAACTTACGCAAGGGAAATTATCTAAGTGAAAAATCACATATATATTGATAGAACAAAATGAAATGATAACATGTGTAGCTTGCCTACATGTATATGCATTATGGGCAAGTCATGATGTAAATGGTGGACGATGTAAAAAGTTGCTAGTCATGAAAACTCATAAAAATACACTACATATGCGCTAGTAATATATGTCTATAGTAGGAAATTAAATATTTTCCTATTACTTTTAGGCACCATTATCCTCTTCTGCATCACGAGATGTCCCCTCCTTCGCCATGAGTCTTCTACTTGTTCGACGAGGCATTGTTTGCGGATTGGCAGCTTCTACCTCCATGTCAACCGTCTCAAACTATCGTTTTGTATTCGGAGAGTGGTCATCCTCTCAATCCTCTTCTTGTCGACGGTCTCCTTGGAATTTGAAAATGAAAATTTAAAAAATTTTCACCCGTTCTCTACAAGTATATAGCGTGTTCAAGTGTGTCCAACCATATGTAAGTAATGGAAGGAAAAAATCCAATAACATATGATCAAAGTATGACCCCCACTCTCCACCACATAGGAGCAACTAGCGCGTGAAGCAACAGCAGCACATCTGACGTGGTTATAATGCCCAAATGGAAGAGTGAACGTGAGGAAATGCAAACTCGTCATCCGCAAATATACCGTCCGCTTCTTAGACCTAAAGCAACTCGAAGACCGGTTCTGACCGGGACGACAAGGACCTAGCCTGAGCCGGCGGACGGTGGAGGGGCAGGGGCGCGGACCGGCCAACGGTGTTTGCCCAACGAACACGCGGATGTTTGGGCCCTGTCCGCTGCCAAAGCGGACGATCGGACGGGCCAACCGCGTCCGCCCAGCGGACACGCAGGCAACCGGGCCCCGTCCGCTGCTAAAGCGGACAGTTGAACATGCCGCCCGCGTCCTCCAAGCAGACGGGCGGACGCGGGGCCTCGTCCGCCAATGTTTTCCAACCGCGAAGCCTGTGGGACTTCCTTGGCGGAATTCTTGACTTTTTTGGCGGTCTTTGGCGGTTTACGTAGTTTAAAAAATATTGGATTCTTTCAAGGATTTTAGTGTACACTGTCAACTTCTTTTAATGAAGTTACTTCTACAAGTTTTCAGCATACAATGTTCTAGACAAAAACCCAAAAAATCATATATAAAGAAGTTATCACATGAATGTAAATATGCTATTTTAAAACTTTGAAGTTGAAGGTGGAACCCTAAACTCTGAATTCTAAACCTAAACCCTATACCCTAAATCCTATAAATTCTAAATGCTATACCCTAAAACTCTGAACTCCCACATTTCAGAAAATGCCATTGTTGCAGCCTAAGGTAAGTAAATTCCCTGTTATACTCACAAAAACCACTCTAGAGTATAGCAAAGTGACTCTAAAGATCGAACCCACAAGATCCTGTGAAGTATCTAGCTTTATTTGGCAGTTAAGACCAATCCGTTCCTTCTTTCTACTTTCCGGTTCTACTTCTTAACCGAAAATCTCCAAACCTCTCAAACTACGATCCGGTGTTTTCTCACTTTTCCGCTCTATCTAATGATCCGGTTCGTAGAATTACCACAACCCCAGAAACTTCTTATTTCCGTTCCTAGGCACTCTCCTAGACCAATCCGGTCTAGGCTATCTGTACGTATCTCTTCCTAATCCGGTTTAGTTTAGCCTCTGTTTTACCATCAGAGGGGTCGCCGCTTGCTTTTGAGAGTGGTAGGCCCACCACACCTTCCGTGACTTATAGTGGCTGAAGACCCACTTTCCTATCCTCTAATTCTAAGACTAATACGGATCCGGTTTGATCCCTCACAACAGCCAGGACAACAATCCGAGTTGCAGGTCACACAGGAATCCCCCGTACGATCCTCCCATACTACAACGACCTTAGTATCCCTTCCGCTCTGTACGAAGCTAGGCGGTTACAAGTGTATCCGTCCGTTCCAACACAATCTAAACTTCTTTGGTTACCAACTAGGGTGGTGAGACCTCACAGGAGATCGGACACTCCACTGGGTTTCCTACCCAGGAGTTCTAGCGCGCCTAGGGACTCCTTCCCTATCCGCCTAGCCTAACAACGGCTTTCTCACCCGGAACCACAAACTCTAGATCTGCTGAGGCACTGGAATACACTCCTAACTCTTTGCTACCTGCTCACATGCACTTAGAGCAAGAAATGGAAACACCAAGGGGAGAAATCACTCACAAAACTACTTGTGCCCTCCTAACTCCTCACCACACAGCTCTACTACGCTCAGGAGACACACGCACAGCAAGAGAGCAACAAAAGGCACCAGCTAGATTGCAAGAAAAAGACTCTCAGTCCCCATCTCAGGGCTGGTTTATATACACAAAATTCAACTTACAAATGGGCGGGAACCTTATCCAATCCAGATTCCCACTGGGCCCACCCATCCGGTCCTCCGAACTTCTGGTCCAAATTCATCCGGTCCGGATTTCTAAGTGACCGGATCAAAATCCGGTCCTAACTCTAACTTCCTAACTACTTCTGTACACTAATCTAGTTACTGTCCTAAGGCGGAGATGTTGTTCCCCGCGTTGATCTTCTAGACTGGAGAGTCTTATCCACTCCCTCCCCATGTAGAGGTGCATCCGGAAAGACATCCGGAAGTGACAAGTCCGAGAGCGGGGTCTCCTTAGAGCCCACTGCACCTATCAGCTTCTGGCTGCTTTCCGCAATCCGGTCCGCAGCCTCTCGCATAGGTGACACTGCCGCCTCCACCTGCTCGGAGAAATCCGAGAGGATCCGGACAATTCGGACTCCCGAGATCTTCTCCTTGTGTACTCCTTCCTCGAACAGGCGCGCTTTCACCATTGCCGATCCGGGTTCGCCCAAGGTGGTCCGGATCCGCTCGGCCGCCTTCCGAGTCTCCTCCGCCATCTCCCGGGTAGCAGTCAGGTCCTCCTTCAAGGTGAAGAGCTCCACCTTCAACTTCTTGACTTCCTCCTGCAGTCGATGGACCTTCTCCTCCTGCTTCCGGACCATGTCCGGATCGGTGATGCACTCCGCCACCTTTGTTGTAAGGGTACTATCCGGAGGGCAATCCACCAACTTACCAATCGCGGAGAGGATTCTCCGCTTCACCTCCCAATCCGCCCGCACGTTGCAGAGGATGTTGATCAGATGGTTGAACGGATCCTGAGGATCCGTGTCTTCTTCCGAGACCGTCTTCTCCATTTCCGGTCTCTCCTCTGCAATCGGCTTGTCCCGACCGATTGGTGTTCCTCTTTTGTTCGGCGGCGTAGTCTTCTGCCGCTTGGGTGGAGGCGCTACCGGTTCTTCTCCCTCTCCCTCTGTTTCCGGCTCAGACTCGGATCCGGGATCCGGCTCTGGTTCTGGTTCCTCATCCGATTCCCATTCCCCGTACTTCAGAAGCCGCTCCTATGCCTTCCACACCTTCTCCTCCTGCTCAGTGAGGAGTTGAAGGCTCCTGTAGAGGTGAAAAAAGGTAGGGGCACAACGGTGTGGCCCTACTCTTTCTTATCCTTGCCGCTAATGTGGAGACCAGATCGCACACGATCCGGCCCCAATCCACTTTCCGGTCCCCCACAAGGGCACCGAAAATTGTATTTCCGAGGGTAATCGTTACCCGTGTCGGCTTTTCCGGATGCAGAACCGAAACGATGAACTCGAGAAGGCGACGGTCTCTCTCCGATACGCAGTCTTCAATTGCAAACCTGTCCTTTGGGTTGACCGTGCCTTGGAACCGGCCACGGATGTAATCCTCTTTCCGTCCGGCCATACCTGCACCTCCGGTTCGGAATCCGTAAACTGCCCGCCAGGTTTCCTCCGTCCACCGGTGCGGATTTCCCCGGTCCGTGTTGTCGAACTCGTTCGACACCTTCCCTAGGAGCTCCTTTACTAACCGCTCCTCTCTGAAACCCCAGAGTTTCTCTACAAACCCTAGGCAACCCATGGAGGTGAGATCCTCCATAAGCTCAGCCTTTTCCGGCTCTTTGAGCAGAATGGCGAGCACTACCTTTCTTAACTTAATTCCGGCCGCGGAGGAGTTATATGGACCTACCCTCGACTTCCTTACTGGCGGCATAGGCACACTCACTTCA
This sequence comes from Antitrichia curtipendula, assembly GCA_951230915.1. Lineage (NCBI taxonomy): Eukaryota > Viridiplantae > Streptophyta > Bryopsida > Hypnales > Leucodontaceae > Antitrichia > Antitrichia curtipendula. The sequence continues at coordinate 2,318,139 of CATNWC010000230.1, read as the reverse complement.
CTCCCCAGCGTTACCACATTCAGCCGGTTCCACAGTGTTCTCTCCGCTCAACCGCTCTCACTCGTGCACCTTAAACTTTCTCTCCTAAATCAATCCTCAACTGCGCGCCTCTCTAACAAGTACTCCGCTCAGTTGCGTGTCACAATCTCTCGCCGCTCAGTCGGTTCTCAACTGCGCGCCTCACTTTCGCTTCACTCGAGCACTTCCAACCCGCGCGCCTCACAGCACTCGCGCTCAAAACCTCAAACTCACACAATGCAACACTCAAACGCAATCAAAACACAACTAAACTCTCAAAACCACAACCTGCAAACAACTCTCACTCAGAGCGACAGAATGGCAAAGAGTGATAATGGGGGAGGCACTACAAGAAAACAGGGCTTACCGTGACTGCGCTGATTTTGTAACTACGCTGTGACTTCACCTCCCTAATTGCACCATTGGGCTAATCTCCACAGTGGTGGAGTCATTCTGCAGTCATATTGCAGTCGCAATTTTCACTATTGGATGAACTGTAAATGTGCTCTCGATTCATCCACAGCGTTCCGTTGATAGGGTCAATGATGAAGTGACGTGGCCAACTAGAACATGACTGGAGAAGGCCAAGTCATAGATGAGCCATGCACATTCCGTTTTTGCAACTATATGTGACTTCAAAGTGACTGCGCAATGACTTCCACGACTAAAAGAAAGCATGGTGAAGATGTTTTCTTTTACTTATAGATAATGAAGAAGATGACTCTATCTATATGGTCCATGAAGGACAGAGCGAGCAAGGCTGGTTTTAGGTATATGACTTCCATATAACTGCAGAGTCATTGGGGATTTGTATCCACATATTACTAGAGGGCATGCAGTAGGGTGTTTAGGTGAATATGATGCCATGCTACAAATGGATGAAAGTCACTTTAGATGTAATGCAATCCTACTTGAAATGAAATCATTTAAGTTGAGAGAGAGAGAAAGTTGTGGGAGTGTCATTGTTCAAATGAAACACATGAACGTTAATTTCAGAATGAAACTATAATCCCAGTCTGTGAGGAAGCTAATTGCACATGGAGGCATCTTAGGTGGCCAAATTTTGGAAAGGTGATGAGGATACTCCCGTAGTAGATTCACTACTACATACCATAGCGGTTCCATCATCCTTCGCTTCCCATGACACAATGAGGGACACTTGGAACAACCTCATGACCTGATGGCTATGGACTTAAGCAGGAGTGTACCTAGTACTGCTCCTGTGCCAATAAGTTCTCTTCCACCGATAATTCGATGGCTCCAACTAAATTGGCAGTGGAGCTTCTATCCGGTACTCTTTGGGGAGCAGTGAGTCCTGCGGCCTCCACAGTAGTCGTGATGAAGGCATCTGTGCAGTCGACTACTTCTCGTTTGGAACGGGCTTCTTTACGTAAGACCACTTTCCAACCAGGTCTATCCGCTGCATCGGAGAAAAACACCTGTGTGGCTTGACTCGGGAAGATGAATGGCTCAGCCATGCGAGGGAGTTTATGGCGGAAGTTGACCAAAAGGAATCCTGCGTCATCACGCACATACGTAGGGTTCCCTCGCGTGTCAAGTGGTTTCACCCATTCACACCGTAGGAGAATAATGCGTGTATGCAATGCGCCATAATCTAACTCCAAGATGTCCTTTAGCACGCCAACATAGTTCACAGAGGACTCACTAGCATTTCCTTCCGGCATTTCGAACATAGATGCCACACCACTATTGTAGCTTAAAAGTCGGAGGGTTGTGTCATCTTCGATGCGGAAGTGGTTCCCAAATGCTGTGATGCGTGCATATCGAGTTGCTCTTTGTGAAGGTTTCCGGCTCATTAAGAAACGATCCAACTCCTCCTCCTTGCTCCAGTCAGGATCAGAATGCAACACAAAGTTGTGAATCCACTCTGCTAAGGGTGCTGTTGATGGATTCCTTTGTGACTCCTGCATCCACTTCCTATAGGCATCCACAACCAACATTCAATGACATTTGTGGGGTAGTATAGGAAAAAATAGAAGACATGAATGTCCTATGCAATGGAGGGGCACATCACTTCGAATGATGTCAATCAAAACACAACTTTAGCACTACTTCATTAAGTCATTTAGTAATTGCTATGAAGTGCTAAAATATTTAACGACTGCATCTTGACTTGAACACAACTTTGGACCCTCTGTAAATCAAACAATAGCTAGTACATGGCTACTTTGCAAGATAGTAGGCAGCATTCAAGAAGATGCATGACTAAATAGAAAAAAAAATGATTTATTAGGATCTGAGTGGGAACTTACATATGCAAATCCTGCATAACAGAGGCATTTGTCAATACGTACTGATGGGCAATGTCTCGTAGCTCAGGGGTCATAACATATGGCTTTCCAGCACCTTGGAGGACCTCCTCTGCGTCACCATATTCTTCGTCTTCATCCTAGACTCGTCGTTGTGTGGCCTCAAATTTATGGAGGTACTCAGTAATGAAGCCTATGCACTCGTCCTTGAGGTAACCCTCCGCCATGCAAGCCTCTGGACGCGCAAAATTGCGCACGTAATTCTTCAATACCTTCATGTACCTTTCGACAGGGTACATCCACCTCGCACTCACTGGTCCACAAAGGTCTAACTCTTTGGCAAGGTGATAGGGGAGGTGAGTCATTATGTCCAAAATTGAGGGCGGAAACTCTATTTCCAACAAGGCCATGCTTTCCGCAACATCCGCTTGTAGGGACGGAAAGTCTGCAGTGTTGTAAACCTTCGTGCATAGGCGACGAAAAACCTTGCACATGCGCATGATAGCCAAACGTGGCCCAGGCTGCATGAGACCTCTCAGTGCCAATGGCATTAGCTCTTGCATTAAGACGTGGTAGTCATGACTCTTGAGCCCTCCAAAATTCTTCTTCCGAATGCACTTGCCCAAGTCCGATGCATAGCCACTTGGTGTCTTTAGCAACTCTAGGCTTCTTGCAAACTTCTCAAATTCATCATCCGTTAGCACATACGATGCTCTGGGCTTGACCATCTTCCCTGGCCTTCGAGGATTAGGAGTCAGCCACAAGTGCGGCCGTATATTCCGCCTTTGTAAATCCCGCCGCACTTTCACAGTGTCTTTCTTCCCAGTTATGGTCTTCAGCAAATTCTTGGCCAGGTTCATTTCACAATGCATGACATCTAGTGTGTAACGGATAAGGAGATGCTGTGAGGGAAATAACAGTGAAAATGGTTAGAGATCTTGAAGTCCACAGAGAAGGACATAACACCTTTTATTAATCTAACTTGCATCCCTTAGTAGAAATAAATGCGCAGGTCTATTATAGGGACGATGCTTAGTAGTTGTTCTATAGTTGCTACGAGGAAGTGTGACTTCTACATGACTTGAACACCACTTCTACAGGACTGGAAGATGACTTCAACGTGCTCATACAACTAGTAAATGACTTCAGGGCCTACCAAAGGTAGGAGTTGTACTATGCAAATGGTGACGCACTCTACAACCTAGAAAAAAGGGCCAATACAAAATGGAGCGGTGAAATTCTTTTTATGAGTTCATTTGCATGTTTTTCTATGCAATATTTTCTAAAGGTCATTCAAACACGCTAAATAATCATGATGAGTAGGTATGCACTCTTGATATAAGATTTTTGAAATCCACTTGCGTATGAAAAAGTCCATGCAAAGGCTACTGATTACATATTAAGTTCATTCACCACTTCTAATTGATTGTTGATACCTTCCTTTAATGTAACCATCTTCCTTGAGTACTACTTGAAAAAAGTACGTAGGAATGTAACAGGGACAATGCTTAGTAGTCATCCTACAGTTGCTCAGAAAGTGCAACTTCTACATGACTCTTAAACTACTTCTACAAAACTGGTAAATGATATGATTTCTCTCATATGACTAGTAAATGACTTAGGGGCCCACGAAAGGCTCACCAGCCTCACCTTCCAATATGGCAATCTGTGTAGAATGCTGAGGCGTTTGACACCATGTATTTTGGAGGGGTCACCTGTCATGCCATCTCTATTGCCATTTGCTTTCCAAGCCATGTAGTCCGCTGCATGCTGCATTTGCTCCTCAACTGAAACAGCACGCGGTGGAGGACGGTCTTCCATTTGACCATTGAAGTGCCATTTCATAGCATCTGATCTATAAGGATGCTCTACTGGTAACCACCGCCTTGTGCCTCCATACGTGCACTTCCCAAGCTCAATGGAATGCTCTGTGCCCAAATTTGCACCGCACCATGGACAAGCGGCATAACCTTGATGTGCAAATCCTCCTACTGTTCCGTAACCTGGGAAGTCATGAATAGTCCACAGGAGCATGGCACAAAGTTGAAATGACCTCTGACCCACGTTCTTCATAATGTCATATGTAGGAACTCCAGCCCACAATTCCAGTAGCTCGTCCACCAGTGGCTCCAAATACACATCAAACACCTCAGAAGTCACGGATTCTCTATCGGGAATTAAAAGTGCGAGTAGAATGAAAAACTTCTTTGTGGTCAACCATGGGGGGAGATTATAGTTCAACAATAGAACAGGCCACATGGACCATGAAGATCTGTTCTGCTTGAATGGATTTACTCCATCAGCTGCTAGCGCAAAGTGAACATTTCTTGGATCATTACCAAAAGTGGGATCCACGTTTTCATGAAAATGCTTCCATGCCTTAGAGTCACATGGGTGTCTCACAAGCCCATCCCCTCCATCTTGGTCACTCCGATTCTCAGCATGCCAAAGCATCAACTTTGAAATTGCGGGACTTCGAAACATTCGTTGAAGTCGCGGTATGATTGGAAAGTGCCTGAGAACCTTCAAGGGAAAGAAACGCCGCTCCTCGTCTCTGTAACGACGTCCATTACACTTGGGGCACCGGAGAGCATTCTCGTGTTCACCATGGAAGAGCACACATCCATGCTCACAAGCGTGTATACTATTGTAAGTCAAACCCAACTTCAAAGTTAGAGTTTTTGCAGCATGGTATGTCTTTGGCAAAGTGTTTTGCTCTGGAAGGATATGCTGGTGAAGGAGGCTAAAGAGTTCATTGGCGCAGTTGTTGCTCACTCCATGTACAGTGCAAAGATTCATGAGCAACACAGTGGCTGCCAACTTACTAGAGTGGGCATCATCATATAATACCTGCATTGACTCCTCTAGAGCCGTAGCATTAAAGCAGCCTTCGCCTGCAGCTACATCTGTGTTCATTTCGCCACATGCTTGGAGATCTACATCTTCGTCATCAACTTCATCCATTATGTGCTCATGGATGGAATCCGCTGCTGCAAAAGCATCAGCTACCTCCTGTTGCACCCTCTCTGCTATAGCTTCTAGGTTGGGCACATCTTCTATTACTTGGTTGACCATGCCCTGAGTATCTACAGCAGCATCCACTTCTACTGCCACATGTTCTACTGGTGCCCAGAATTGTTGTTCCCACTCATCATCAGAAGAGTCCCTATCGCCTGGTCCTCTCCAAATCCGACAATTGGGATGTCTGCCATTTCGGATGAGATGCTCTCTCACATTCCGAAGTAATATCTTCCTGCGTCCACGACATTCATTGCAAGGGCAATGCATTCTTGCCATATTGCAATGTGTTGCTCGCTGATGCTCACGAATCCACAATCGGTCATCACGTAGTCGTTGTCTTTGACTATCTGAAAGAGGGAGGCGTGTCGGCATCATTGTCTATGCGTCTGCACTTCATAAGGAAATTTTAGAGTGTTAGAACTACATCACAGCCTCAGTGGATCATTGCACAAGGGCTCCAAGTTCTCATAACATGACCACGACTTCAATAGGACTCCAACATATAACATGATGACTTGAGTATGACTTAGTAAAATGGAGCATGACTTATAAACATCTTCGACAAAAGTTCTAAATGACTCCAACATCATCTACAATTGCAAAAGTGCCATCAACAATGATTGGTGCAGTGTTCTCTAATTTTCACTAACAAAACACTCTACCACTGGAAAGCTGATGATAGAATGCTATTCATTTCATATCTAACTACAACATACAAATTCAAGTAGTCCACTGTGAAGGCAATGATAGAAAGTTTTTGCCAAGAAGGTCAAAAACTCAAAATGTATACTTTTCACATGTGCTAGGAAAAAGAAAGGGAATAGCAATCCCGTGTACTTCACTTCTTTATTCCTAGATTATGAGGCACAAAGGAATCTTACTTGGAACCTAGAGAAACCACTCCTTTGGGTTCACGTGCTAGCACAAAAAAAATCCCTTTTAACTTACATGGAACGACCAAATTTGTATTGGCATGTGTGGTTTCTACATTAGAACCTACACCCTCCTCCAAGTGTGTTAGGAATGTTCGTTTGGACTTTAGTGCGTAGCGGATCTCACATGTCAACAACTCATAAGGACCTACTGCCCCCCATGTGCCTAAATAATTGATAGGGTCCAAGAGATTTAAGTTCAACATCAATGAAAATATGTGTAAAGTTGTATTGAATACTTGCCATTCTTGTGGTGTGGATGTAATCACAGGAGTAGGAGCAGGAAGCATGGCCTCTAGACTAGGTACAAGAAGGACAGAGCCAATGTGTACAGAGGAAGTTTCTATTCTAATTTGTCCTATGTTTTTGCACATAGGACTTGGGAAAACTGCTTCATCATCCAAATTAGTTGTTCCCATCCTCTGTCTCTTCCTACAAAACAATGGAGTAGCCTTCAAAACTCTCCTCTTCAGCATATTGTGTAATACATGGCGCATGCTCCAAGTGTGACTTCTTTCACGAATCCACAATTAACTATGGAGAAGTATAATTACTTAGAAGCATGCAATGAACATGGACTCAGAATTTGTGTCAAAAACTTTATCCTCTGTATAGTCTTGAAGCAATGGTTTAGAAATTGGACCTTGAAGGACAAACATACTACAAGCACTAATAGTTGCCACGGTGTGCAGTAATGTGCCTATAGAAGCTTGAAATGTGACTTAAATATGACTTCCAATGGAGTCATGAGTAAGTCAACCAGCATATTTACGACTATAGAATGACTACTACATGAAGAGGAAGGAGATATTATCTATGGATAGAAAGATGGACTTACCTAAAGGGCTCTACCCTCCTAAGTTGTATCCTCCTCCATGCCTAATGCCCTACCATGTTACACATATAGGGTTTAGGCTACAAGACGCCTTCATTCCAAAGGCTAAAGCTATCATCTTTTATGCATATTACATTATTCTATGCATCAGTGTGTGTTATTATCAATTTTTAGTCATCCATGGTCACTCTATTATAGATGGCATAGGCATCTTTGATACACCTTTAGCCTTCCATGATTATTCTCCATATTTAATTCAGTGTGCATGAGACCTCTACACATCACTCTATGTAATGGACTTTCCTATTGGAAAAAGCCTAGACTCTACCTACAACATACTGTTCTTGGTATGGTATACTCCATGAATTGATAAGTTTCCATCCCAATTGTAATGGCATTGTAATAAGGTTTAAGGTCCTTAGAGGAGGGATAAATTATAAAGGAGAACATTGGATGATATACCCTAAGGAAGTGGAGCACCAACCTCTATCACACATAGATTTAGTATCAACACTAGGATTGACTTCCAGAAGTCACTTGCGAGTAACAAACCTCATGTCATGATAGAGAAATGACTACACTAAGTTATATATGAGTTGGTTAGTGTGCTTAATGACTTCACTATGCCTTATGGGTGATTTTCTTTTTATGAGACAGCAACTAAGGCTATACGTGGACTCATGGGCACTAAAAACTAGAGGGGCCATCGCCAACTATATCGTGAACGTTAAACTCCATGTCGACAGCTGGGACTCCATCTACTAATCATCCTTATGAGCAAATGATTGTAGAAGACCTGGAGTAACGGAATTCACTAGAGATGAATACTAAATTAGGGGACTCACTCGTGTTCTTTCCAAATGGACACCCACTTCCATTGCCAAATTCATGACTTTATCATCGACTACCAACTAGATTGTAAAACATAATGACCACTCCCTTGCCTTCAAGAATTCAAAGTTAAATGATAGGCACTTACAAATCTTGGGCGTGTCTAAAAACCTTTGTCTTAGATCGGAGTTCACGCTCCTCAGAGTAGTTGATTGCTATGAATTAATTACTATGACTTACTACCACAGAGCAATAGAGTTTCTCCAATGAAGTTAGCAACCACATCTTCAATTGATAGTGAACGCTCAAACCACTACATTGCGAATTCAGTGCATGCTTCACAAAGAACATCATTCAAACATCATGGAGTTGCCACCCACAAGCCCACCCCATCCAAAGACTGCTTATGAGCTCTTGTGCAATCAGAAGAAGGTGGAGATGCTAAAGGCTTGGAACCCATTCTTCGCACTAAACATGTCTACAAGGAAGGAGCAACTACAAGCTAGAGTAAAAACTTTAAGATTTTATGAAAAGATGGCACTTTAGCGTCCAGGAGTTACCTTGCGGGCCACTGGCAGGGCTCAACTCTGCTAAGCTTAGTTTCGCCACTCCGCTTGGTGGAACCCGCCCAACACCGCCGGCACCCGCCAAGAATGCCATCATGTGCATTAATGACTTTGAGAGATTAAACATTGAATGGTAGTGTAAATATTTAAAACATACAAAGTTGTAATATAAAATTCAACTTGGAGTAGTTATAATTCAATGACAAATTTCAAATAAAATTTGCAAAATGCGATCTATGATTAAATCACATCCAATTAGTTAGATGAACTGGTACCTTAATAAATATTTTATAACAAACATTGAAACAAGACATCAAAAATTCTGTTTTGAAATTGATTCAAGGTTTCATATCTTCAATTTTTTTTTCCTTTTAAAATTTATTGAAATGAAAGTAATAAGTTTCAACATACTAACTTTTTAAGATTTTTATTCTATTTACTATCCACTTAGGAGTTTTAAGGGATCATTATTTGAATCAAAGATTTAGTTGTAAGGTATCATTAACCTATACACCTTGTATTATAGAAGATGAGAAAAGTACAATTGTAAAAAACTATATTGTATAAGAATTTTTAAAACTAATAGAAGAATATTATTCTAAAATAATAATTTGTTACAACTTAGATGGACAAGAGAACCCAAGATCATGTGCTGGTCCCATGGGATTTTGGGTGCACTCCTATTTTTTTATTCGATGATGGGTGATCAAATGTAGAAATGTAGAAATGCTATTGAAGAACTCATTAGTTTAGAAAGTAAGACAATCAAATTAGAAAATGCGTAATGTGTGATTCTTAAATCATAAAGACCTTAGAATTTCTTAATTAGAAGAACACAAATATTGATATGTACTAGGGGAAAATAAGCTAGCAACCTTGGAACTCATTAATTTCACACAAAAAGCATCAACTCCAAAATATCATTGTGAATGAATTATTTCTTTATTAATACTAAATTCAAACATATCAAAATTTGATCATGGCCCAAAAAATATTGTAATTCACAATTACTATTTATGTTGGCATTTAATGTGTGTTACATTAGCAAGGTTGTCGCCATTTAGTATTCAAATTTGTAATTAGTGTTGTAAACACTACATATCATTACTAGTAATTTAAAAAAGAATGGGGTCTCAAGAAAGCTTTGAGATTTGGAGTTTTGGACCAACAATGCATTAGAGGAGATTTGAGGGCAAGGCAAGGCTATTTCAAGGTTGTTCCCCTTATTGTCAACTAGTGCATTGTTGACAAAATATTAAATATTAAAAAATAATAATAATAATAATAATAATAATAATAATAATAATAATTAAAAAATAATATTTTTTAAAAAATAATTAAAAATATTAAATAATTATTTTAATAATATTATTTGGTGTAATATGCTCTCACCTGCGTGAAATTGTTGATGTGGTAGAGTTCCCATAGTTCCCCATGTCTAGAAACTTGTAGTCTTCAAATGGATTCAAATATCTTCTAATGGAAAATAAAAAATAATTTTTTTGGATTCTATTTAAAAAAAATTTAAAACCACATTCTAACATGGCACTAAATTTAATTATTTTTAAATGTTTTTTTCACAAAAATCTTTTTAAAAATTTGCATTGCTAGTTTAAATTTGGCAGCCATTCTTTTTCTAATGTATAGTTCTTAAGACCATCCACAAGTCACTCGTATGGTCTTTTAGTTACTTGATGTAGTCACTATTTTTGCTAATAATGATACTTTAAACCTCACAACCATAACTTATGGCTATCTAATTGATCTTACAATTGACAATTTCAAATCCAGAAATATATCGATATGCTGTTAAGATTGGACATTAGAAATTGTTGGATTTAAAATGCCAAATAAATAATTAGATATCCACCCATGTAATAATATCTCTTGGATTTATACCAAGCTCATATGAGTGCTATTACACTATGATGCTGTCGTACTTTAAATTTTTCATTTTTTCCATTTGACTCTTGTAGTATAAAAAGAAGTAAATAGACTACCTCGTTTCCATTTGTATGTCTATTCGCCTTGTAGATTTTGTATAGGAATGGAAACGTTGGATTGGAGAATTAGAAGGGTCAAAGAGTTTGGATACGAAAAGGGTCAAATAGCCTTACTAGCCCTCGGTGAAGAGTTGTCTTCACCAAATTTTGGACCTATAAGTACAAATGTCTACTTATTTTGAACTCAGTTCTTACCTTGTGGTAAGACTCATTGTGTACTTTAGCTTTCTTGTAATCAAACTTATAGCATTATAGTTGTGCAATTTGTCTATTTGTTTTGCACTAGTGTGTGCAGTTGTGAGAGATTATTGGACGGGTAGTCCATTTGTGAATTGTCTAATTGTGTACGAGTCTGGACGGATAGTCCAGTCGTCTTTGTGAGTTCAATCAAATTGCCTGCGATGTTTGTGCACAGGGTGTGCGGTCAAATTGAAGTTGTGTGTGTGTGAGTTAAGCAAATTTTGCCGGATTGAGCACCAAAGATTAGTCCAGCTTTGAGAGCAAATTGCCTTTGAACTCAATTGGAAATTTTTATTGTGTGATTAACTTAATCCAGTGATTGGATTCATGTGAGTTAAGCAAAGTTGCCGGACTGAGCACCAAAGATTGGGCCAGCTTTGAGAGCAAATTGCCTCTGAACTCAATTGGAAATTTTTAGTTCAAATTTCCATGGCAGAAGTTGAAGCATGGACTAGCAATTGCAAATGCTACAAATGTATAAAGATTCAAGATGAATCAGGGAAGTTATTCTGAAATTGTATATAAAGAATTGATAGGATAGTAATAAATTGTCAATAGATTATATATGTATATTTTCCATTTTTCTATAGAATACAAGTGACTTTAGCTACTAATACGTTAGACTATTTGACTATTCCCAAGTTTGGAACCCCTATACTATAGTCCTTGGTGTTTTGCAGAGAAAAGCAAAATTCTAAACTACATTTTGGCGCCGCTGCCGGGGAATAGTCCTGGCTAACGGTGGCTAAATTGTAGAATAGAAAAAGGAATTTTATTTTATAATTGATAAAGAAGTTCTGAAGAATAAATTAGAATAAATTGAATATTTTTATCTTCTTTGAGTTTAAATAAAAAACTCCAAGAATGATTTATATGTTTCCTAATTGTTTTCTCTTGCAACTCCTTATCAAAATTTATAAAGTTCCTTGATACTGAAATGGAAAATACAAATAATAGTATGTTTGTTGTTTAAATTTTGGAATAATAATAATTGATGATTCAAAAGAGAAAAGTTTTGCATTTATTGTACCCTTCAATATTTAAGAATTTTTGTAATTCTAATTAGACCAATTTGAAGAGAAAGTGTTTTACTTCAATCTGATTATTATTATCATATTTTAATTAAAAAAAAAAAAAAAAACCACCCCAAAGATGCATGAGATTATGTTTGAGTTTAAGATAAAATTGACAAGTTGATTCAACAAATTGCTTGTTTAAAAAGATTGTTTTAGATGCCATGGATTACTTATCTATTAAAAGAAGTCACCAAGAAATATTGAACAAATTAGGTCGAATACATTGTCATAAAATACAAATTAAAAAAAAAAAATTCTAATTAAGATTATAAAAGTATAATATTATTTTTGAAATAAAAAAATAATTCAAAAAAAATAAAAAAATAAAAAATATATATAATAAGATAAATAGTTTAATACAATGAAATAAATATTTTGATATAATGTAGTAATATAATATTGTTAAAATATAATACTATTAAATGTAATACTATTAAAATATAATATTTTAAAATATATAATATAAAATACAAAAATATTATGTATTTTAAAACTAAAGTATGTAAAATGATATTAGAAATTAATATCTAATCTAATTTGACTAGAAGACATTACATCTACATCATATTTATATTAAATATTTTAAAATATACTTCTATTTATTAAAAATAATATATTTTTTATTATATTTTATTTTCTACTTTGTAAGTGTGCAACCTTATTTTGGCCAAAATAAAATAATATAATATTCCTCTACTATGATCTTGATGAAGTTTTAAAAAAAAAAAATAGTTATTTTGATTGTTTTATAATAAGGTGACTAATTGTCCAATTGACCTATACAGAGGTATTGTGAGAAGTTTGTTATCTTTTTTAAATATTTGGAGTAAACTTGATATAAGATTTAGCAATGCTAAGCCATCAAATTGCAAAATTATTCAAAGTCAAAACGTCCTAAACTTATTTTGTGAGAAAGGAAAAGAAAATAACATAAAAATGATGATAAATGATATAATAATTCTTTTTCTTAAAATAAAAAAATAATAATAATTTGAGTCTAATTGTTTTATAACATGTCAAGTGAATTAAGAGTTTGTTTTTTGTTTTTTGTTTTTTGTTTTTTATGTGTAACAAGCCTAATGGAGTTAATCATTTCATGAGAAAGAAAAAATAAGAAAGAATGTGATAATGGCAAAGAGTGATCAAAGTATGGGGACTGAAAAGAACAATTGGACCCCAAACCTTGCCTTTATGATTTTTTTAGAAATCTATTAAGTTCAAATGCATAATATAAAACCCTAGAAAGGAAATTAACAGTCAGTTCAGCGTAATCGTCCGATCTCAGCTATTCGACGGTCATGATGAATTAGGTTTTCCGATTAAATCTTGAGCGTCGGAGGCCGACTATGAATCCCCTCCCGAGTGCAAGGTCCTTCTTCTATCTTCGTCACCTCGTCGCCTGTGAGTTTCGCACTGCTTGTTTTTACTTCCTGATTTGTGCTTGCTTATCCCCTTGCGTTGTCTATTCGTGTTAACAAGTTGTTGTAGTTTGTTTTCATTGTACTGTTTGTTTTGACTGGTTGTAGTTATTTGTGGTTGTTGCCTTCTAGTTTTTTTTCTAGAGGTATAGGGTTTGTCTGTGTATGGTAGTTTTACTCCGAGCGTGATTGTCTAACTCTTGTTTGCTTTCCTTTACTTGATCATTGAGCTCCGCGGCTGGCGGCTAGATTTGGTAATATTTTACTCTCGGATGACATGCCGGTGGCCCTGATCAACTGCGGCAACAGCAGCAGCAGTTGGTTTTTTCTGCTCGCGGCTGTGTTTTGCTCGCGGCTGTGTTTTAGGTTTTTCCTTACTGAGTCAGCGCGTCCGTGGTGTAATCTATAGGGAGATTTGTAATTTGATATGGTGCGGTTTGATTTGCTCAAGGTGCGGTTCAATTGCTGTAGGTGCCTTTGTAAATTGCAATTCATGGCAATGAGGAGAACTGACGTGAAAGTCATGGAGGTTGTGACAAGAGGCACCTCCCCTCTTATCAATACTTTGCCCGGAAGGGGACACCGCATCAGCCCGACTGCTACTATCCTTGCAGATCTCAAAGAGAACGAGATGGCCGTGAAGCGTATTTACTCCTCTCAGGAGAAGACCCCTGATCACTTGCTTCTGCAGGATCGGAAGTTTGTTAAGCTCCTTCAGGTCCACAATACAGATGCTATACAGCGCGCCATTGCTGAAGCTTCCGGCGAGTTTGCTAAGCAAATGAAGGCCCAGCTAGATTCTATTCTAGATGCAGATGATCTTGCAAGTGTGAAAGAGCTTACAAGGTCCAGGAAGATCAGGTCCTTGGTAGATATGTACTTAAAAAGTAAGGATGGTAAGGCAGCACTCCACGACATGAACAAGGTAACCGGGAGACTTGATATTCTTCGTGACATCAAAGCTTGTATTAAAAACGAGGATGCAGAGGAGCTCAAACAGATCCGGCTCCAAATCGACACTCTTACTAATGTACCTGGTGGTGGATTCGTCGATCTCATATCCGGCTACTTGGAGGCTAACAACATGCTCATGAACAACAAACTGTCGGCAGGAGATCTGGCTCTTATTCAAGACAAGCTTGCTAGTGGCGACACGTTCGGCTTAGGGGAGTCTTCCAAGACTTGGTTATCTCATATCACTGCAAACCTCCTGCGAGGCCAATAGAGAGCCATAGATTCTATTGTATACAGAGCGATTGCTATCTCATGTCCATTTCGTCACCCTCCTGCGAGGCTAATAGAGAGTCATAGGTTCCATTGTTGTCAGAGCGATTGCTATCTCATGTACATTTCGTCAAGTAATGCAAATATCACTCTTCTTTCGTTTTAGACTTCGTGAACTATTTCACATTCCTCGATGTTGCTTTTGCACTCTAGGAATAAAGCTTGTGCCACTTTATTTTTATTTTTTTATTTTATTTTATTTTTGTCTAAAAAAAAAAATCTATTTTTATGAATTTAAAAAAAAATTTGATAAATGAAGAGTGATTTAGTTGAGAGAAGAATAATTAGAAATCCTTACTTTCATATGTTATCTCAGTTAACTTGTCTTAAAACTAATTGTCTAAGGTTTATAACTACGGTCTGATAGTTGAGCGACCTAATTGTCTATCATAAGCTTGAATCAAGTTGTCAAACTATAGTAAATGAAAGTTTTTGACATAAATTTCCAAAAGGATTTAAAATAATGAAGATTTACTTTAATTGGCTATAAACAAAAATCTAAGTTAAGTCTAAATGAGTGTAAAAGAGATAAATTGCCTCATAAAGGTTAGATTGAAAAATAAACCAATTGTCAAAGAGAGTTCAAGAATATGGAAAACATGATAAACGGTGTAATTAGACATGTTAAAATTTTATTTTTTTTAAAATAAGAAAAGAGGTTAATAGGAGCAAATTGTTGGAGAATGCCCAATGATGCCTAAGATTAAAGTTGTTTGAAAAAAGGAAACAACAAATTATCTGTGAGTTTGTTATGGTCTAAAATACTTTCTAACAAAGATAAATTGTATTAGATCTCTTTCTAGCAGTTTTTTAAAATAAAAAAATAAAAAAATAAAAAATAAAAAAAAATTCTTGTCTTAATTTTAACGAGAAACAAATTGTTGTTGAGTGGAAAAGTATTCCATGTGGTCAATGTGATGAGAGACTTTGTATCTTTAATGTTCACTTGTCTTTCTCTTAATTCAAAAGTCAAGGATCCTTCATGCAAATTGTCATGATTAGTAGAAAGAGAAGACAAATTATTGGATAAAATTCTTGAAAAAGAGTTAATTGCAGGGTGATTGATGGTAATTATGGAATCTAGATCATTCAAGAGCCTAAGAGAAGATGAATTGTGCTAGTGCAAATTTTGATTAAGAGTGAATTTGCTCAATCAATTGCCTGAGGGAATTTAGAATGATTTTAAAGTCCAACTGTTTAAAGAATGAATAAGAGGATAATTTATTTGGAGCAATTTATCAAGGGGAAGAATGCTCAAAATTATCAATTGCCAAGTTAAATAAATTAACTTGAAAGTATAAGGCATGTAATAAAAAATAAAATAAAAATCTAAGAAAATTAAATGTTATAAGAATTTCATTAATAAACAGTAACTAATATCAATAAAATGTGAGTTAAAACATGATAAATTAGCAATTAGGCAAATTGATGCAAGAAGAAGAAAAGAAAGGAAGCTTATTAAACCAATTGGCAATTGAGGGTGAAGCATGATGGAGCAATTGCTAGAGTGTTTGTCAAATTTTCCGAGGTGTAAGCCAAGTTGTAGGGCTTTGTTAATTATGTGTGGCCCAACCCTGATATGGGATTCGTGCAACAATTCTATGAAGCTTGGGAGTTAGCTGGTCAATTTGACAACATGCAAAACTTATTATGCAAGATGTTGGTACAAGTGGACTTACAAGTGGAGAATTGGTCAATTTTATTCTATCCTATTGTAGACTTAACTGCGAGGACGCTGTTCTATTACATGGAGTTGGAGAAGTAGTTTCGTCAAAGGAGACAAGTCGACTTGAACTATGAGCCTTATAGGAAGATAAGGATTGTCAACCAAGTGATGAGCTAGTGGAAGTGGCAGCAAACCAAGACTTAAGAGTTAAATGGGGTGTAGAGATTGATAGATTGCAAGACCTAATCAAGCCAACAAATCCGAGCAGTTTGGTGAATATCCACATCGTCTTGTCAAGTTATCTGTCAAGGGAGGCAATGGTGCAGCGTGGCTAGTTTACAAAGAGCCATTATGCTTTTGCAACTCAACACACCATTGAGCGGCTTAAAAAGCTAGAGATTCATATTTTCATCAAGTTGCAGTATGAAGGAGCACGTTGGCAGAGAGTGGTGGAAATCATGGTCATTACCCATTTTCTATTTAGGCGACACCTTTCTTTCAATAATGAATTCATTACGACTAGGTACTGCGGAGTGCCCAACTAGCTAAAGTTCCAACACGCTCACAATTTGAAACTGTTGGTTCGTGATGACATGGTGTAGAGGAAGAGTGACAAGGTGCAGAGGAGATTGTGTGATCACAGGAAAAGGACCAGAACATGCGAGTACGGTCTGATTGACGAGGGCGTCAATCCGGTTAAGTGGGGGGTTATGTCGTACTTTAAATTTTTCATTTTTTCCATTTGACTCTTGTAGTATAAAAAGAAGTAAATAGACTACCTCGTTTCCATTTGTATGTCTATTTGCCTTGTAGATTTTGTATAGGAATAGAAACGTTGGATTGGAGAATTAGAAGGGTCAAAGAGTTTGGATACGAAAAGGGTCAAATAGCCTTACTAGCCCTCGGTGAAGAGTTGTCTTCACCAAATTTTGGACCTATAAGTACAAATGTCTACTTATTTTGAACTCAGTTCTTACCTTGTGGTAAGACTCATTGTGTACTTTAGCTTTCTTGTAATCAAACTTATAGCATTATAGTTGTGCAATTTGTCTATTTGTTTTGCACTAGTGTGTGCAGTTGTGAGAGATTATTGGACGGGTAGTCCATTTGTGAATTGTCTAATTGTGTACGAGTCTGGACGGATAGTCCAGTCGTCTTTGTGAGTTCAATCAAATTGCCTGCGATGTTTGTGCACAGGGTGTGCGGTCAAATTGAAGTTGTGTGTGTGTGAGTTAAGCAAATTTTGCCGGATTGAGCACCAAAGATTGGTCCAGCTTTGAGAGCAAATTGCCTTTGAACTCAATTGGAAATTTTTATTGTGTGATTAACTTAATCCAGTGATTGGATTCATGTGAGTTAAGCAAAGTTGCCGGACTGAGCACCAAAGATTGGGCCAGCTTTGAGAGCAAATTGCCTCTGAACTCAATTGGAAATTTTTAGTTCAAATTTCCATGGCAGAAGTTGAAGCATGGACTAGCAATTGCAAATGCTACAAATGTATAAAGATTCAAGATGAATCAGGGAAGTTATTCTGAAATTGTATATAAAGAATTGATAGGATAGTAATAAATTGTCAATAGATTTTATATGTATATTTTCCATTTTTCTATAGAATACAAGTGACTTTAGCTACTAATACGTTAGACTATTTGACTATTCCCAAGTTTGGAACCCCTATACTATAGTCCTTGGTGTTTTGCAGAGAAAAGCAAAATTCTAAACTACAGATGCTTTCCATAGTCACGTTTAATAATGGGATACCACTTAATTTGAATGCTTCCTTTTTATGCCGTTGGTCTATATAATTAATTAAAGTATATTTGCATAAGCATTGTCTTTATCTATTGGTATCAATTGAATATTGGAATATCTACAGACAATGGTAGAATTAGAGTTATACAACTTTTTTTTAATTGAAATTTTATTATCTTAAAAAAACTTATGGTTAATATTTGCAATATTTTGGGCATTTGTGTAGTTGGAGTTGGTATTGATAGTTGGCTACTTCAAAAAAAATTGTTAATAAATATTATCACTTTGAATTTTAGTGCAAGGATTTGAAGAATCTTTATTTTTTTAAAGTTATTTTACATTCAAATCTAATGCACTTACATGAACTTCATAAAAAAGACCAAAGAAATAAATGTCAAGTGCTAATAGGCAAGCATTGATAGGTAGCGAAATCTCAAAAGTTGTTGTCAAATTTTTGGCTACCAATAGTTTTGTAGGGGATAACATAAAGATGTCATGAATGTTGCACCCCCTTCATCTAAATCTCATATGTCCATCTGCCAAATATGATGTATGCAACTTGGTTCAAAATTCATTTCAAAAGACTTTTTTACACAATAAAGTAGTTTATAATAATTTTTGGTAGATTACAATTTAGCTAATTAAAGATCATTGATCTTACTTTACATGAAACAACCCTATCTTTAGAATGCTCTAATGCTAAAGGTTTGACTCACCAAATATCTTGAGGAATAATGTCATTGTTTTTGGCCCAAAGTTGCAAATTAACCTTAAAAGGACACTATGTACCTAAAATGTTTGATGGATGACTTCATTATTAATTGTGGAATGAAAGAATGCACCTATTGGTCCAATAATCAAAGTATTTGGTAACTACCTTGGTCATGAAGGCCATGTCCTTCCAAATTTAAAAGTAAACATCATAAAGTGAGAGTAAAACATTCTATTAAAAACTTTAATGATTAAATCGCCATTAGTTCTCTAGAATATTCAAATGAAATATATGGATATGTTCTCCTATTCTTTCATAATAAAATAAATTATATAATTCAAATGGAGTTAAAAATTATATGAATAGTTATTTCAACCCTTAACCCCTAAAGGACTGTTGTCCCTTCGGGGGACAAATGGGATTTCGGGCAGGTACCTACGGGCTAAAATTTTGTCTTCATTTTTGGAAACTTTCTTTGAAGATAGAAAAGTTGATTAGCTTCTTGGGAATATAATTTTTTTTCACAATTGGTGCCCGGGAACAAAAGTGTGCCCAAATAAGCTTAGAACAAGCGAGAGGGGGCAGCAAAAAAAATTTTCAATATTTGAGTTTTCAATATTCATAGATTATATTTTTGTCTACATGGAAAGATTTGATTCATTTCATTTGGATTTGTTATGAGAAAATTATGGACAATCTTGTTTGCTCCTCTCCACGCACCTGCACACACGCCATGCCACACCAGGTTAAAACTTCAAGCGAAGAGCTGCATTTACAGCTTCGAAGGCTTAGAAAATTCTTAAGCTTAATTTCTTTCAAGTGCATCAACTGGCCTCCTCCTTGCTTGAAGTATTTAATTATTTTTTCAGTGTTGATTATTTCAAGATCTACTATATTTGAGAATGATTCATTTCCAATAGACCTGAGCACCATAAATTAGGTATTTGCAATACACATAGCTGCACAAAATCTTGAATACTAAAACTTTTAATCATTTATTTCCTTCTTGATGCTGAAATTGAACTTTTCCTAAAATTTAAAATACTGATTCTTTTCAGTAAAAGTGACAAGTTAACTTGTGCTTCAAATATTAAATTCAAATTCTTGTCATAAACTCTGAAATTTTCAGAGCTTACAATGGACATAAGTACATCTTCCTCAAAATTTAATTTAAAAAAATTTCATGCAAACTTAATTGTGGAAAATCATGGGAAAAAATGAGATTGATATGAATAAGAACCTGCAATATGAATATGAACTTTGACCTAATCTAGCAGTGAGCATGGACTTCATTTTCAAAATGAGATTCCCAATTCTGAAATTAAACTTTGACTTCTTCATTCCCAATATATGAAATACTATAAATTTAGATTTTAAAATTATAATTTTAGATTTTCAAAGAGTTCATAATTTCAGATTTTCAGATTAGAGTTCCACAGCATTTCAAACTAAAATTTAAGATTGGCATAGCCTAATTTGAGATTGTAATTCTACATTGTAATTTCATATTCAATTCAGCAACTTGTCATGATCTTCTAAACTTTCATAGCTATAAGATGCACAAGTAGTACTTCTTAGATATACATTAGCACATAGTGCAGCCTAATCATGTAAGAAATGAGATTAAAATGAAGAAGCCCCTGCACTGTGAACACAAAGTTTGAACTAATCTAGCACTGAAATTTAAGAACCTTGCAAGAACAACTGTACATGGAATACTTACCATGAAGCCTGAACATAGACTAATTTCATTTGCCAATCCTTTTTAATTTTGACTAATGTTACGAAGCAAAAGGTAAATGAAATTGGAAAGAATACCCTTACTGATGGAAGCTAAATGGAGTTTGATGAACTGGTTTGACTTGTGTTTTCAAATATTAACTTGCAATAAAATATCTTATAAAACTATGAAAATTAACTTAAAAAATTCACCAAAAATGAAGATTTGTTTTTTTAAGTTGAAATTTCGTAGGCTTGAGTGCAATTAAGGAAGGATGCAATGATAATTATCTCTTCCAAAAATCTACCGATTATACTCTACATTGTTATAAATGGCTCACGTAGAGATTCGTCATTTCATCCCGAATCTTTTGAAGATTTTTCCCAATTTTTTTCGATTTTTTTTCAATTTCTTTACTGTGTTCTTGTTTGTTTAGGGGTTTTGTATCTGTTTATTTTCTAGGTTTTTGTTGGTCCACAACAATGACTACCGAACCAACGCAAAAGAAAGAGGGAATCTTCTTCTCCGTACATATTGGAGCGAAGTTTTACCAACCATTCTTACAAAATTTCGTGGTTTTTGTAATCAATTTGGGTAAAGGCCTCTTCCCACTTGGGCTTAGTTAGCACCTACGGAGTTTTGTTAAGAACCCTATGCAAAACTGGCACATCTATATTCACACGTGAATGGCTGCGCAAGGAGTTTTTTGGTGAGGTTCGGTCACTGACACTGTAGGGTTTTTGGAAGAGCATTCACGACGTTCACGGTTTTTTTATAACTTGACCTGAATCTCATGTGCGTTCCACCGGCCTGCTTTCAGCGTTCTTTCCGAACAGATTCATCTTCGTCGTTGTCTGTGTTGCATTGCTTCTTGAAGGTCGAATTGCTGGACACTGCTACCATTTGAGAACTCAGGTGCTGCTGACATTTTAGGGTTCTCCTACCTTGTCTACTTGCTCTGCCGGAGATTTGTAATTTCCTTCCTCTTCATCGGTGCAGAACTCCATAGTTCTGCAAATGTATGAGGGCAATGAATAACTATTTTGCGTAAGTTCGGACTGCAGTGAAGTTGATGCTAGTATTGCGACCGAATTTTTCCAGAATTTCACAAAGGTTCATGTGCAAAGACTCGAAGGCCAAACATAAAGTTGCTGCTGTTGTTGTCGTTATTGGTGGTGGTGGTTTGTTTGTTTGTTTTCGGCTTTCTTTACATGTTTTTTTGGGGGGGATCGGTAGAGCGATGGTGGCGAGAGTGGCCAAACGGGCCGACGATTTGTGCGTGCATCCAGTCCAGTTCCGCCGTGAAGCAGATTCTGCGGAGGAGACAGCTAGGAGCGTCCGCGTATCTCCTCACTGAGAAAGTGTCGACTTAGGCAGCATTGGAATGGCAAAGGAACACTTGAGTGAATGACTGCAAGGGCGGGCTCCTTCGAAGGTTTCTTTACTCGGTCGTCTTCCAGCTCCGTGGAATTCTAGTTCCGAAGCAGCATCTTCAGGTTCGTTGTTTGCTTCTCTGCCTCCGCCACAATTCGAAGCGAGAAAGGCCACAATTCGAAGCGAAAAAAGACGTTGTCAAGTCCGAAGAGGATGGAGCAGCTCAGAAGCCGAAACCAGGCTTGTCTGGGAAGCTACCTCCGCTGAAAGAGGAAGCATTCGGGACAGGATATAGAAACCCTATTGATAGCGGAGATTCTTCTCGCAGTGTGTGTGTGAGTGTGTTGTGATTTCATAAGGTGGAGGAGATTTTTCGTCGGTGGAATTGCTAATAGTAGTAGGGAAGCATCAGATTCTTTCAGCTTGAAAATGGATGGCCGAGAGATATTTTGGCGGCGTCGAAGAAGCAATGAGGAAAAGATGGCGTGAGTGAGGATTCCCTGGCCTTCGAGGATTGCTGAGGGTGGCGGGTCATGCTTGCGGCCTGGCGTCTCGGTGGAGGTGAGAAGATTACGATGCCGTGAAGCACGACAAGTGCTTCTCTGACTGGAAGGTGAGCTCCCAAGAAGGGCAAGAACGACTCCGGGGAGCATTTCGCTCTGAGTTCGATTTCGAATGTATTTGAGAGCGTGGTCAGGCTGGACAGCAAGGAGATGAGCATGGACAAGAACTGCTTGGTGGATCCTAAGCCGACCGTTCCGTTTGGAGCTGGCTAATTGCTGGATTTGCAAAACAAAGTGCCCGTTGCTACTACTCCGGAAAATTTAGCCCAGAGTGGGGACGCTGCGAATTATTACAACTGTGGAAATGCTTGCTCGTTATACTCGACTTCGCCGGCCACCAAGTGCCCCAAGCACAAGAAGAAAATGAGTGTGCCGATGAAGTTTGTGGCGGGGAACTTGGCCTCGGGGAGCGACGGGACCGATCAAGGGGAGGAAAACTCTCAGGTAAGTTACTCCCGGCATGCCCTTGCAATGTGCACAGCTATGAATTGGAAGGAAGTTGTGTTCTTTGCAAGAACCATGTGCATCTTTGCATGGCATGCATGGTGATTGTGTTTGATTTGAACTCCAAAACCGTGAACACTTTTCATCAATAAGGTAGACAATACTATTTGCGTCACTTGAAGCATTCTAACATATGTAGGATTCTGAATTTTGTGAGATCACTACAGAGCTGTGTGGAGATCACTTTCGATACAAGAACCAAATTTGTTGAGAGATCACATTTATGATTTTCTTATTCAATTTCAAAGTGGGAGACTTTAGGTTATTCTAAGTGACAGTTGACAACCTTATTTTCATTCTAGTTGGAGTGGCCGTAGACATTGAGCTAAGTCATGCACCATCCCTGCATCCCCTTTTTGGAGCTTGAATTTTCTTTTAATTTTTAATTTTTAATTAGTTGTGAGGGGAGCGGCGCGGGAGTGTCGATTGAAGTGGCGGGGTTGAGGAATTTTTAGATTTTGGTGATTCCTTCCAACTGGAAAGAGTACGCCTCGGGGAGAGAAGGAGGCGAGCGTTTCCGGTCTCGCAATCTGCCCAACCCGCATGTGGGTTCTGGAGTGTACGAGGTCGGATTAACACTGCCGGTCTGGAAGGCACTGGATCACACGGACGAGCGGAACTTGAAATCCGAAGACGTGATCGTCGTTTACGTCAGCCATGCTGATCACATCCGCAAGAGGTTGCAGCGGTATGGCCAAGTGGGCGCTCATCTTGAAGACTCAAGGTTAATCCTCGAAACCTAATCTCTTGAGTCTCGCTTTTCTTATTACTCTGGAATATATTTACGAAGACTGGCATTCGGAGAACGTTGTGACTTTCTAGCTGAGCGTCAGTTTGGACGTTTTTGCAACGTTTGTCAATTACATTTGAGAGGTTACACAAGATGTTGGAAGAAGGAGAGGTTTAATTTTAGATAAAGATCGAACGAATTGAATTGGGGTGGAGTTTGAACTTCAAAGGCCTGGTCATACTTCTGCAAGCAAGTCTTCAACCCCTCGATCAGTTCAACACCAATGCGGCTTAGGCCACTTCATTCAAACACTCAAGATTTGTTGATTCTTAGCTTCAAGATCACTGATACGAAGTTTCAAAACCAAATCCTTTTTTAATTATGGCCAAGTCATCATATGATCTATTAATCTCCCAAGTCGAAACTTAAGAATTTGCAGCGTACATACAAGATTTGGAGGTACACTTAGGTAGTGCACATGCATGGTGATATGCCTCAGAAAGAGCGGGATGCAATCATGGCAGATTTTTTGGTCAAGCACTACAAGTGTCTTGATCACAATTGATGTCTGCGCTCGTGGTCTTGATGTTTAATAAGTAAGTTCAAACTATTAATTCTTGTTGCCATTTCTTGAGAAAACAGAAACACAGATGTGGTTCTTTCTATCAACATTTAAAGACACTCCCATGTGTTGTCTTTAGGGTGAAACGCCGTTCAAAGCGTTCAGTTTGCTTCTTTGATCTTATCAGGTATCATTGGTGATAAATTACGATCTTCCCAACAACCACGAGCTCTACATTCATTGCATTGTTTGTTCTAGTCGTTTTGGGTGAAAGGTGTGTGCAGTGAAGTTATTTATGGAGAAATGTTTGGTGTTGTTGATGTTACAAACTTGCTATTTAGTTGAAGTTCAATTTTACTTCCATCATGTATGCATTTTTAAGTTGTTTGTTCTGAATGTTTGTGAGAGGCTCTTATATGTCTTATAAGTTCTAATCACTTGTGCTGTGAATGTAGGGTGTGGCCATCAATTTTGTAAGGAGCGATGATATTTGAATATTGCGGGATATAGAGCAAAATTACAATCACAAATTGATGAAATGCCGATGAACAACCTTAACTTAGTTGTGTTCCTTAACCAAGGTTAGCAGGTTATTTTCAACTTTTGTTTAGATCTTTGTGTGTCTAATGTAAAGTAGATGATTAAGTCTTTTTCAGTTTGAAGGCATGTTAGTCACTTACTATTTGTGGTGTATTGTACTAAACTTATGAAGTACTGTAGAGTGGCAAACTTGTACTACCCAAACATTTTCTATGGCCATGGCTATTTGATAATAGTTTATTGCTCATTGGTTATACATTTCATTGTATCATATATGATGTGCCTCTTCTTGCTAGGATTCTATTAATACTGAATTGAACATCCTTTATACCATTTATGTATTAGATCAGAGTTATTCTCAATTGATTTCTAGGAGATGATGTGGAGTTGAACAGTTATTGAGCACTTGAATAACGAAATTTTGGATTTGTCTATGCAATTGCTTAGGGTGTTATAACTTCGCTTTGGATTTTGTTTAGGGTTGCAAATAGGATATTTTAATGCTGATGAAGCTCTTTGTTAGTAATGAGATCGATCTAATGCAATTTATGCATTTTGGTTCTAATTTTAAATCCTAAGCATTGAATTGAAGAATGCAAGAGGGCTTTTAAAAGTAGGTCCTTCCAAATCAGAATTATAGTAAGCATTGATCTTGTATTACATGTTGTGTAGAACTTCCTTGAAAGGATTAGAAGAAGCCAAGGACACGATCAAGTCTCTTTGTCAAGAAAGCACAAGAATCACGAGAAGCTGTAGAGTGCCGGCAGCAGCAAGTTCAGGCGTTTTCATTTGGATGATAATGGAATGGATGAGAAATCGGAGCGGGTAGGTTGGGAGATGTTGACGGGCTTCAGTCACCGCAGCTACCCCGGGCTTGAACGCAGGTGACCCGCCCAAAACCGCAGTGCCTCGCGCTTCTACTTGCGTCACATTACATGGCTGTTTTGGTACTCCCTACTAGGCTCCCAACGCCTAGAACCGTTGGCACCCGCCACGGAAAACTAGCATGTGCGCAGGCTCAATGACGAGAGACGAGAAGGACAACGACGGAGATGATGAGAACGTCACTGTGGAAAGTGTGAGGTAGATCTGAAGCGACCAGGGGGTAAGTAAGTTCGGGATAGAGTGAGTTCCGTCATTCGTTTGCTGCAAAGAGCTTGCTTCGGAGGGCGGACTGGAGGAGTAGTGTCTTGAACTCTTTGGAGCGAGAGTGCGCGCGTTTCGTGACCGCCATCATCGTGGATAGATTCTTTTGTTCAGTTGTTAACTTAGGGATGGCAATGAGGTGGTTGTGACAATAGTGCTACTTCTTTTGATGCAATGCCAGTAGGTTTCTAGGTCTTGTTTTGTTGTTTTCCACGGGTTTGGTGCGCACGTGGTGGTGAGAAGAGGAGGTTATCATTGTCTTTGGTGATCACGTGGTGGTGAGATCAAGAGGTGGAAGGAGGGAGGACAAGGTTGAGACGCTCGGAGGGGAGGTTCGTAGCATTGGTAGGTGCTCTACATTGTCTTTCTTTCCAATTTTGGTGGAGAGAGAGGCTTTTTGGTTGAGCTAAGCCGGTTTGGATCGTTTGTTTGATCTATGGTTGATAAAGGAGTGATGGAGTTGGAAAGAGGTGTGGTGAGTTTGAGTGGATGGGTTGGACTGAGCGGGAACTAGATGAGTTAGTGATAGACGCTCTTGAAGTGACTGCTGTCATTGGCTTGAAGTGCAGGTTTAATGTTGTATTGTATTGTGTTGTGTGTTCTTTGAGTTGGAAGTTCAATGAGAATGTGTCTAGAGAACCATGTTTGAATACTGTGTAGGTTTGAAGGTCGTGAAGGCCAGAACATGCACTGACTCTTTCATCGAATGCTAAGCACAGCTGCTATATTGTGGACTTTGCTAGGATCTCCTGGAAGTGGGGTAGTGTTGTGTGTGTTTTCTTTACGTTGGAAGTAGAATGACAATGGCGCTCTAAGGATCCACGCTAGTTGAATCAAACTCAACTTGATTTTTTGACTTTCCTTACCGTTGGCTTGATTGGGGTTAGGTTGAGATTTGTTATCTTCCTTCATGATTGGGCTCTCTCTCGCTATTTTTGGTGTTTGTCACGCTGCTTCTAGTGTTTCTCTGGTGATTTCTTTTTCACAAAGAAATGAGGACATGATCATCAATGGGGTTAGTCCCTATTCCTATAGCTTATTCTTCTTCTTAAGTATGTATGCATGTTGTTATTTTTGCCTTCCATGTATGATGTTAATAAATCATGGTTCTCTTGAAAATAGTGTGGATATTTTTATGGTATCCTTACTATTTTCTTGGGATACTTTCTTTCTCAATGAAGTTGTCCACATGTATGTGGTTACCTTCATTTTGTTAGAAAGCCCATGAAATTTATTTGGCATAGAATTGTAGTATAAGACATAGAAATTTAGAATGAAGTTATCTTTATATTATTTATAATAAGTTCTAATACTTTTTATTTTATGTTTCAGGCTTAAAGCATGGAAGAAATCTATTGTGGGATTTGTAATATTCTGTGTCCAACAATTCCTAAGTTTTATGAACACAATACAACAAGGAAGCATGAGAATAAATTAAAGAAGTATAAGCTATTTCCTCCAAAGGAAGAAGATGAGTTTCTAATCTTTGGTGTTCCAAAACCAAAGTCTTCATTGAAAGAAGAAGGTAAAATTTCAAACCATATTTTTTTATTTTATTTTTTCATTTGAATATTTCAAAATAAAAACTCAATTTTTTTTATTATAGTTATTTTAATATTAAAAGAAATCTAAATTTCTAAATTGTTATGTCTTGTACAGATCAAAATCGGTTTGAGAAAGATGGAAGATTATGGTGTTCCTTATGATCTTCACCATCTAATGATTACAAGAGTTTTCTTGATCATAACCATGGTAAGAAGCATAAAAGTAAACTTCAAGAATTGAATTTATCCATGAATCATGGAGAACAAGACTACCAAGAAGATTATGTGCAGATTCCAATGTACCTTTCCGAGTATGGAGGTAAATTCTTTTCATGCTTATACATAATTTTTTTTTTAAACTTTGCAAATAAAATTTTTCAAGCTTTTAAAATTGAAGTAATTATCATCTTCTTAGAACTTTTAAATATTTTGTAGGCATTCTTAGCAACGACATAAGAATTTGATATAAGAATATTACTTTCTTTATAATGAATATTAAGAATTAAAAAAATATATATGTATATATATATTGTATGATATTCTAATTTTGTGATGTGGTATACTTACAGCACCAAATCCACTATATTATGAGCTTCCAGTAATTGGATTCGAAATTATAGAATCTTATCGAGCAAAAGGGATCTCTATTCCATCTACAGTACACAAGGTTTTAAAGTTAAAAAAAAAATGTGACTTGAGGTACAAAGAAGATCAAATGGCCTATGACAAAGATAAAGCAATTTTAGCCTTGAGTGAGATTCATCACTCAGTGTTATTGCTTGATGAGAAGGAGATTATTGGAATCTTTGTTTTTAATGAAATTCCTGAAGCTCAGTGCCTTGAGATTGGAAAAATAAGCCATGGCCTTTTTGCTACTGGTGGATTAGTACGTCGTGGGGATACCAAAGAATCAGCTCAAATGGTAATGTGTGGTTGGAGGCGTGATCGTGTGAAATCTTCTACAAATATTGAAGCTTTTGGAAGGTTAGTCTTTTATTACATTTTATTTTTAAAATGATTTATGGTTTATCATGGTTACAAAATTTTTATAAAACATTTTAATTTTAACTTTGTATTCAATGTTTAATAGATATGTATACAGTTTATGAAGAGAAGACCAAAAAGCAAGTATTACAGCAACAGAAATTGAAGAAATTGGAGACTACCTAACGGGTGAATTATTAACTCCACATTTCAAGCGACTTTTTCCATCATTCTTGGATTACTTAAGTTACTCTTTGACAAAGGGAGATAATTCTTTGTTATTTGGGACTATTGGAGGCGAATATTTGACGACATTGGGAATCACACATAACTATTTTGTCCACCCTCACTTTGATTTACAAGATGAAGGCTATGCTTTCCTTACTTGGTTTGTTAAAGGTATAATATTCATTACATTTATCTTCATAAATTTTAAATGTTATGTATAGATTTGAGATTTATAAATTATATATCTTAATGTCAATACTAACTTAAAACATTATATGTTTGTGTAGATTGTCCAGGACCTCGAATGAAAAAAAGAGGAGGAGAATTTATCTTAGCCGAGTATGGGGTTTTTGTTATGCCAAAGGATGGATTAATTTTAGCTTTATGTACTAGAAGTGTGAGTCATTGTACTAGGCTTGCAGTTGGCTTTGATGTGATTGGCATGTCTTGTTCTGCAAAGAAGAATGTGGCACAATTGGCTTCTTCAAGGATTGAAGAAATAACAAATATTTTTAAAAAGCGTAAGTATTTCTTTGGCTCACTAAACTTTATAGTCATTTTTATAATTATTATGTTCTCATGTAATTAGTGAACTATAATTGAAAATGATGTTTTATAAATATGTTTTTTTATAATTATTTTAATATATATTGTTTTTGTGTTAAAAATGGATAATAGGAGAAGAAGAGCGTCAGAAAGAACTTGAGGAAGAAGCCACTACATCCAGGACATTTTCATCATCGACACCAACTTCTATGTTGGCCTACGAGCGGAAAAAAAGACAGAAGGCATAGAGTGAATATGGATGAAGTAATGTTTGAGCCTTAGCTCATCTCATTACTAAGCTAAGTAGTCCAGGTTGAAAAGCCTCCTTCATTTGCTTACTAGATTTTAGGTGAACATTATTATTGTGGTTGTAGTCTTGGATTGAGATTCTACTCACTTTTATTTGTGCAGCTAGCACCAGGCAATACTAGGCCCTCTTTTGTCCAGAATTGAGCTATTTGTAGATTAGTTTGAGGTTGAATTGGTGTACATGCAATGTAAGTTTGGAGCTTGCTTGGTTTTGAAGTTGTGGATAACATTCATCATCAATTTTTAGGTTTAGGGTGGATTTTAGGATGGTTTGTTTTTAGTGTAGTGCTTATCATCATCTGGTAATTAAATTCTTTTTAATATGCCTCCTTTATTTGTTTATTGGATTTACGTGATCATTGCTAGTGCATTAGTAGTGTTAGACTATGAATTTCCTCACTTGTGACTATACTAACCAACTGTCCCATGTTGTCCATTACTTGGAACAGTTGAGTTTGTATTGGGGGATTATGTATTATATAAGGTTGGTCTTTATCTTGCTTAGTTCTTTTTAAATTTGTAGATAACATTGTTGTGAATTTCGAGATCTAGGGTGGGTTTTTCTACTGAAGCCATAATCACCATCATCATTTTATAATCCTAGTTTGTTGGTTTTTACTAATGTGAATGTTTGTTATGTAAGTTTGAACTCTTAATATATGATAACTTTGATAACTTTGTAGAATTTTTGTGCTTCCTACACATGCATCATTTCATTGCAAAGATGGGAGGTAAGAAGGATTTGAACATTGCCTAGAATGTGGACTTGACCTATTACCAAGGTCATTAGTATGAGATTACTTCATGCCTTCTCATTTCCAACCCACCATGGACATGAACTCTTGTGCGACATACTCTCTCCAAGCAGATTAGACCATAGATGTTTTCAATGACACATAGTTGGATAGGAAGTATAGCTATATTTGTGGGAAAACATGGAAGGTTGATTTGAACAGCCCTAATGCTAAGCTCAAAGTATATAGTGACAAATGTCCCATGCATTGACATGCTTGGTTTCTTCACAAACTTTCTCAATGGTAAATATCTCAAACCTATTTCCTTCAATTTAGATTTTGCTTATTTTAATGCCAAAGTGTCCAATTGGACAAAAGTGGCCATTCCTAGTCCCCTACATATGTTAAGTTGAAATAATCATTTAGGAAGCTTTGAGAAAGTTAACTGTGTATGCCACTAGAAAGAAGAATTGTTGACCTCTATGTTAAAGTAGTAAGAGTATGTTTTGGACATTACAAAAGCTAGCTGTTAGCTTACTGCTTTTTCTACTTTAAGTTTCTTCATTTATGACCAATAAAAGGATTATATAGTCATGGTTATTGCATTCTTATAGGGTTATTCAATATGTTTAGTAATACTAGCCATGAGATATAAGAACAGGCTGATTAAACTTTTGCAAAGTTTCTGCAATTGATTAAAAATGCAACTATAAGTGCCTAAGTTTTTATTGATCTAGGAGGATCTAAGTTTTTATTGATCTTTGGACCTATAAGTGTCCAAATTTTTGTTGATCTTCATGCTCATAAGTGCCTAAGTTTTTATTGATTCGGAGGAAAGTTCCATGCTTACTACCATCTTGCCCAATGTATTATAAGAATATTATTCTAATGCATTCAGAATGTGGTTGAGGCATTGATAATGAAGTTGAGGTTTGTGTGGTTGTTGTAGGTACCAATAGCTATGCCTATGATGGATGCTATTGATAGTACGATGATTCTAATGTGGTCAACTTCAAATATTATTACTTATAAATTAGATTAGTGCTAACCTTTTGAAATATTAGACTACTAGCTACATTTTTCTAGGTTGGACTAGTGGTTACATTTGGAAATAGTTATAGGCCTATAGGATGCAAATATATCCAAATGTTATTCTTCTAATACAAAAAAATAAATTTGCATGTCTCTTCAAACTATTTAATGCAATGTATGTGCATTATATGTATTGTTTGATATAATTTATTGAATTTGTAATAAGAGAATAAATGACATAGGATTACAATAATAAAATTAAAAGCTTCAATGTTTACAATATTGCATTAGTATTATTACAATATTCTTATTACATTGATGTTGTGTCAAAAGTAGTAACGAGTGCAATATTAGTATAACAAATTTTTGATATTATTGTCATATTACAAATGTAGATAATTAAAATAATGTATATATATATATATATATAATAAATGTACAACAATGTGGTTATTTATCATTGTACAAATTTGGTTGTTTTCTGGTTTAACATAGATGGTGGAGGTGATGAAGGGGATGAAGGTGTTGATTCTTAGGATGGTTTCACATTTGTCACAAATATTGCTTCCATGAACACCTTCTTAGGTGGTATATTGTGATCTTTTGGCCTCTGTTAGATTTGAATTAAGTATCAACCCAATCTTATATACATGGAAGTTGTATACATGGTTTGAAGTTGTTACCTAGTGAAGCTAGGTTGTAGTCATTCTATAGTTGGGCGTGCTCCACTACCAAATTGGCCGCTTACGTTGCTGTTCCACGTGGAACCGACTACCACTGGGTGTGCACTTGTAGGAGTAGCCGTCCTATAGGTCATTGCCAAACCCTAATGGCACGATTTGGTAGTGGGTTTTCTTTTTTCGTCTCTTCATTTTTGCAACCAATTCTTTGCTAGTTTTCTAGTTGTGTATGCTAGCGTGTGCTTGTTTTCTTTGAATTGTATGTATTGATTACAGTGTTGCGTGCTATAGGGACAAGTAAGAAGCCAGAAAGAAAGCACTCCACTTTTAGTTGCCAAGAAGGAAGAGCATAGGTTGAGGAGGACACTTCCCTCGTGGCAAGGCCTTCAAGGATGTAGAGTGAAGAACCCTCCACACGGACGCATCCAAGGAGATCAAGAGTTCAGTGAAATGCCAAGCACACACGACTCCTCCTCCGAGGCGATGGAGTCCAGTGAAAAGGCCATCGCAGAAGGTATGATGCATCTTGCAATAGCTTGTGACCATATTGAGCAGCAATCCTTCTAGGGCGTGGATGCCACAGGTAATTTCTATGATATGCATGCTATGCTCTAGGCTTAGGGTTTTAATCACGAAATTGGGTCTTCTCTATAAGCATTGCGCCCAATGGCTACTAAGGCATCTCCATTTTTGAAGTCACTAACATGCGTTTTGGATAGGAATTCTATGAATTATGCACTTGGTCGTCCGTCCAAGGGTTCAGGGTTCCATCTTCTTATACGTCATTTTTTTATGACAAAGCTAATACCTTCGATGGGTGCTCCTCTCTTTGTGTAGATGCTATGGAGTCACAAGGAGACTCTAGTGACGAGGACATGGAGGAGAGTGAGCCTCTGCTGGATCGTAGGATGAAGCATCGGAAGGTTGTCAGCGCGTCAAAATCACCATCCACACCAAAATTGGCCAAGCCCATGGATGTAGGTCCTCCAACTTCTACAACCCCATACACATCTGGTTGGACATGGCAACCAGCACAATGGATGCTTACCCCACCCTCACAGCCACCACCTACTTGGAACGGGCCTCAACCTCCAACACTTGGAGCGCCATGGTCTGAGAGTACTGTAGTGCCTACACAAGACAGTGAGGATAGGGCCTCGCGGCGAAAGAGACGCCAGGAGTACGAGGTAGGGAGTCGCGATCGTAGAATCGAAGGAAAGAAGCCATGTTTCGTCTTTGTGTGTGAGGGTGGTGAAGTAGATGCAGGGTGTAGGGGGAAGAATGCTTGGGATGAGGCAATTCGTGATTATACTCCCCGCATATTAGATATGTTGTGTACTACTTGGTCCAAGCAAGACCCATTTGCTGTCCGGAAACTTAGAGAGGCTCTAAACCACGAGTTTGAGTACAGGGGGCAGCCCCTGAGTATGGTTGGCTTCAAGATCGCTATCATCAAATTCATGAAGTCAGAGCGCTCTCGCTTGAAGATGAAGTGGCTGGCAGGAATGGTAGATTGTCCAGATCACATAAATGGCACGCAGTGGGGGAGGTTGAAGGATTATTGGGAAACACCTGAGCAGCGTATGAAGGCGCTAAAAATGAAGACTGCCAGGCAAAGTGTGAAGCCATCCTCTGTCGTAGGAAGGAAAGGAAAAGCTGGAAAGGAAGCAACCTTCGTAATTCACTCTACTAGCTCCCCTCTATTTTTGTCATGTACTACTATTGTTGCTTTCTTTCTAAGATGCATTTCTATCAGTGAGGGGGCCTACAATTTCTGGAGTGTACTTCTACTAATTTGCTTTACTTGGGCTTCACTCATGTAGAGAGAATCTTGGGAGACGACTCCAGGGATCCCTGATATTGCCGATGGATTGAAGCTCACTCCAACTTCTTTTGTAACGCCCCCACGAGTAAGTTTGCTTATCTATGCATCCTTTTTCTTTACATCTATTAGTTATTTTTTTGTCTTGTGTGCATAATAGGAATGATGCACATAAGGTGAGGTACATCACCATGTGAGGTTGAACATTGGTAGTTCTAAAAGTCAGAGTAATTGCTTCTTTGTTCTAAATTTTGAAGAGGAAGCACGTGTCTTTGGAATGAATTGTATTTTGATACTATAAGGCACTGGAGTTATTATGGTGTAATAGTGTAGTGGTATTCCACACATACAAGTCACTTTGTAGTCATACATGCTTCAACTTAGTGCCAATGTAGTCATGTCGGGTAAGTACATGACTGTAGAATGATTGCTCCAATGGCCTTGCTTTTGTGGTGTACATCACTGGAAGTGGTCAATGACTATTTGAGTTGGACACTTCCTAATTTCTCTAATTTCTAAACTCCCCCATTTCCTAACAACATGACTACATGTACAATTTATTTAGTCTAAATGATGGTAAATTTCTCTAGTCTAGTTGTTGTAGAATGTTTTACACTAGTGTGTATATGTGGTATCAATGGAGGGGTGTCAAACTTCAACATTGGTGTCCACACACATAGAAAAAGCATCCTTCCTCAATATCCTGGGCAAGTGAATATAATGGTTGTAATGGTAGTATATGTCGACCCTATGAAGCACAGGAGTTGTACTAAAGTTAGTCTGCAGTGGTTGGATCATTGTTTGGTTGCTTGTAGTCATTGCAAAGTTATATTTTAGGTTTCAAGTCGCTGACAAGTCATTTTTTGCTTAGATGACTCAGACATGACTATAGTGGAACATGTTGTGAATTGCCATACATGGATGACTAATCCTTTAAATTTGTCATTGGCGGTCCATAGACTACTAACGTAGGTGACGAGACCTTGAAACTGGCGGTAGAATCTTTGAAGCGGGAGGTGGATGAAAAATTCTCTCAAATCATTGCAACGGCCACGGTCCAAGCATCTACAATCAATGAGTTGAAGCTCATGTTTGTGGACTACATAGGAAGCTCTAAGGGGAGCGCTTCAGGCAGCCCGTCCCTCAATGAATCTGCACTAGAGAATGAGGGCTCTGCTGGGGCCACTCAGCTAGGTTCCCGAAAGAATATCCACCTTGTGAAGAAGATAGTGGACAAGCATGTAGGTAAGTATAGAGAGAAAAAGGCAGGGGCTAATGCAGGTGACCAGCTAGCTACAAAGGAAGCAGTCACTTTGTCTGATTACTCAGAGCTCCCTCCCTTGGAAAACCGCAAGCCTGCATCACCACGTTGGAAGAGAGACGAGCATTCACCATCTCCTCAGATGTTGCCCTTGGAGGTCACCCCTAACAAGGTCATTGTGGCAAAGCCTGTGGCTCCAATTGTAGCGATAGTTTCCCCCAACCCCTACGATGCATTGCTTGAAAAGACTACACCTACTTGTGAGCCTATAAGTGCCCTAGATTTGAGTCCTACAAAGCTTGTTGCCGAACTAGAAACCCCGGAGATAGAAGAGGCAGACGCGTTAGCGGATGTGGTAGAAGGAAAACCTCTTGTTGCACCTGACATTGATGTGGCCCACTCCTCCGAGGAGCGCACCTTTGAATGCGGCAACGTGGAAAACAGCCCCAATGAAGGAGGCAAGGGAGGTTTCGAGGATGCCTCCAATGACCACGGTACTACAGCTAATGTCAATGCAGCGTCGTCAAGGAAGGCTAAGAAAGCTCTCAAGTCTCCTTCTAAGGTTTGTACCTCTACGCACAGAAGTCCATGTGCATCCATTCCTAGGGTCCCTTTCCTTACCTTGCAGGAGCCCTTGACAAATAGGATGGGTGGTAGTAGTTCACATGGTCGGAAGCTAATCATTTTCAATGTTTAAAGAACCCTCCTAGACTATAATTTGCTTTTTGCTCTAAACTTGAATTGTAGTATCCATGCTAGCTTGAAGACAAAGTCCCGAAGAGTAGTTTTCCGTCCATGGCTGAAGCGCTTTTTGGACCATAGCTTCTTGCACTTCAAAGTTGCATTTTGGGATAGTAGGGGCACTCCGTACATAGAAGATGTGGTTCCTAAAATGCTGGCCAGGTTTTACAATTGTGCGTGTGATAAGGATCCCCTCTTATGTTGGTCTTGTGCCTCTAATGACGGAAGTGGAGGGGAGCAGGATAAGGGAACCTTGGGGCTTTGTCTTCAAGCTAGTGTCTTATCCACAGTGTATCACCTATACCCTAAGTTTAGTGCAAAGAACACATTCATTGTAAACAATAAGATTTGTAGAGTCATTGGCAATGGAGAAGAGAACGTCTTGATCACAACTCCTTTTTATGTCAAGCGGTTGTGCACCTTCGCTGACGACAAGGAATATCTGAAGTAATACTTGTAGCCTTTGTTGGAAGCTTTTTGGAGATGCCCCGATGTGACAACCTTCCGAGTAAAGTATCCACAAGTTGTGAAAGAGTCCAAATCTAAATGGCTCCTGAACTACATGCGTGGAACTAGATATGATTTTTTGGACATGGTGGGAGGTGAGGGGACTTGCAGACCAGCTGGTTTCAAACACCATGCGCTCCTCACCTTCATTTTTTTTATTGCTAATTTCTGCTCATTGTCTACACAGGGAAGGACAAGGAAGCTAAATACAAGATCTAAGTCAGCCTCTGCCATGGAGAAGAAACATGATGGTGCGTCTCCTAAGGTGCGGTTTTTATACACTCATTTAACTTAGTGTGATGCATGGTTGACCTTCAATCACGTTCTTGTCATGTTAAACTTGCCTGGAAGTTACGTTGCAGTTGTGACTAGTTTGCAAGTCATATTGTAGTGTTAGAGAAGTTGTGAATTCCATCCATGATTGCTTCATGACTTTAATACTCCTAAATGTAGGGGGGAACCATAGGGGTGTTACATCTATTTTGGAATGGATGCCATAAATTATTTTCACAATTGTAATTGTTGTTTGTCATTCTATCCTACATTCTTTATGTTTTCTTGACCATTCATTCTGCCAATCACCGAGGAGGAAGCTAATTGTAGTACGGGGCAACTGTGCTTAGGAAGTCCACATCACATTGAAAAGTGATTTGTGTCTTGCATGCTCTAGGGTTTCAACATTGGCGATGAAGTGTTCCTTATGAATCCACGTGCTGTGCGGCAGAAGGTGGCCTATGGAATGGTTAGCGGCATTCCCGGGTCTCACAAGTTTCACGGTAAGGACATTCCACCATCATGATTGAAGGTGGACATCCATGAAGCTCTTCAAGCAAGGATTCACCTCATGTTCCCTAATGTAGCAGCGGACATGGAGTTTGTAGAGCAAGCAAAGGGGTCTGCTGCAATCTGGGACCAAAAGTACATAAAGCATTCAAGTGGTACTTGATTTAGGTTATCCTTCTTTTTGGCTGAGGTACCTTATACTTTTTTTTTTGAAGTAGTGGACCTAAAGACAAGGTTATGGATGCCATATATGTTGTGGCTACGGTTCCTAAATCGCTACAGTCCTTGTGAAAAGCAAAACTTTATTTTGAACTACATGTTTGTGAGTATGTAATGTTGGTGTCAATAGAAGTGGGCTCACCTAATTTTTGAGTACTTGCTCTCTATTTGCAATGTTATTTTTGTTGTCATAAGACTATAATTAGGAGGTAGCATTTATGCAATGTTTTGTAGAAGAACCCTGTTGAATGACTCCCCTGAACTTCTATGTAACTTCAGTACTACTAGAAAAATATTGCATGTGCTACTATAATAGTATTCTAAAGTGACTAACGTACAACTTTTAAATAACCTAAAACCACCTCTTCATCTTTGACTACATCAGATTCAATCGCGACTGCATAATGACTGCCGCATGACTCCGTTTGGAATGTCTACGTTACATTTAGGAGGGGTCAATCTCAACTTCAATGTGACTGTAACATCACTGCACAAGTGATGTCCACGTCAGATTTAGAAGGGGTCAAACGCAACTATAAAATGACTTTGACATGACTGCGTCCAAGATGTCCACGTCAGATCTTGAAGGGGTAACACGCAACTCTAACATGATTACAATGTGACTCCGTTCAAAAAGTCCACGTCAGATTAAAAGGGGTCAAATGCAACTTAGAAATGACTTTAGGATGACTACGTGCACAATGTCCACATCAGATTTTAGAGGGGTAAAATGCAACTTCCATATGACTACAATGCGACTGCATTTAGGATGTCCATGTCAGATTTAGAAGGGGTCAAATACAACTATAAAATGACTTCAATGTGATTACATCCAAGATGTCCACGTCAGATCTTGGAGGGGTGACCCACAACTCTAACATGACTACAACGTGACTCTGTTCAGAAAGTCCATGTCAGATTAAAAGGGGTTAACTGCAACTCAAAAATGACTTTAGCACAACTGCGTGCACAATATCCACGTCAGATTTTGGGGGGTCAAGTGCTTGTCCACCTAGGTCAAAAAAGCACGCACTTTCCACATGGCAACTGCCCTCTATCTTTCTAAAGGCGGTCTTTCTTTATCTAACTCAATGAAGCCTCTTCTCATCCAAAGTTACATCTGTCCACACTTCGTTAGGTGATAATAAATCTGTAGTCATTCTTGTAAATGACTTGTCTGAAATGACTACAGCGCCATGGAGTCACATTTTCATTTTGTGATTG
This sequence comes from Antitrichia curtipendula, assembly GCA_951230915.1. Lineage (NCBI taxonomy): Eukaryota > Viridiplantae > Streptophyta > Bryopsida > Hypnales > Leucodontaceae > Antitrichia > Antitrichia curtipendula. The sequence continues at coordinate 2,279,762 of CATNWC010000230.1, read as the reverse complement.
CCACAGGACTATTTTGCAGTCATTTGACACAGTCACGGTAAGCCTTGTTTTCTTGTAGTGAGGGCTTCCCCTTATATACTCTCAGAGGTCCTCATGACCAGTTCCGGTTCAAACCCTATCCGGATCCGGTCGCTAACCCTAATCCGGTCCGGTCACGATTTCTCTCCAACCGGATATAATTCCGGTTTACTGCTACACCATTCTTTGGGGTTCTTCCTCTTTCTTGTCCGGTTCTCGAGACTAAGTCTTGCTTTCCGTTCCTTCTTCTGATATAAACGGAAAAACTCCAAAATTTGGATCGCCACAACCATCATCTTTAAAAGATTGTAATCTTTGTTTTAGATTGTATCACTAAAAGTTTCAATTAGATATGTTCAATATTGCACATTTGCAATGCAATGCAATGCAAAAAAAAAAAAATTGCATTGACGAAGTGAAACATTATAATGTTAAAATATGAGGGTGCTATTAGCCTACAATTGTACAAAGGATTTCAAGTTATGCCTTCAAACAATATGTGTAAATTAACCAATTTTGATTTCTAATGAACATTGTACATTAGACTTGTTTAAATTTAAAAAACAAGATTATTGTGAGAATGCAAAACTTCACACCATTTCGGGTATTTGTGGAATTTTGTTGTAACGGGTGAAACATTATAGTCTTCTGAATGAGTAATCCTTAAAAGATAGTTGTCGTGTGCGTAGTCTAGCAATAAGCACCTTTACAACACTTAAATGTCATAACATGACTCGAGTTATCCTCCCAGGGTGATCCTAGTGTGTCATTTCAAGGTCCGGAATCCGGTTTACAACCTTAAGCGTCTTCCCACGCTCTACTCCTCACTTTCCGGAAACTAAGACTATCCGGAAAGACAACCCGGATCCGTCCTCTATCCGGAATCCGGTTTCCGCTCTCCAAAACATTGGTTTTTGTTGCCTCTGTTTTATCCTTAGAGGGCCCACACTTGATTGTCTAGAGGGGTAGGGACTCACCACTCATATTCCTCACACACTCCACTCTCATAAAACAAAACAAAAAGAAAAGAAAACACAACTTCCAAGCCAAAAGGTTGCAGTCGGAAGAGGTTTCCGGATCCTCACAACTTTTCGGATTAGCCAATCCGGAGAGCAGGTCACTCAGGATCACTTCCGCTCCTCCTTACTACAACGACAGATCTAGCTTTCATCTTTTCCGGATCAAGTGGCAAACTTAGACGGACAGACGTAACTAAAGGTTGGAGGCCTTTCGTTGAGTGGGGCACATTCCCCCTGGCGGTCGCTGATCTCCGCACGGAAACCCCTCTTGGGTTTCCGGACTCGCATCCACACCACTCAATGATCCGGATTCCCGTTACGGTTTTTCAAAGGCACTAGTCACATACAATTAGTTACAAAACCTCTCTTCCGTCCTAAGCAAACCCTCAACCAAGTCCAGGTACTAGAATCCGGATTCCTCCCCACCCGTCTCTAATGAATTCAAACACTCCAACAGATCATTCCTCCAACTCACACTCTGTAGTCAGAGACAGAACGTCCACAATGTGGCTCAAATTCAAAAGAGGAATGAAAAATAGTAACAACAATGTGCACTAAGAAAGAACACCAGGAGAGAATGCCAGGACAACCCCCTGGTTCTCCCTTAAAACCAAAACAACAAAAAGAAAAAGGGCCACCCTGAAAATCAGAGCAGCCACTAACAATCGTCCTAGGAAACCAGGGCAGCTAAGGCGTTGCCACCCCGGAAAATTCGGAGCGCCAAGCAGTTTTAAAAATCCGGATCCCTAAATTTCCGGAACCTCCTAAATTTCCGGAACTTCCTAAATTTCCGGAACTCAGGCCCATGCTTGGAAACCTGGTCTACAACTACAAATTCAAACTCCTACCTACTACTTCTCTTTTCGCGCCTTCTTTGAGCTGCTGCCACCTGGATTTCCGGAGGTTTTGGCAGTCGGTTGTGGAGTCGCTTTACCTGCCGCCCTGGTTTGTATCTTGCGTTTTGGCGGGGGTGAGACCTCCTCCTCGGATTCGGTTTTGGATTCAGTCCGGAACTCTTCTTCTTCTGACTTCTCAATAATCCGGGTGTCCTCTTCTTCCTCAATTTCTGGCCCAACCTCCTCCAAGTTGACCGTTTCTATCGTCGGAGTACTTCATGGAGACGGGGCGGTCGTATGGCTGAAGTTGGCCGGAAAGGTGGCGGCCGGATTCGTCATGACTTCAATCCGGTTGATAAGATCTCCCCGGACTGGGAGTACTGGTGTCTTGAATCCGCTTGTCCAAGTGGTCGGGCTGTTGGGAGGGGCAGAGACAATGGTTGCTGTAGGCCGTCCTTTTTTTGATCCGGATTTGCTTCCGGATGGTCCAGCGGATGTGTGGAATAACGACCTTAGTCCTTCTGGTTAAGATTGGGTGAAGACGGGTTGATGTTGCTTCACTGGCGTTCCGGTCACAAAAGGTATTTCCGGAAACTGGCCAAAATCTAAGGCCTTCTCCGGATCTAGCGTTTCGAGTAACTGCCGCATCTCCTTGTATGTTGTTTCTATCCGGGTGGCGAAGTCCACCAGGATAGTTAACACCTTGGATCCGGTCACCTGTCCTTCTCTGAGCAATCGGGCATCGAAGAGGACGGCTTTAGCCACGACGTCCCCGGGTTCCGATTGAAGTCCGGATAACTTCTTGGCAGCGTTGATGGCGTCCTTCTCCCTCTCCTTTGACGCTACCAGCTCTCCATCCAACTTGTTGAGCCGCATATGGAGCTCATCGCGTGCCTTCGTCAGATTCCGGATTTGCTCTTCCTTTTCTTGGATTGTTTCCGGATTCCGCTTTCTTGCGTCTTCTACAATTTTGTCGGGTGGAACCCCCATTGCTTCCGTGATCAAGTTCAAGAGATCCACATACTCCTGATGATATCGTTTCGCCTGCATCACCCACTCGACTCCGGCTTCGTAAAAATCTTTGGATTCACCCTCCTTCTCCACGAGCGGTCGTTTACCCCGGGAATCCACCTCTGTGGACTTCCGTCTGGCTTCCCGTCAATCCGTTAATGGCTCTTCCGGTTCTTCTTCCTCTTCATCCGAATCCGGTGCAGTTTCTTCCTTTGCCTCGTGGGTGAGCCCATATGTGAGAATGGCCAATCCGGTGCTGTACTCAATCGTTTCCTCTGGGGTTAAGACTTCCGTCTGGTGGTACAGGTGGAACATGTAGGGGCTAATGGGACTCTATTTTCCCCTTCCCACATGTTCCGCCAGTTTGGCCACCACCCCAGCTACTACTCTTCCCCAATTCACCCGTCTATCCTCCATAGCCCCGAATATGGTGTTTGCCACCGTAATAGTAACCCGCGTGGGCTTTTCCGGATAGAGGATGGGAATCAAAAATTCTAGCACTCGCATGTGCCTCTCATCTCCACAATTTCTAATCACAAATCCGTCCTTGGCATTGGCCGGATTCCTAAACTTTCCGACTGCATACTTATCTGCCCTTGAGGCTAATCCGGCCCCATTTCTGGGGAACTGGTACACTTTCGCCCAAATATCTTCCATCCAGGCTATAGGTCGGCCCCTCACCGTCAACTCATACTGATTCGGGGCTCCTTTAATGAGCTCTTGAATCATTCCGTCATTCTTGAGGATCCACGGCCTCCTCATCAAACCCAAACACCCTATCTGGCTCAGATCTTCTTCTAACTGTCTTCTCTACACCGGATGAGCAGGGATAGCTGGGACAACCATCCGGGTGGTCGTGGAAACCTTCCGGCTACTTTCCGCCATCAATCGCAGAAAGTCTGTCGGTTGAACCCTCGGATTCCCTAATCCCTTCTCAGTCGCTAATCTCACCACTCTTTCTCTCAACTGCACTCGTACTTTCTCCTTTCTAACCCAAGAAGAAGAGAATGGTGGCGGCCGAGGGTTTAAGTACCCGTGGGTTGGGTGTCGGTTCCCCACCGGGAACCGACACTAATCCGTTCCCATGAACGGGTCCCTAAACCTGTAGGCTGGAATTCTAGCCCCTAGGGTTTCTGATTCCGGCTTTTTCGGACTTCCGGCTCCATCCGGAATCCGTCTTTCCGTCTTCTGGAATCTTCTTAAATCCGGATTCCTCCTAAGCTCCCTATTAAAGCTAATTACTTCCATAATATTCCGGATCCCTAACCACAAAATTTTGAAATCTAGGTGTTCTTCCACTCTATAGTATACAAACTCTATGTATTATATATTTCCGTGTTCCCACAATAGTCTTGAGTTTCTTTTTTTTAAGCAATGTCAAACATAGAAGAATGAAAAATGTATCATTGTGCATTTCTACAACTAATTCTTTCAAAATATTAATAGATCATGTTCAAATTTTTGGGATTTTTTTCAATGTCCAAATTGTTTATGAAACATGAGAGAAACTCTTCTCCACTTTGGCTTGTTCACAAAACATACGTAGATTGTTGCGAATTTCATATCGCACTTTCTTATTTACTGAAAGAACCATATTTTGCATATAAGGTCATCATTGGATGCGTGTCAAAGTTTGGATCCTTCTATGATTTCTACATGATTTCAAAATTCTTTATTCCATGCTTTAATTTTTGTTCCTCTTAGGGTGCTAAGTGGGTAGCCAGAGGATGGGGTGTATGGGGTGGTGAAATGATTTAGGACTAAGTATAAATTTAGATGAGAATTAGATTGTACTTCACGTAAAAAATTATAACCGTGAATTTCAAATGCTCACAAAATGTCCTTGTAAGATTGAAGATGCATATGGAAGTTCCCATAATCCCATCTTATGAAATATGACCAAATGAATTTTTTTAAATCAATTTGATTATGTTTTGATGTAATGCCTATGTCTTACAAAATGTGCATCATATGCAACCTAAATTGTATCACTATTAACATTGAACAATATCTCTTCCTGACATTGATTACGAACACAAATGTAGAGATGGTTTCTTTTCTCGCTTACGCCATAACAAAGGGGGGGGGGGGAGGGGGGAGGAAGGAGGGGCATTGTATGTATGTAGTAAGATTTGTAGAAAGCAATGGAGAAAAGAAAAAAGGTGAAAAATACGATGAAAAAAAGAGAGGTGGAGGCCTTGTAATGTGGCCCTACGTTGTCAATGCTTCTGCAAGATCTCAAATCCTCACTATTTAATTTATGTTGTATTCATTGAAATTGATGTGATTATATGATTGCCTTCAGCATTTTGGATCCTTCAAAAGCCATCATCCCATTGCTACACAAAATGGAAAAAATCATTTACATATATATATGTTGCAATGTACATTGTCCAATGTCAAAGGATATACACATTCTTTTCACACATTATCATTCTCATGCTACTATAGTTTAAGATGAAATGGTTAAACATTCTCACACCCCCCTCCCCCTTTTTTCCCGCAGAGATAAATATTTTTGGCTCTTTGCCATTATGCATGCTATATAAGTGCCAATTTTGAGTGGTTTAGGATGAATTAATGGCTTTGTGAACTTTCGTCCCTAAATCCTACCCTAAAACCGTACTTTATATTTTGGGTGCATTGTTTTGAAGTTCTCTATTTTTGGAAAAAAAAAATGAAGACAAAGACGTGTTGTACATGTTCAATTAGAAATTTGAAATGGAAATTATAAACATTTTCTGGGATGGCTAACCTCTACTAGCTTGTATCAAATTTGCATGATTTCTTTCATCTCTTGTCCGCCATCCACTGTCCTCCCGTCCGCCCTTCCACCGCCCGCCCGTCCGCTGCGATCGTTTGCAATTTGTTGGGGCCGTGCGATTGGACGGGCTCTGGCATCATGGCCGCCTGATCTGGTGGTCCGCTCGTTGGTCCGTCCGATGGAGACAATGACGTCGGCCCGTGTCGACGGTATAAAGGGGGGCGCGGACGGCCCATTCCGCACTGTTGCTTCTCTTGGAGAGTGGGCTGATCCAGCGCCAATTGGTATCCACGTGCCCCTTCTCATTTGGAGTGAGTAACAGTGAATGAATTACCTTCATTACTTATGTGTCTTGCATCACCTTGTGAACTAAAAGATTGTAAATTTTTTCTTTTCACTTCCAATTAAGAGACAACAAAAAGGTTACGATGCCTCCCAAACAAATTTCTAATCCTTTCAAGACGAGTACAAAAGGGAAATCACAAGACATGGATTGGGACGCTTATTTCAACAAATTTTGTGTGGCTAAAGAAGGCTGGCAATACGAGCCCAAGAAAGTATGGTCTTGCACAACGTGTAGGGAGTATGTGAAAATGTCACACATTGCAAAACTATGGGCAAGGGAGGACACGGATGTGTTAAAGCGACAAGTCAGACGTTGGGAAGGAGCCATGAACACTTGTAGGAGTGAGCACTTCAAACAAAGATACGAGGAGATACTGGCAGCTTGCAAGCTAGGTCCCTTGAAACCAAATATCATGAATTATTCCACCATGGCAATGATTTGGGCTGAGATTGTGCTCCAGAAAGACGTTGATTGGCGTACAGTGCCTGCAAAAGACAAGAAGACTAAATTGACCTGTGACAAGGCGGTAATAGATACCAATTAGGTGGGTCCAAGCGATTGCATGCCGGAGTGGTCTAATTGTGGTCAATTTGGATTTCCGGTGGAACCATTGGCGGATGCAGAGGATGATGATGATGAAGGTAATGAAGAAGACTTGCCACCTCCACCTCCACTTCCTCAGGGGCACGAACGTCGAGAAGAGCGGGAAGACATAGACTTCCAAAATCAAATGCAAGAGGCAATGCAAAACAGTGTTTTGGATCAAGGTCAACCATGTCGACAACTGTCACCTCCCCGTCCTGATCGTGATGTACGTAGCCCACAATATGGGGGAAAAAGTTCACGACACAATAATGATCACCACAATGACTTTCAAAATGTACAAGGGAGCCATGGAAGCACAAGGTATACAGACTATGGTGGTTTTCCACATGGCGGGTCGCAATTCGACCCAGGGATGGGAGGGCAAGACTCATATGGGCCTCCTGGAGGCTCGTACTACATCAGTACAAGTGAACAAGGGACAATGAGATCAGAGCAAAATGCACCACCTCCTCCTTCACCATTTGGAGGTCCATACTTTGCAAATTACGGACAAGGCGGAGCATCAACTCTGTCAAGCGGACGTGGGCCATACAGTGGCTCTGGTTCCATGCCTCAAGGTCCAAACGACAATAGTTCTTCTGATTCAGAATAATCTATAATGTAGTTGTTGAAAACAGTGAAGGATGGTATTTGATTAACAGAGAGGTTATGGATTTTCTAATACTGTTGGAATGTAAATTGTGTCAACCTTCATGAAAATCATAGGACAATGATGTGACTATGTAATACTTGCATATGTATTGGAAATAGCCACATGTATGGAAAACACTTGGTATGGAATAAGACAAGAGATGCACGTTCTATTTTGTATTATAGGGCCAAAATTGTATCTTGTTATGGGGCACGTATGCACTTCTATAGTCCGAAATCACAAATCAAAATGTTGAAAGCATTTTTGATTTTAGTATTTGTAGCTTTGTAAGTCAGGAGGCTCTCCAAAATAAATGATACATGGAAGTAATTGGGCATACTTTAAAGCTTTCTGTATTCATTCCATCATTAAAAGTCCATAAATGACTAATATTTAATGAATGTATGAAAGAATTGAATGATGTAATAGGACACTCAAAAACTATAGAGTGAAATCGTAGAGCCAGTACACTAAAACTTCTTTAACTCTACAAAACATTATTTTAATGAAAGACATTTCAATTTATAGACAATAATAGTTGAAGCATTATACTATAACACTCCAAATATTATTTGGAAATAAAGCTATGGTATTTAGGGCGTCCGCCGACGATGCGTCCGCCCAATCAGACGGCTAGGACAGGGCGGACGATGGATCGTCTGCCACGTTTGGGCCGTCCAATCAAGCGGACCCGACAACGTTGGATAAGGCGGACGGCCTTCCCGTCCGCCCAAAGATGGGGATGGTTGAAGGCCGTCCGCCTTGTATAAGAGGGGCGGACGACACGTCCGCCCCTCACTTTTCCCTTCCCCCTTGCTTGCAAGAGAGAGCGGAGAGCTTGGTGGTTACACCTCCATTGGCTCCTCTCTTTGGGACGGGAAGAGTCTAGTATTTGGGGTAACTCTTGCCGATTTTTTCTTGGTGAATACACATTGATCTTGTTATTTATTCATCACGATGCCGAGGCTCAAGAAAGCAGCAAAGGGAAAGGAACTAGTGCCCTCTATACAATGCACTAAGTAGAATCCCTCAGAGAGTTGCAAGGCATTCTTGATCGAGTTAATCGTGACATATTACAAGACGGAGACTACAATGTCTCTTGATAATAAATGTGTTCATTATGCTGAGGATTACTGTGGCAATCCAAATTTTCTGATTTTTCCGGTTATACTAGAAGAAGGAACGGAAATCAAGGCTTAGTATATAAAAACCGGATAGGAAGGGGAAGAGAATGGAACACACCCCAAAGAATGGTGTAATAGTAAACCGAAAATTGATTCGGTCAGGAAGAACAGGAACCGGACCGGATTAGGGTTTGCGACCGGATCCGGATAGGACTGAACCGGAAGTAGTCATGATGACCACTGAGAGTATATAAGGGGGAGCCCTCCTCCATTCTCACTCTTTGCCATTCTGTCGTCTGGAGTAAAGTTGTGTGCAGGTTGTGTTTTTGGGCGTATAGCTGTGTTTTGGTTGCGTGTGAGTTTTGCGTTATGTTAGTTTAAGGTTTTGAGCGCAAGTGCGGTGAGGCGCACGGCTGAAAACCGGTTGAGTGAGGAAAGATTGAGATGCGCGGGTAGGAGCCGGTCGAGCGGAGTGATCTTGAGAGAACGCTCAAAAGTGAAACCGGTGGAGTTTAGAAATCCTGGGGAGTGACGTGAGTGTGCCCATGTCGCCTCTGAAGAAGAGAGCAGGACCGTCTACCCCATCCGGAGTGAAATTCAGGAAAGCAGCGCCTGTCATTCCGCTCAAGGAATCGGAAAAGGCGGAGCTTATGGAGGATCTCACCTCCATGGGCTGCCTAGGGTTTGCAAAAAAGCCCTGGGGTTTTAGGGAGGAGCGGGTAGTGAAGGAGCTCCTGGGAAAGGTGTCAAATGAGTTTGACAACACCGACCGAGGCAATCCGCACCCGTGGACAGAAGAAAACTGGTGGACAGTTTACGGGTTCCGGGCTGGAGGTGCAGGTATGGCCGGACGGAAAGAGGATTTCATCCGTGGGCGGTTCCAGGGCAGCGTCAATCCAAAGGACGGATTTGCCATAGAAGACTGCATGTTGGAGGGGGACCGCCGTCTATTGGAGTTCATCGTTCTGGTTCTGCATCCGGAGAAGCCGACAAGGGTGACGATCACCCTCGGCAACACCATTTTCGGTGCCCTTATTGGGGACCGGAAAGTGGATTGGGGCCGGATCATCTGCGATCTGGTTTCCCAGTTGGTAGGAAGATTGGGGAAGAGTAGGGCCACACCCCTGTGTCCCTACCTCTTCCACTTCTACAAGAACCAGCAGCTCCTCACCGGGCAGGAGGAGAAGGTGTGGAAAGCTCAGGAGCAACTCCTCAAGTATGGGGAGTTGGAGTCGGACGAGGAACCGGAACCAGAGCCGGAACTTGGGTCCGAATCCAAACCGGAGAGGGATGGAGAAGGAGAGGAACCGGTAGCGCCTCCTTCAAAGCGACAGAAGACCACGCCAACCAACAGGCGGGGGACGCCAATTGGGAAGGACAATGCGGCCCCGGAGGAGAGACCGGAAGTAGAGAAAACGGTTTCCGAAGAAGACACGGATCCGCAGGATCCGTTCCATAACCTCATCAACATCCTCTGCAATGTGCGGGCGGATTGGGAGGTGAAGCGGAGAATCCTCTCCGCGATTGGGAAGTTGGTGGATGCACCTCCGGATAGCACCCTTGCAGCCAAGGTGGCGGAGTGCATTACCGATCCGGACTTGGTCCGGAAACAGGAGGAGAAGGTCCGGAGGCTGCAGACGGAAGTCGACACGCTGAAGGTAGAGCTCTTCTCTTTGAAGGAGGACCTGTCCGCTACCCGGGAGATGGCGGAGGAAACTCGGAAGGCGGCCGAGCGGATCCGGACCACCTTAGGAGAACCCGGATCGGCAATGGTGAAGGCGCACCTGTTCGAGGAAGGAGTACACAAGGAGAAGATCTCGGGAGCCCGGATTGTCCGGATCCTCTCGGATTTCTCCGAGCAGGTGGAGGCGGCAATGTCGCCCATGCGAGAGGCTGCGGACCGGATCGCGGAAAGTAGCCAGAAGTTGACAGGAGCAGTGGGCTCTAAGGAGACCCCGCTCTCGGACCTGTCGCTTCCGAATGTATTTCCGGATGCACCTCTACTTGGGGAGGGAGTGGATAAGACTCCCCAGTCTTGAAGATCCACGCGGGGAGTGACATCTCCGCCTTAGGATAGTAGCTAGAATAGTGTACAGGAGTAGTTAGGAAATAAGAGTTAGGACCGGATTTAGATCCGGTCGCTTAGGAAATCCGGACCGGATGAGTCTGGACCGGAAACGGAAAACCGGATGGGTGGGCCCAGTGGAAATCTGGACTGCATAAGGTTCCCGCCCCTTTTGTAAGTTGAATTTGTGTATACAAACCAACCCTGAGATAGGGAAGGAGAGTCTTTTCTTGCAAACTTGGTGGTGTCTTCTACTTGCTATCTTGCTGTGTTTCTCTCCTAAGTGTAGTAGAGTTGTGGAGTGAGAAGTTAGGAGGGCGCTTGAAGTTTTGTGAGTGATTTCTCCCCTTGGTGTCTTCATTTCTTGTTCTAAAGTGCATGTGAGTGGGTAGTAAAGAATTGGGAGTGTATTCCAGTGCCTCAGCAGATCTAGAGTTTGTGATTCCGGGTGAGAAAGCCATTGTTAGGCTAGGCGGATAGGGAAAGGGTCCTTAAACGCGCTAGAACTCTTGGGTAGGGAACCCAGTTGAGTGTCCGATCTCTTGTGAGGTCTCACCACCCTAGTTGGTAACGGAAGAATTCTAGATTGTGTTGGAACGGACGGATACACTTGTAACCGCCTAGCTTCGTACAGAGCGGAAGAAGTACTAAGGTCGTTGTAGTATGGAAGGATCGTACGGGGGATTCCTGTGTGACCTGCAACCCGGATTGCTATCCTGGTTGTTGTGAGGGATCAAACCGCATCCGAGTTAAAGTTAGGATTTAGAATATAGGAAAGTGGGTCTTCAACCACTATAAGTCACGGAAGGTGTGGTGGGCCTACCACTCTCAAAATCAAGCGGCAAACCCTCTGATGGTAAAACAGAGGCTAAACTAAACCGGATTAGGAAAGAGATATGCGAGGATAGCCTGGACCGGATTGGTCTAGGAAAGTGCTGAGGAACGGAAATAAGAGGTTCCTGGGGTTGTGGTAATGTTACGAACCGGATTACTAGTCAGAGCGGAAAGGGTGAGAATTCCGGGTCGTAGATTTCTGTTAGATTGGAGATTTCCGGTTGGAAGGTTGAACCGGAAAGTAGGATTTGAGAACGGATTGAGCTTAACCGTCAAATAAAGCTAGATACTTCACAGGATCTCGTGGGTTCGATCTTTAGAGTCACTTTGCTATACTCTAGGGTGATTTTTGTGAGTATAACAGGGAATTTACTTACCTTGTGCTGTGACAATTACATCCAGATTTTCAAGATGGATATGAAGCAAAGGATGTTGGATGCCTTGCACGTGCCGGAATGGTATCAAGAAACGGAGAAGAAGAATTTTCTTCAATTTTTGGACAACAAGGTGCATGATGCATTATGGAATGCCAAGGTAATCCTAGAGGAATTTGGAAAGAAGCACCGGGCAAATGATGAAGCCTTTGAGCTTGTCATCATGAAAGCAGATATGTTTACAAAAAGATGCAAACCATTTGGCAAGAGTCGGAATAGAACTGGGTCAGTGAGTTGGTGGTTAAGCAAGCCTGGAATTGATGAGAAACAAAATACACATCGCCTCCTCATAGCGCTTTCGGAAACAGCCAAGGTGATTCCACAAGATAACAAAATCATGCGGGGTGGCTATGCTACAATTCGGAGCGTTCAAATTGAAGGATGCACTGAGATTCATCCATCATGGGAGTTCACAGCAAAGACGTCTCTCCAAGAAGGTGAACGACCTGCATTTGCCAAGATGGAACACAATACAGAGTCCATGGCTGTGAGAATTCCGCACAATGGAGTGATACGCTTCTACGCTGTCCATGCAAAAAAAAATGAAGGATATTTGTTTTGGTGGAAGGGCGGTACATTGCGTCAAATGTTGGCAATGGATCACCGGTATCCGGACAACATAGCCATTCGAGTGATGTATGACCCGCGCATAACCGAAGAAGAAGTACTTGCTGCTGCTTGTCTCAAGCGATGGAGAAACAAACGCACAGAGCTTGAATGGGCATTATTGCACATCATGAGTGTGGTGCATAGAGCTGGACATCTCCACAACAACATTTCTCCAGACAACATCATGTTTCATTTTCCCCAAGATGAGTCTCGGATTTACATTGGTGTTTGTGATTGGGGGATGACTACGGTTAATACCGACCCCATGAAGTCGTTGTATACATTTACATCGACAGCTGAACGAGACAAAGCTATAGCAAGACGGTGGTGGGTGGATCCTTAGATCACGTATGTGCATAAAAGAGATGCAGACGTGGAAAACATACCCAAGCTTTCCAAGAAATCCGAGGAGTTTGCCGTTGGTAAATTAGCTCAGGCCATCAACGGGCACTGCATGTTGGAGGCTTATGTGAAGTTGCAACGTGAATCAAGCAATTCACATGTCAAATTTAGTCACGAGGAATTAACACAGGTGTTTGATGTATACTTGGGACGAATTTGGAAGGGTAAGAGTAGTTTGGCGGAAGTCATTTCACGGTTTACTTTGTCGTTCAATTGGCCTATGCCGGATGAACATTTCCGCCGTTCATATTGAACTTCAAGAACATTATATAGAAGTAGATGACCATGCAGTATGTCAATATGTATGGAGGCAAAATAGTATGTGTGCAAATTACATAGTTGCATAGCATGTAGGCACTATTTTCATCAGCAGTGAATGCCACTGTACTTGGGTTGGACATGCATTTGTAATTGGTGAGCGTATTTCAAACTTTTAATCAATAATGCTTTTGGAATTATTTGAATCCTCAACGTCATTTGTCATTGTTCACTTGCATAGAAAATTCTAAATCTATAAATCTTGACATTATGAGAATGACAATTATGTCAATGGATGGTTGTTATATTGGCAAGTTTTTGGTTTGAAACTGTGAATCTGTCAAGTCTGTGAATCTGTCAAGTGTGGTTGAAGATATTCAAGTGGATAATGTAAATAGAAACCCAAAACTTTTATAAGTTTATCACTTGAATTGAAATTATCCTTCAAGGAATTATGGTCTTATCATTGACAAAATGAATTTGTGATTAATTGCTTTGATTTTCAACTTTTTACAAATTCCAATAAATATTAGTGTCGCAGCACAGGGTAAGTAAATTCCCCGTTATACCCACAAAAACCGCTCTAGAGTATAACTAAGTGACTCTAAAGATCGAACCCACGAGATCCTGTGAAGTATCTAGCCTTGTTAAGCGATTAAGCCCCTGTCAGTATTAGTTTTCCCCACTTTCCGGTCCTACGCGTCTGACCGAAAACACCAAAGGGCCGAAGGCTACCGACCGGATTTCTCCTACTTCCGGTCCGGCAAGTCCTCCAGCTTCTACAACATTCACAACCCAGGGCCCTGACGCTTCCGGTCCCTGGTACCTCACTGGGCAATCCGTTCCTACTTGCCCAGGCGTACTCTAACTCCTACCCGGTTAGATTTAACCTCTGTTTCACCATCAGAGGGATTGCCGCTTGCGCTTGAGAGTGGTGGGCTCACCACTCCTTCCGTGAATTATAGTGGCTGAAGACCCACTCTTCTACTACCTTCCTATCCCAACCGGATCCGGTTTGATCTCTCACAGCAACTCAGACCATGATCCAAGTTACAAGTCACGCAGAGACCCCCCGTACGACCCTTCCATACTACAACGACCTCGATGCTGCTCCCAATCCGCGCGAAGCCAGGTGATTGCAAGTGCGTCCGTCCGTTCCAACACCAACTAGAACCCTTCCGTTTGCCACTACAGCGGTGAGACCTCACAGGAGATCGGATACTCAACCGGGCTACCCACCCAGGAGATCTAGCACGTCTAAGGATACCCCTCCCTATTCGCCTAGCCTAACAACGGCTTTCTCACCCGGAAACTTGGGCTCCAGCAATGCTGAGGCACTGAAAACCCACTCCCAACACTTCACTACCCACTCACATACACTTAGAATCAGGCGCAAAACACCAAGAAGAGAAATCCGCCACTCACGCGTCCATACTCTCCTAACTCTCCATCACACAACCCTGCCAAGACTGGGAGAGACGCACAACAAAGAAGCCAATAGAAAGCACACGAAATGAACAAAAGGAGTTTTTCTCCCCGCGCGCCTTGGCGGGACTCATATATATACTCGAAACCCTAAAGTACAGTGTCAGAAAAGCCCGCCGCCAGCTGGCTCGGCCTTCTGGTTTAACCTAATGTACAAAACCGGACCGGATGCTACTCCGGTTCCGTTCCTATCTTACAATCCGGACCGGATCCCATCCCGGTTCCGTTTCCTATCCTACTGTCGCAGCACAGGGTAAGTAAATTCCCCGTTATACTCACAAAAACCGCTCTAGAGTATAACTAAGTGACTCTAAAGATCGAACCCACGAGATCCTATGAAGTATCTAACCTTGTTAAGCGATTAAGCCCCTGTCAGTATTAGTTTTCCCCACTTTCCGGTCCTACGCGTCTGACCGAAAACACCAAAGGGCGGAAGGCTACCGACCGGATTTCTCCTACTTCCGGTCCGGCGAGTCCTCCAGCTTCTACAACATTCACAACCCAGGGCCCTGACGCTTCCGGTCCCTGGTACCTTACTGGGCAATCCGTTCCTACTCGCCTAGGCGTACGCTAACTCCTACCCGGTTTGATTTAACCTCTGTTTCACCATCAGAGGGATCGCCGCTTGCGCTTGAGAGTGGTGGGCTCACCACTCCTTCCGTGAATTATAGTGGCTGAAGACCCACTCTTCTACTACCTTCCTATCCCAACCGGATCCGGTTTGATCTCTCACAGCAACTCAGACCATGATCCAAGTTACAAGTCACGCAGAGACCCCCCGTACGACCCTTCCATACTACAACGACCTCGATGCTGCTCCCAATCCGTGCGAAGCCAAGTGATTGCAAGTGCGTCCGTCCGTTCCAACACCAACTAGAACCCTTCCGTTTGCCACTACAGCGGTGAGACCTCACAGGAGATCGGATACTCAACCGGGCTACCCACCCAGGAGATCTAGCACGTCTAAGGATACCCCTCCCTATTCGCCTAGCCTAACAACGGCTTTCTCACCCGGAAACTTGGGCTCCAGCAGTGCTGAGGCACTGAAAACCCACTCCCAACACTTCACTACCCACTCACATACACTTAGAATCGGGCGCAAAACACCAAGGGGAGAAATCCGCCACTCACGCGTCCATACTCTCCTAACTCTCCATCACACAACCCTGCCAAGACTGGGAGAGACGCACAACAAAGAAGCCAATAGAAAGCACACGAAATGAGCAAAAGGAGTTTTTCTCCCCGCGCGCCTTGGCGGGACTCATATATATACTCGAAACCCTAAAGTACAGTGTCAGAAAAGCCCGCCGCCAGCTGGCTCGGCCTTCCGGTTTAACCTAATGTACAAAACCGGACCGGATGCTACTCCGGTTCCGTTCCTATCTTACAATCCGGACCGGATCCCATCCCGGTTCCGTTTCCTATCCTACCTACCAAAGAATGTTACTAACTAATCTTCTGCCATGGGATCGGGAATGATCTCCTGGGACTTCGACTCCAGCTTCTGAAACAGCTTTCCCAGGTTTCGACTTCGTTCCCCGCTCGCCGAAGCCGGGTTCGGAATCTCTCGCGCGGATCCGGGCGGTGAATCCAGGTCAATGGCGGAAGCTGGTGTCTGTGTGGACTTCCGCGCAGCCTTCTTTGACTCTGGCGTCCGGTCCTTCCCATCCTTCGGAGCTGATGGACCAGCGGACAAGTCCGGAAATGACAAATCCGAGAGGTGAAATTCTCGGGAGGCAGTAACCTCGGTCAGTTTCCGGCTACTCACTTCAATCCGGTCCGCTGCTCTCCGGGCCTCCACCAATGTCGACTCCACCTGCTCGGCGAAGTCTGTAAGGATCCGAACCATCCGGGTGCCGGACGGTTTCTTCTCCTTGTTGTACTCCAATTCATACAGGCGAGCCTTGCTGGCGGCCATTCCGGCCTCGCCCAGCGTAGCCCTCACCTGCTCTGCGACCTGCCGCGTCACTTCTGCTATTTCCCTTGTGGCGGTCGCGTTATCCTTGAGGGCGGCAACCTCTGCCCTCAGAGCCTCATTCTCCTCTCGCAGGTGACGGATCTCCTCATCCCTCACCTGGACTTCCTCCTCCTTCTTCCGGAAATCGACCGGATTGGTGATGCAGTCAGCTACCTTGGACAGTAGCTTGCTGTCGGGCGGAGCCCCTACCAGGTCCCCGATGGTATTGACGACCCGGCGCTTGATTTCCCAATCCGCTCTCACCCTGGAGAGGATGGCGATCATGTCTTCGAACGGATCCTTAGGATCCGGTCCGTCCGCGACTACCTTCCCCTTATCCGGTTTGTTCTCCGGCTCGGCCTTCCCTCGACCGGAAGGTGTCCCTCTTCCGTGCGGAGGAGTGACCTTCTGCCGCTTCGCCAACGGGACGACCGGCTCCTCTTCCTCCTCGGTCTCCGGATCCGACTCTGTACCGGAATCGTTCTCCTCCTCATCGGAAGACCCGGACTCCCCGTATTTCAGGATTACTTCCTGAGTCTTCCACTCCTTCTCCTCTGTGTTCGTGAGGAGTTGGTGGTGGTGGTAAAGATGGTAGACGTAGGGGCAGATTGGAGTGGCCCTACTCCCTCCAACTCTACTGGTCAGTTGGCCGACTAGGTCGGAAATGATCCGTCCCCAGTCCACTTTCTGGGCCCCGCATAAGGCTCCGAAAATGGTGTTACTGAGGGTGATCGTCACCCTCGTCGGCTTCTCCGGGTGCAGGACCGGAACAAGGAACTCCAACAGGTGGCGCTGTCGCTCATCGATGCAGTCGCCCACTGCATACCCGTCCTTAGGGTTCACAGCACCCTGGAATTTTCCCCGGATGAACTCATCCTTCCGGTTGGCCATACCCGCTCCGCCAGACCGGAAACCGTACACTGCCCTCCACAGTTCTTCCGTCCAAAGACGGTGGGCTCCCCTCAGGGTATTATCGAACTCGTTGGACCGGCCGTCCAAGAGTTCCCTCACCATCCGCTCCTCCCGGAACCCCCAGGGTTTATCCAGCAACCCCAGGCACCCCATCGTGGTGAGATCGTCCATGAGCTCGGTCCGCTCTGGTTCCGTCGAGGGAATCACCGGAACAACCTTCCGGAGCTTCACCGCGACCGCGGAGGAGTTGGTGGGACCGACAGAGCTCTTCCTGAGTTGCCGCATGGGCACTAGTCAGCCGCTCAACCCTTTCCGATCCTACCTCACTTCTCTTCCTAGCCGCACGTCCCGTTCCTTTTTTCTCTCTGTCCGATCTCAACCGGAAGCACCTGCAAACACACACACGCGCACTCTCCCCGATCGCTCGCGCTCTCGCTTTCTGACTCTCTAAATCGCTGAACCGTGGAACGACCCACAAATGCGGAAGCGGAAGGCAACAAGACGCCGGGGGGGGGAAACGCACAGCACAAATGACGCTTCAAAAAGGGGTCAGACTGAGGGAGGGCAGCCCTTATATAGGCGCCATACCCTGACCCTGTCAGTCTGACAACTTCCGATCCGGTTCTCATGATCCGGTCTCCTTCTTGTTCCGGTCACTGAACTAATCCGTGCCATGAGCTGATCCGGTTTCGGATCCTGTTCCTGATCTCCCCTTCTGTGCCCCGGACGCAACCCGTGCTGGTCCACTAAGTCATTATCGCGGACTATTTCCGATTTTCTCTGGTCCCTAAACCGGATCCGGTTATCCAGTTCCTGGATTCCGTTCCATGACTCAGGTAATTCGGAGAAAACAGAAATTCGTCTCGCGACAATTAGGAAGAAGCCTAAATCCATTTTTAATAAGTTTTGTTGCACTCTTGTATTTTATGTGCATTTCAACCTTTAATTCATTGCATGAGGAATAGTAATGAAGAACTTATGGACATTTTTGTTTTTTGATGAGATAGAGCATTTCTGTAAAACTCATAATGTATAGGATTCATTTGCAAATGCGATTTTAGCAATTTTTCTTTTTTTCTTTTTTTATTTCATAGTTTAATTGACTTATTGACTTCTTAGAACAATTGTCGCCATTGAGATAAATTCATTTTTATTCCATATAGAAGTTATTGACATTTTAGATTTCCTTTATATCTTGTATCTGCTTGTACATAGCAATGTTCTTACTTCTTAGAAATGATAGGAATGAAAAATGAATTTTTTTTTTTATTTCTATTTTTTTATGAACCTTCAAATGAATTTTCTCTCTATAAAGATTTAGAGCTCCAAATTGTAGACTTTAAAATTTTTATGTTTAAAATATTTCAAGTCCAAAAATGTACTGATGTACACCTTCAATGTGCAGAAAAAAGTTATTTTCTTTACTTTGAAGAATTTGAATGCAAATATTGTTCCATTGCAGCGGTCAAAAATCGTAATTTTTTTGCGTACATTTTCATACTAGTTAGATGTAGGATCATACGGTTGCATGTGAAAAAAAAACTTTTTCTTGTTTTTATTACTCTTTGGTATAGATTATAGATTTATAGGATTAACAGTTTTGAATGTTTCTTGGAATCTTGGCCCAAAAGGCAAAAGAAGAGTTGGTCTTCTACGATTTCATAAGTAAATTACAATTTCATTATTGCATTTGAGTTTTGGCACAATTTTTGACTTTTTGTTCTTTTGCTCTTCAGTGGCGTGCACTTGGCCACTCACCTTCTCTTAATTTCTTTGGTGTTGCATGGTGCTCTTTTTTTTTATGCAATGGATGCACTCTCTTCATCGAAATTTAAGAAAAAAAAGATAATTAGATCATTCTACCGTTACATTCTACCCAAAACATTGTGGTTGTTGGTCCTTAAATAATTTGGGATCATTGATTGCATTTGTTGAAATATAAGTCTAGAATTTGCAAACTTTAATTAGCATAGGACCCTAATACATTTAAGGACTTTCTTTGTTTAATTACGTAAAACAAGAAAGCACTTGTTTAGGTGGTATTATGTAATTATCTTATTATTTTAACCCCCGGCCCCCATCCATCCCGTCCACCCCGTCCGCCCCGTCCGCCTCGTCCGCCCCGTCAGCCCCGTTAGCCCGTCCGCCCAGTCCGCCCGTCCGCCCGTCCATTGGACGGGGTAAGAGTCCAGTTTTTGTAATTCTCTATGTCCCCGGACGTTCAGAGAATGGCGTCCGCTGACGCTAGACGTCCGGACGTTTGTGCAACCCTAGATGATAGTTAAACTATTCCTATGGTTGAATTTATGTTGCAACCCAGGTGACACTTGAAGGTTCCAAATTGCTCTAATGGGTTCACCATAACCTTTTTATACTATTATTTGAGTCACTAATTCCCTAACACTGGACATGCCAAACACATATAATGTTAGTCCCCCTTTCCGATTCCTTTTGCTAAGTCCCAGTCACAGGCACTCTTAGCACAAACTTCCTTCGTGACATTAGGCATGCCATTTAGTAACATAGGGCGGAGCTTCCACCTTAATGTGCAAGGTCCCATAGTGGCACTACTCATCATGGGTTTAACCGCCCTTGGGTGTCATCCACTCCATGCTAGTCCATTTTGTACTTGCTACTCATCCACCAAAGGTAACCAACACTCACAACTCAAGTCACATCCATAGAAGCTTAGTAACAAGTAGGACTCCATCCATCCAATGCCATGAGACACCTTCACTAGTGTCCCATAGTGCCTTGGAGTGATAGTGAAGTCACCACCACTCACTATGAGCCACCAAGACTCACCAAGGCTCCAAAAGGGAGTGAAGAGGGAAACCAACCCCTCCTATAATACACTCTGTGGTCTTTGGTAGACCCCTCTCCCTCTTATGTGATGAAGGATTATCCCAAACAACATTGGGTTTCGGAAGACCACCTGTTTCCAACCCAAAACATTAAGCTTCGACCTTATTCAAACTCTCAAACTTCCAAACGGTGTAACTTTGCGCTCAGGGCTCCAAATTGCACATGCAAGTCCATTTTAGACATTTATGCAACAAACAGATGCCAATGAATTGCTCACTTGTTCCAATTGAACCAGAACCTACAAAATTATGACCTTCCAAAGATTTGTGTTCACTAGAGGGAGGCGTCACGCCTTCACCTCGGCTCATCTTTTAGCCATAACTTTTGACTCCTGGCTTAGAACCTCTTGATTATTGTCAGTCCAAGTTCCTTGTATTTTTATCTTTTCAATGATATGCTACATGCTATATTTCATTGAGGGATTCATTGAAAACCCCTCACACTTAGCCTTCAAGTGTCTCGGCGTCACCGGGACATAGTCAACTTTGTCCGGCCATAACTTTTTACTCACAAGTCTAAATCACTTGTTCTTTAAACAGCTGGAAGCGTCTTTTCAAGAGCTTTCAAAACATGGATGACTCATACTTATCTTTTTGACAATCAAGACGCTATTGCGCCCTGTTTGATTGAAAGTCCTTAAATCTCCCTCCTTAGTCTATTGCAAGGCTTAGAAAGTCACTCCCAAGGTGTCACGCCCCCATCTCCTTTGGGTGCCCAAAGTGCCTTACTGAGCAAGGGGGACCTTGGGGTGACGCCCCAAGCCTTGCAAGAGTCTAGGTAGGGAGTTGGAGGTGACTCCCGATCAAACAAGGCGCAATAGCGCCCTAGTTTTGAAGAAACTAGGCATGTGTAATACATGCTTGGAAAGATCTTGAAAAGACGCTTCCAGCCGTCCAAAGAACGTGCCAATTGGACTCGTGAGTCAAAAGTTATGGCGGTTCAAAGAAGACGGTGTCCCGGTGGCGCCGGGACACTTGGGGGCTAGGTGCGAGGGGTTTGCAAACAATCCCTCAAGCAAATAGGGCATGTACCATATCATTGGAAAGCTACAATCACAAGGAACCTAGAATGAGAAGCATTACGAGGTTCTAAGATGTTAGTCAAAAGTTATATCAGCTTCTTTAGGGGCGTGATCAAGCATACTACCTAGACTGTATGGCCGTGGTGAAGCCGGGAGCTTTGGGAGCCCAGCACTCCGTCTTACACCCCAAACCCTGCAACGCTTGCACCCAATACGTCCGACTGTTTCATCTGTAGGCATGTTTGAGGTGCTATATTATTTTCCTTCTGAGTTCCTGTCGAACATTTTTGGTAGACAAACGTGCTGGAGCGATTTGCTTGGCAAGTGTATATCTTCAAGTCTTTTGCAACCTTGCAGATGTTCTATGTTTTGAGTTCGGAGATCTAGTGTTTGGAGTTCAATAGGTGGTCCGTAAGGTGCCCAGGTCATTGGATGAAGAAGAAGGCGCCGCAAAATTAGGTCTACTAGTTAGCTCGCCACTGTGATTGTAGTATTTCCTTGCTACAACAAGAAACAATGAACCCTCAAATTGTATCTTTCTGGTTGTTTCTGTTGCGTTTAGGATCAATTCAACAGACAAACTATGTAACCACGAGGTTTTCATGTAGCATAGAGTCATGCAACCACACTATTGGAAAATTTTCTAATGATTCCTTTTTTGTTGTTGCAGGCCAGAAAGACCTGGGGTTCTGCATATGCGCACCAAAAGATTGCGACTCTTGCAAGGTGACCATTACCCACAACCCTAACATTAGAATTGGGTTTCAACATTTTAATGTAGATTAGAAGTGGTAATTTTTCAGTGGATGCTGAGATCTTTTTAATATTGTCAATTTTGGTTCCCATTTCTCCCGCTTGCGTAACGGCACTAAATTGAAATGAACAACAAACCGTGTAGAGATGGGGAATTTCGTTAAAATGGCGCATATTCTGTGAAAATGGCATAGAGGAGGGCTGCAAAGCAAAGCAAATGCATGGGAAGATGGCCTGGAGGTGAAGAAAAATGGCATTTCCATGGCAATTTGAGCTTGCTACGGCCAAAAGTGGCACATGTATCAACTTGTTTTGACAATTGTTATTGAATCCAATGTTGATATGGTGTACAATGGTGGCACAGGTGACATCATCCCTAGGAAACTGGCTTCTTCTACCATGTAATTGTATGAGTTGAAGCCGCCAAATTTAGTGATCACATATTAAGAATGTTGGTATGGAAAGAATTGGTACGTTCAATATAGTATCTGGGGATCCTTGGAGATTGTATTGGAGGTAAAGAGATAAAAGAGTCCACCCATTTCCGACCGTTTATGCCATTTTGCATATCTGGAGTGCTGTTTTCTTGAGTGGAGAAATTTTCCCATGTACAAAAATAGAGTTTAGAAGGATTCCATATTTTTTCAGAATTTCCTTTCTCATAATTTAATCACTAAAAAATTTTTAGTTGAAGATTCTGTGTGGCCTATTCTTGTCATATAGGTCTTCCTATTTCCAACCATGGGGTGGTTGCAAAATCAACCAAGACTGCAGCCAATTGTAATGCGCCACGATTGCATTGGAAATGGTGTCATAATTAATCTCCTGCTTTCTCCTGCTGATTGGAAAGAGTCTAGCCTATATGACAGGAATGGGTCCCTGATCTGAAATGGGTTGTCTCCCTTGATGTGAATTGAGCGTCATAGCAACAATACGGAACTTTCTCGAGAAAAAGAACAAAATTCATGCACAAAAGATAAAGATAGATGTAGATGACATAGATGTTGCAAGTTATTTTGAACGATGGGTACTTTATTGAATACAAATACGAGTTTCCCATAGGGATCCATGTCACATTATAATATCCAAAATGGTACAAAATGTCATTGTTGATTATTGCATTCGATGAATTCACTACATATTCCATTTGATCATTCTATGTGGCTATTGGCATTGAGGCCTTGCTACCATTGATGTCCTCGCAAGGAAATCAATGGTGAGCCTATGAACTTCTGCAATTGTTCGTGCGAACTCCAAAAACATGGTAGAATGGTCTTCTTCAAGTCCGGTGCGCATGCCACGGTCATCCCGAGTGAAGCTCCCACCAACAATGAAATGGAAGACACGATAGTTCTCTCCAAGGTCACTCCGAACATCTCTTGTGAGTTGTCTCTTATCATGACAATCAGGGTCAAGGTAGCCTTTTTCATTTGATAGTACCTAGCAAGTTTGCAGGCAATGATGGGCTCCCTCTTTCATTTCCCTGCTCGCCACTCCCATGTTCAAATCGTTGGCACCGACCTTGTGGAAAACTACTTTGGCCCCTCCAATCCTTGAACATTCTGACAATACCTCCATCTCCTTTGGATATTGGATGATGCACGCAATGTGAAGGGTCGAGGAAGATCACTCCAAGCATTGCTTTAGCTATATTGCAACGATACAAACCATTTGAAAAGAGCTTAGTGTTGCCAGTGACTTGACAATTTTTAGTCTTGAAGTTCGAATTGTAAAAAGAGGCCTGAAAACCAAAAAGTGATAAGCAAGCGTGAACACTCCAATGCTTTGTAGTGGACTGGGGCTGAAGCAATGATACAAACCATTTGAAAAGAGCTTTGTCTTGCCAGTGACTGGACAAATGTTTTCAAAAGGGTGTCATTTTTACAGAGCGCACCTTTTTTGATGGTCGAGGGTGCTCTTGTACAAGACACTCTTGAAATGAACGTTGTTGTCGTCGTTGAGAATGTAGCCCAAGCAAGGATCAGTGGTCAAGTTCTGCTTGCGACAAAGGATTGAAGTCGTCGCATCAGGTGTCGGGATTGCGACTCTTTCATTTTGCTAGCATTGAAGTATATCCTGGCGATGCTTCTATGAGGATGTCGCATGGCATTCATAGGGGCTCCAAGAGAATGCTTGTAAATTGCAGCGCTGACAATTCCTGATGCCGCCTCTCTGTTGGATTGGATATTGTTGCCCTTGTTGCTAGCATCGAGCGTCGACGTGAACAATTGCAACGCATTCCTTGTCATGTGTGGAATGTCTACAATGGAAGTAGACTTCCTCTTCGGATCACGTTGAAGTTCGACTCAGAAGAAAGTAGGAACGGCGTGGTTAGCATTCTCCGGCACCCATTTGTGGGAGCTTCCATGTGTGACGCTGGCAACGTTCATCGTGAACGCCTTCCTCCAACATCTTCGATCGTGCAGGACGAGATTGAACGGGATCCACTCTCCTTTCCTGTAAACGCACCTTCCTCGCAATCTTGAGGTTGGAACAGTCCACCTCCGATGGCATAGCGATTGTTGTGAAAATCTTCTTTGCTTCAAACTTGTTAATTCCACACACCAGAAGTTGTCTGGCGGA
The DNA here is from genome assembly GCA_951230915.1 of Antitrichia curtipendula. Taxonomy (NCBI): domain Eukaryota; kingdom Viridiplantae; phylum Streptophyta; class Bryopsida; order Hypnales; family Leucodontaceae; genus Antitrichia; species Antitrichia curtipendula. The sequence continues at coordinate 2,255,229 of CATNWC010000230.1, read as the reverse complement.
TGTGCAACGCCCATATGGAATAGAACATGTGCATGTCTTGAAGAGCGATAGCACCTTCTGATTGTCCACTCCATAACTTTTGTTTTGTGGAGCTAACAAGGTTGGAGCAAAGAGGATCTTCACAGCAATCCCTACGCTGTCCGAAGTAGATTGTTCCAACCTCGAGAAAATGAAAGCACGCGTGTAGTGACAGAAGAGGATAGTGGATCCCAATCGATCTCGCCCTGCACAATCGAAGATGTTGGAAGAAGGCGTTTGTGACGAACGCCGTCCGCATTGCACATGGAGATCCCTATGAATGGATGCCAAAGAATGCTCACCGCGACATCCCCACTATTATGCACGATATTTCAGCATGCTCAGAAGACGAAGCCCACTTCCATTGTGGACATCCCACACATAATTATGGATGACCACAATTGTTCTCGCAGGCGCTTGACATTAGCAACGAGAGCAACAATACCTAATCCAGCACAGAGACGACATCAGAAGTGGTTAGCGTTGCGGGAGTCGAACACCTGAAGGAGCCTCTACAGATGCCATGCAATGACCTCATAGGGACGCGATGGGAAAATAGGCGCCTCATTGCATTGGTGAAATGTTGATCGGTGGATCGTTCTTATTCTAAACCCAAAATGGAGAGCAAAGCTGCTACAATGATGGTCGCGGTGCTGGAGTGGATGAGAGCTCTAATGCTATATACGAGAGCTCTAATGCTATATATGTAAAAGGCGTGAATGCCATGCGGAAGGTAGGAACGCTATACTGAAAACAGTGGTGCTATATTGAATGTAGAAATGCTACGTTGAGAAGATGAATGCTATATTCAAGGTTAAAATGCTCTATCAAGGGAAAAATAGCTGTAATAATGCTGTCACTAATATCTCTATGTCTGAGGAATTGAATGAATTTTGTAACACAGAAAACTGCATGACTGTAAATGTTTCAATAATCTCATAGCCAATGTTCTAGTCATCCATGGGTCAATCCCTGAACGGGTTGAGGGGTTCAACTATTCCTAAACGCCCCAAAGAGCAACCCAAATGAAAAAGGTATGAGGGGATTCATGGTCTAAGTTCTACGACAACGTCACCCCCAAGGACTACCTAACGAGCCCAATCCTACCATTTGCAGCAGACGCTCAGCTTGTCCTCTGCCCAAGTTGGACCTCCTGACCGTATCTCAGCATCTGGAGGGCCTGCATACGAGAACAAATGGTGAGGACCCCTTCTCAGACGAGTTACAAGAAAACACACCAACATGCACTATAGAAATCTTAAAACACATCTTGTAGGAAATGACGTTTGATGCGAAAAACGGTTTTTCCCCGTCCTCATGTTAGACTTGGTCTAGGCCGGGGAAAAATTTGTTTCTCCATCCAAGTGCAACAGATATAACGTACCCTAGAGTACGCGAAGTCCGGCCCAACTCCACGGCACCGCCGACAAGTCCCATCTGTCTAGACACGAGCGGACGTGACTTCCAAGTCGGCATTGTCTGTGCCCCCGCATCCTTCGGAGGAGCCTACACCTTCCATCATGCGGACCCGTTGTCACTTCGAACGCCTCGGAGCGCACCTAGATCCGCCGACAGTCCGAGCGCTCGGAACCCGAGTGCGCTGACCCGCCTGCACACGCATGCCCTTCGCATCAGGTCGTGGTCCTCACTAGATGAACCGATCCTTTTTGCACCTACGGTACCCGCCGAAACAATGCGGATACTTGAGGATGAGCGACCTGTCTTGAACATGAGCGAACGCTTTCACTCTCGTCGCAAGAAGCGTCATGCGCAGGGGTACTTCGGGTTGCCCAAAATAGGGGGGGCTCTCCGACAAGTACTGCGGCACGCTGCGACCGGAATTGAGCAGGCCGTTGAGATACGGACGCAACGTCCCGTCCAGAAAGACATCGGTGACGCTGCCCACGAACGACAATGGGAATATGGCATTGTACTCCGGATTCAGAATGGAGCTCTCGGGGCTGCAGTCAATGAGCAACGTATTGCTGGTATTGGCCACGAAGGTCGGCGATTCGAACCTCTCTCCGCTCCACACTACCTTGTGAAGGACCTTGAGCCGCAGTCGTCCGAAGGGATGTTCGTCGAAACGGACGTACGAAATATTGTCTACCGCAGGCAGGGGATTCCACGTCAGGTCATACCGCCTTTCTCTCTCTACGATGCAGGTGCAATCCTCCAGAGTCAGGACCTGCAAGTCTTTCGTGTCCATGCCGCGGAAGAGGAATTCCACCACGCGTTTGGCGCCGACGGCAGGCAATCTGGTCCATATGGCCAGGCGAAACCTGGCGGCGAAGCCCCTCAAGAAGGAGCGCATTCCCGGACGGCAGTACAGCCCGTATGCCCCGAACATGTGCCGTCTTTGGGGATGGTAATCCTCCTCCGACGGCTTCACTTCTGCGGGCACGGGAGCAGGCTCACCGCGACCGACGCGCTCAATGTGGCATAGCACCCCTTCCAACTCTAGCACCACCAAGTAGCTCATGAGGGGCAGACGATGCGGTTTAGGCGTCTCGGATACTGGCGGCGGTGCCTGCGGATGCGAAACCCCGCGCTCAAAGTAGGATTGTGATGAAGGAACGATGAAGTGGACACGTAAGCAAATGTGACCTCCCACGACTTTTGGGCGTGACGTATTGCCAGAGACGGAGAGGCGAAGAGCCTAGTACTCGCGGACCAATTTTTAAGGAAGGACCCATGGAAACGATGCAACATCCTACGATACAACATCCTACGAGACCAGGTAGACAGTCGAGGACTATGAGTCAGGGTTCCCAAGGAACAGAGTCTCACCTTCATTGCTTCCTCGGGAGGGACGGCCGGGACAGCTTGAACGTCTTCAACGGCGGCGACGGGTTTCGCTCCCAATTGGACCGGGGGGACCTCGTTCGCGCCCATGGGAGTTGCTAATGCCAGATCAACGGGGGGCGCCTCCATCACAAGAGTTGGACTTGGCAATGCCAGGTCCACGGGGGGCGCCTCCTTCATAGCAATTGAGGTTGGCAATGCCAGGTCCACGGGGGGCGCCTCCTTCATAGCAATTGAGGTTGGCAATGCCAGGTCCACGGGAGGAACTTCATCCACGGGAGGCACATCTTGAACTTCCAACTCCACGGCGGGGATGTCTTGTGCGGCCTTTCGAAAGACGCCCGGTTCTGACTGCTCTTGGAAAGGAGAAGTCGTCGGACGGAGTGGTCCCCCTGTGACCTCCAGGGGCACCACGGCCTTGCTTTCAAGCGCAAGAGTCTCGTCACCCTGAATGGAAAAAGGATACGAGGGTAATTACACAGCCCATGACATGGATTTTGCTATGGAATAATAGAATGATGCAATACGGAAAGGCAAAAATAGACGCCATGTTTTATCGAACACATGAAGCACTTTTTAAGTAAACAAAGTAGCCGATATATTACAAATTGAGTACAATGTTTTACAATTTACAAGATGAGTCTCGACTATGCCTAACAAGCGGACGCTCGTGAGAATCCTAAAGAACGAGGGGAGCCGTTATGCCCCCGTGGCTCTCCGACTCGGCGGGACGACCTTCGATTGTCCCGTCGTAACACCCTCACATAGCATCCGCACCTCGAGGCCTAACTACAACGATGGGAGCTATGTGGAGGGATTACCCACCGCGGGAGCATCGTCGTCTTTGGCCGCCGAGTCCAACGTCGCGCGCTCCTCTTGTGCCACCGACGGCTGCGTCGCAGCGACCGAGTCCTGTAGCATGGGAGCACACTGCTCAGTCAAGTTAGTAAACGAGGTCTCCAAACCCCTCAAGTCGACCTGGAAGTGAACTTCAAGGTCGTAAGGGTCATCATTGAGGATGCTGGAAGGATGCACAGCAGGAAACTGACTGAGCGAGAGGTCATCGACCTCTGATCCGTGAGCGACACTCATCGAGGGAAGCGCAGGAGTCATGGTCGCCATCATCCGGAGGCCCGACGCTGCAGCATCCGTCGCAGAAGCCGAGTTCGTTGTCGACACCCCGGACACATTCTGCAGTTCACTCCGACGATTCAGACTCGGAGCCGGTGGCGCAGGCGACGTCATCGGCATAGGAGGCAGGGACTTGAGGCGCTCGTTCAAGGCCTCCAGCATCTTCCGTTGGTCTAGCCTCTCCTGCTCCCATTGCAGCTTCTTTGCCTTCCGCTTGGCCTTCTTCTCTTCCTCCTTGGCCTCCCTCTCTTGTTCCCTTCTCTCCCTCTCTCGTTCTGTGGCCTCCCTCTCCTGCTCCAAGGCCCTCTTCTCCTTCTCCCTTTCCTCCAACTCCCGCTTCGTTCGCTCCCTCTCCTTCATGAGAACGTCGATAGTCGAGTTGCACTTCTCCACCACTGCGGACTGATTCTTTTCGAATCGCGCCCTCATCCTTTCCACAAAGTCCAAATTGAGGGCGATCTTCCTGTCCGGCTTCTCCTCCTTCACGACCACAGATGCGGCGCCACTTCCTTGAGGTATCGCCCCCGCGTCTGCAGTCGAAGCGGCTGCTGCCGAAGCACCCCCCTCCGAGGACGACGCTCCAAGAGCGGAAGCCCCGGCGACGATTGTTGACGCCCCTGCCTCCGAGGACCCTCCCAGAGCTGCTGTGCCCGCACCAGAAACAGACCCACCCTGAGCGGCGGAGGTCACCATGATCCTGTATTCCTCGGCGGCTGCCTTCTTTGCGTCGATTCGCGCCTGCAGGTCATCCCCGTCCATATCGTCAAGGTCGATGGCACTCTCCTTCGTCGTCCCCACAGCACTCTGGAGATTTCGCTCAATTCTTCGGATGTGTTTCACATACAGCCTCTCATCAGGGGTGGGGGCCGGCAGTTGCGAGTTCAACGCGTCCACGGACATCTGGACCATCGTCATGAGAATCAGCCTCTGGGGAGTGGCCGTCTTCGATGTCGACTTCAACTCGCTCAAAAGACTCCGAGTCGACGAGATCTTTTCCGCCATGGAAATGGCCGATGGCTTCGTGGGAGATTCACCGAGGTCCTTCCTGACTTTGACCAACTCATTCTCCGCTTCGGTTCGTTCGCTGGCAGACAGAAGCGCCTTCAGACCGTCCAATTCCATTTGCATGTCCTCAATCTGAATTCTGGGAGGTCGCAATGCAGCCAAGGAAGTGGACGGACCGACATCTGCAGTGCTTGCAGGGACAGGTTCAGACCGCGCGGTCTGAACCTGTGCAGTAGGAGGATGGAAGAGGGCTCGAGGGACATCCGACTGGACCATCCGAGCCGATGGAGTCGCGGAGGGAACATGGATAGGTTCAGACCGCGCGGTCTGAACCTCTGCAGCAGAAGAATGGAAGAGGGCTCGAGGGACATCCGACTGGACCATCCGAGCCGATGGAGTCGCGGAGGGAACATGAATAGGTTCAGACCGCGCGGTCTGAACCTCACCAGTCGGAGGACATAAGGGTGAAGGACCAGTATGAGATCGCGCGGGCTGGCCTTCAACAGGGGGAGGACGAGAGGAAGGAGTAGTGGGGACAACATCAGACGGCGCAGTCTGAACATCGTGGGAAGGAGGATTGCCAAGAGGGGTTGAGAAGGCACTCTCATTTGCCGGCGAAGTGGGATCGGATGGACAGGGTGGATCAGAGTCGACGTTCTCAACGTTCACATGGCGAGCGGAGACTGGCGGTGATCTGTCTACATGCTCCTCAGTTTGGTCATTGGTGACCGTCGCCTCGCTCGCCGCAGGATTCTGCGGCAGGTTCAGGGGGTTCTGCTCGTCCCCCTCGTCATCCCCGTCGTCCCCATCGTTGTTATTCGTATCCGTGTCCAAGGAGCCGTCGTCGTCGTCGTCCTCGTTCTCGTGCTCCGACTCATATATGACGCCGGCGGCCTCTGTCTCCTCCATCAAAGAAGGCTCCTCTTCCAACTGTGCTCTGTGTACCGGAGCCTGGCCGTCATAGTTGTATGACAGCGCATGCGGGCCCTGGACTAGAAATTCCGGCCACATTTGCATGCCCAGCTGTTGATGTCTATACTGCCGCTTCATGTCGTACTCGGTGGCACAGAGAAAGGAGACGGAGCTGCGGGTCACCATCTGCCAACAATCAAGGAGCCACTAGTGAATTCCCGACTCCTAGACGAGTGACACCCGGAAGTTGCAAACACTAGCATGGACTCAAGAAGTAGTGAAAGAAATTACCAAGCACGCGGATACGGCCTTCGCACCGGCGAAGACCAGCATGACGGTCCCTTGCTGTTGACAGAACTTGTCGATGAAGCGCAAGTACACCTCGTACCGAAGTTCGCGGTACGATATGGGGTCCGGAAAGTCGTGGCGACAGACTTCGCGAGTCTTGTACAGCGCGGTGTCCGAGCGCATGTCCTCCTCTTCGTCCACCGACAGATTGGCCACCTGCCCGTCCGCGTCAACTATGTTGGAGTTGACGAACATCTTCACCACCCTCTGCAAGAACATGACCTTATCCACGTTCTTGTCCCTGAACGTGGGCTCTCCCTTCGAGCACACATACTTGCATTCGCACGATAAAACGTGGTCGGGTAAGAAGTCTTGCAGCGCTTGGTGTACCGCGGCAGCCCGTTTGGAGCTGAAGATCACCATCCACGTGTGCACAGCCTTCGACATTGCACCGTGCGTGACCTTCTAGATTTCCTCGAGGATTATCCGAATCCCGGAATTCGTCTCCGTCTTTCCGATCTTTGGGAAAAGTCGGAAATCCATGATCCCCGCCTCGACGAAAGGCAAGGTTGCGGGTCCGGAGTCATAATTCATCCATTTGCTCCTCCGATAAATCAAGCACTGCGGGTCGAATGCATTGTTTGCACGCACCCATCTGAAGACGGAGCTCCGTGCGCACTTCCTCACGTGGAACGAGCGCAACCAGTTCTCCATGACCTTCTGTAGCAAGAAGTTCAGTTCTAATGGGGGATCTTCTGGTTTTGCTCCCGACTTGCACTCGTTCTTCAGCCAGTGCTCACCGATGCGACACAGATACCACATGTGCCAACCGTTGATGCCGAGTGCTGCCTTGAAGGCACGCCACTTCTCTGGGTCGACGACTTCTCCGGATGGCTCATCGACGACCCCCTGCGCCTCCGCCAGGCCTCAGGACTTTGCTCTCTTTACGAGCTCCTTCACCAACACCATCTTGTGCTTCTTCTGCGTACACCATTGAGTGCAGGAAATGGCTTCCGTCCACTTCGTCGGCTTCTTGTTCATGAAGACCTTCGGCGGTACGCCAAGAATCTTCTGTGCCAGCTCCCCGACCGCGAAATCGTCCATGCCAAATAAGCACTTCATCTGATTTGGGGTGATGGCCACGAACTTGTGCGCCTTCGCCGCCCCAGACTTGTCCGTGGCTTCGTTGAACGGGGCGTCCAGATCGATGTCGTAAAGAGTTCCGGCCTCGTGAGCGGTGAAGACATCTTTCCAAGCGGACCAGGTCGCATCCGAAGCCATGATGATTTTCCGCTCGCCCATTCGATCAAGGTCAAAGCCCCTGGGATTGGATCCGGCCTTCGTGATGCCAGTAGACTCAAAACTTTGTCGAACTTTCTCCTTCCAGTTCTGTACATGCATCGGTTTGGTCAGTGGCAATGACATGGAGGAACTTCAGACTGCGCGGTCTAAACATGAACACTGATCGACGACAACAGAATGAACTAGATACAGCCCACGGTGTATCTTCATATTGAAATCTGTCTTTCGACGGTATGGGTTTAGACCGCGCGGTCTGAACCACCTTGGGCCAGTCGGGCTTCTACATTTGCAGAAATGATGGGAACGGGACTTCAGACTGCCCGGTCTGAACTCTGATGTAATGGTTAGTGTCTTACCTCATAAATTTTGAACTCCTCCTTCTGTAGAGCCTTGCTGGTGTTCTTTCGGAAGTGCGACGGTCTTCTTGCTTCATCCCACAGATATCGGCAGTGCTTGATTGTAGCCGGGAGAGACGATAAGAATGGGCAGGCGACGTTTCCGTCGTTATACTTGCACGACAACGAGTGGAGGTGATCTCTGTTGTCGGTCCAAATGATTTCGCACGTCCACTTCTTTACTCTTCTCGTCACCTCGTTATCTTCCACAGGCACCTGCCCCGAGACAATTTCCTTCGCTGACGACCAAGTGTGTTGGCCGTTGATGATGATGAATTTCCCCGCATTGACGCATTCATTCCAGCAAGTAGGTCTGGTCCGCGTCGCCGGCATCACGATCAGCATTTGCTTGCTGTAGTTCAGCTTCGTCATCTTCTCGCGGACGTACAAAATGCCGTGTCCTTCTAGCGACCTCACGATGATGCCTGCATCGTCTCCTGCGTCGGTCATGTCGTCCAGATCGAGCTCAAAGTAATTTCCGCGGCCGAAGATGTACATGTACACGGACATCTCCTTGAACTTCTTCGTGGCTGCTACTTCGGCCTTGAGACGTCTTCGCGCTTCAACAGCTTTTGTGTTCTTGGGATCTTTCTTGTAGTCCAGCTCCGCAAATAGCCTCTCCGGTACGGTGGACCTGTCGAATGCTACTGTACGAGGATTGTCGACCCAACGGTTGTTCACCTTCTTGTATGCCTTGCTTTGGGTATTAAGGCTTCTGTTGCAGCCGCCGCGCACAACAAACTGGTCACGCCGCGCTCGCATCCCTTGTATGTTTCTTGGTGATGTTCTGCCATTTTTTGTGTGCGCCTTGTAGCTGCGGAGATACTTCGCTGCGTTGCTAGCTTGCAGAAGACTGCCGTCGTAGGAGCGTGGTGCGCTATCAGTGGAGGACTCGTCATCACATCGGGCGCCTTCAGTAGAGGTACCGTATCATTTCCCACATCGTTAGCTTCGACGTTGATCGTCTGCAATTGACATTTCTGGTCCGTCTAAGTAGGATGTCTTCATTCGCATCGTCTGTAAAGAGTTCATAGCATGGAAACGGAAGACTAGCATACTTTGCAGTGAATGTTTGCGCGTAATGTAATATAGAATCGCTGAAATCGGTGCATCCCTGAATTATGAACTGCTAAAATGCTGAATTTTCGAATAGGAGAATCGATTCATTGTTGTGTGGGTGCATTCTTGCATTTGTGAATCGGGAATAGGTGAAAACCGGACATGTTCTGTTGCTGATCTTTGCATTCCCGATTTCGAGAGCTCTGATAGTAGAATTGCTCGACATTGAATTCCTGTATTGTAGAACTTGGTGTGTCGGAATACTGCCATTCTGAGGTGCTTGATGTGTGAACTCGAAATCCAAAATCCATGAATTACTGATTTCAGAACTATGAATCGTTAAATGGCTGGACTTCAGATTCATGAGTTGCTGAATTGCGGAACTATAGATGAGTCCATTGCTGAATCGCTGAGCTTTACACGAGGGAATCTCTGTCCACACATTCCTGTCGTACTATAGCTTCATATGAATCTCAGAACGCGAAATCTGCACTTCTTATGGTAGTTGCTTGTAGCCTTCAAGAGCGCTCCAATTCGCTTCTTCAAGAACACATACTATTATTTGGATGGTATGAAGACAAAGCCCATTTACAATAATTAGTGTAACTTTCTAGAATTTAGTGTGACCTGACGGAATAGTTGATACTGTGATGTTTGAGACCGCGCACTGGGAGAACATTTTCAATGACAACAGATGCCCATGAAAGATTGTGCTTCAGCGGCTGGAGGTTATAACGGACTTCGGAGTTCAGACCGCGCGGTCTGAAGTTCTGTGTGACACTATAGGTGCCAGACCATTTCTCTGAGGCGAGATTTTGACTTCAGACCGCGCGGTCTGAAGTTCTGTGTGTCACTATAGGTGCCAGACCATTTCTCTGAGGCGAGATTTTGACTTCAGACCGCGCGGTCTGAAGTTCGCTGTGACTAGTGGCCAGACCTTTCTGTAGGGCGTGCATTTTACTTCAAACCGCGCAATCAGAGCTTTGTGACTAGGTGGCAGACCTTTCTCTAGGACGTGCATTTGAGTTCAGACTGCACGGTCTGAAGTTCTGACTGTAGCTGCCACAACTTTTTGTAGGGCGTGCATTTGAGTTCAGACTGCGCGGTCTGAAGTTCTGACTGTAGGTGCCACAACTTTCTGTAGGGCGTGCATTTGAGTTCAGACCGCGCGGTCTGAACTTCTTTGTGACTAGCTGGCAGATCCTTCTCAGCGCCTTCCGTTTGACTTCAGACGGCGCGGTCTGATCATGATAGTTCCCATGTACATCAGGCGCTGTCATGCAGTTCCCATGATTATGGGTCGCTGCCGAGTTCGGACGGCGCATTCTGAAGCTTTGTATGAGGTCCTCACTTCTGACCTGACCACTCCGTTCCTTCTTGACATCAGGCCACCCACTGTGCAAATACTATCCTTCGTGCTAGATTTCGGAGTCATAGAGCTATTCCACATTTACAGGGGGCGGTCTTAGACTATCCGTGATATGAAAGTATTGAAGTTACTGCGATATCTTAAGTTCAGACCGTGCCGTCTGAATGCATGGTGCAAGGTAATCGACGTCTACTTCCTATCTGTATGATCAGGTCCTCGCACTGAGCGTGAAAGCATCAACTTGTTTTCAAGTGTCACAATGGAATTTTGCATATAGAGCAGTCCCTGAGTTTGCTCCATTTTCTGCTCATGCTGTTTAACCATTTTTCTGTGGTTTTCTCCTTTGTCTTCTGTGATCCAGGTTTGGACATTCGGTAACACGCTGTCCTTACGAATTCTTGGACATTTCTGTGAAGGTCCACTACCATTTCAGGAATGCAACTGCGTTGACTCCTCTGCACGACCTTGCGGCTTGGTCACTATGATTCACACGTCTTCTTCTGGAGATTCCGACAGTGATGAGGTCCTGCGTACACTCTGCACTTTCTGTCGACTGCTGATTTTAGCATTCAGTCCTGTTCTGATGGTGTTCATGGAATGGGATGCGCAGGGGTTTCTGGAATGTGTGGAAGAAGACGTCTTCTTTAATGAGCCTGTCGCGACTGATGATCGTAATCCTATCCCTGACTGCGAGGGCATCGATCGGGACGGATGGTCTGGAAAGGCTCTGCTCGCGAGGCACGCCGATGGTTTCGATTTCGCCGAAGTCATTATAATCACTGCTAATCCGGACGCCTGCATTGACGGACAAAGCAGGTTGGGGGAGGATGATGTTGGCATCGTCGTATTAGAGGTCTACAATGGGGACCCAAGTCTCGGAGACACGTGTTTGCGTTGGCCGACGCGACTGCTATTTTATCTAGGTGAGAATGGGTATGTCAGTGTGTATGATCATGCTCGGAAACGCGCATCTATCGATAGGGAATTAGAGCAAAATCGGAAAAGAAGAGGCAAACGACAATATCGCTACGAGCAAAGAAGCCGTGCTGCCGCATTGCTAAATAAGAAAACGAAGTTGCTGTCACAAGAATCCATTGCCGATGTTTTCGGACAACGATGCTGTGACAAAGAGTGCACTCAGAAATTCCGTCCTTCCACCATTCGTGCACTTCGCACTGAATTGCACCTACAAACATTTCAAGTGAAGTCCACCAAGATTTTGGACGTCCACCGGACGATGCACGAAGGACTCGTCACTGTAGAAGGCATTAACATTTGTCCACGTGCTTGGAGGGTTGTTTACAGCGTACCCCTTCGAACATTTCAAAGATACAAGGCCAAGGCCAAGGCCAACATCAGGGGTGCTCCGCATGGCAACTTGAACGCAAGGAAGACGAGGACATCAAGTGTTCAGGCCATCGAAACACTTCGCTCTTTATTGGAGGCTAGCGCAGACCACATGCCCCATTTGTCACGCACTTTGGAAAGTGGCGAGAAGGTTCGCTTGAAAGTACTTCCAGCCGGTACCCAATGGAACCAATTATTAGCAACAGTGAACGAGGTAAGAATAGCATATCTCACTGCACCACACTAACATTCAATTGCTAAGGACGTATAACCTACTCTGAATATCTCAACACTTGGGATCAAGGGAAGTTTTAACAGTTTTGGGCTGTCGGACACTTTCACAAAGAACACTAATGTGAGATTTGAATTAAGAACAATAATGAACATGCATGAGGTACAAATGTCATGATACAGTACAAGTGCAATGAAGGAACAAATCTTCATTAGTCACATGATATTCTAGTGTATGCGAGCATCTTCTCTAAATGAGAGATGTAATACAAAGAGGTCTTCATTCCAAATGTTGGTTCAATGTTACCAATGCACTTTTTACATCTAGAAGAGGTTCATAGAGTTTATCATCAATATTGTCTTCTAGAGGATGGGGAACCTGCAATGCTCGATGCATACTAAAAGATGTGTAAAGATAGTGTGAACTATATACAATACTATAAATGAGAACCACAACATGACATGTAGAAAACATGATGGACCTAATTCCATTTCGTCCAAGTTATACATTTCTGTAGACTCACCTTCACTTAAACTCCACACTTCTAGAGGTCACTTCATGGACTAAGCTACCGTTATGTTTATCATTTCTCCTAATAGTTCACAAGTTACACTTATTGGTGTAACTTGTAGAATTTTTTAAGAGAGGGCCTTTTTCTTTTATAGAAATGTCATTTTAGAAGTGCCCGAATAACAAATATAGAACATGGACCATAGTTGGCAATTGGCATGAGTAGACATAGAGCGAGCCTAAAGCAAGGACTTGGCAAAGTCCTATAAAACAGCCGTATTCCATGGCATATTAGATGTATTTTTGTAAGCCTCTCTTAGCAACTTCGGGGACTCAAATTGCAAAAAGGAACTGAAAATGGGCAAATGTTTAATGTGTTGCAAATGGAAAGATCCCACAATTCATCTGGATAAGGGGCAATCATGAGAGCAGAACAGCCTCAAGATTAGGCTCATCGTACAACTGAAAGTACAGTTTGAAGTTGGCAAGTATGTGAATTCAAACTCAAAGACCTCATAGACTAAAGAGTGTCCACGTGCTTTGTAATGTTTGCAGTCAAACAAGCAATTGGGATTGTCCCCACTATCCCAATCTTGCTTCAGTAAAATTCGAACGAAACACTTTTCCGAATATGTGATCAAAGGAAGAGGAGATTCCTTTGCAAGATGCAGCATTTGTGACAACCTGAAACAATTGCGAGGCTCCTTTGCACCAGGATCAGAGGACTATGAACGAATTCAAAGGCGTTTTGAAAAACACTTGTTTCTTCAAGAAGCCTGTCGCCATGCATACTACCGCAGTAGATGGTTATCCAGCTTGCAACTGTCACAACTGTTATCCATCATGCATGACAAAATGGACCATTCAAAAACAGCATGTCCCGCACTAGCTAGGAAAACCAAGGCATTGGATGGATTCATGAAATTGCCCGTCAAAGTGACGAGAATGTTTGCACATGGGCACGGGGATGGCAAATATGCACACTACAGCTTGGATGTGTTCCCGAGCGACAGCAACTTCACCGTGGGCTCAATTGCCAAATTATTGCGAGATTTGGAAGCCCCCCCCGCCAAATCTTCCCGATCATTGTTTGGAGGGTCAGGCAACACTGAATTGTATCGAGCATTACTTCGAGGTAGCGAAATCTGTGTGGAATCCTTAGGAGCTGTTCCTGTACAACCAATCGAGGCTTGCCCGTTGCCACCGGTGCTACATATTCAAATGGACAATTCATGGAAGGAAAACAAGAACAAATATGTGTTTTGTTTTTGGTCTCTTTTGGTTGCAAGGCGAATCGTGAAAGAAGTCGTCGTATCATTCATGATCGTGGGACACACACATGACGACATCGACGCATCGTTCGGGCGGTGGAGCATGGCACTACGTGAGAAAGACCATCCAACCTTGCCATTGTTGATGCAGTCGTACATGGAAATGGAAGAAGTTCCATTCATTCCACACCTAATAGAAGAAGTGCCGGACTTCAAGGCTTACGTGAAACCTTATATTGGGATGAAGAAGAAACAATTGGTGGGTCACTCGAATGGAAGGCAGTACCGATTTTTCATGGACGACAACGGATGGCCCATCATGCAATACAAACTAGCATGCACTGACATTCCATGGTTGCCGAAAGAAGGGTTGAAGTTATGGAAGGAAGATGCGGAGCAGAAACCTGTGCTTCCTGAAGGTGATCCCGTACGCGTCAAACCCAGGAAAATGACAAATGAAGCAGAAATTCGACGTGGACTCGATGGATACATCCAGCATTGGACGGACATGTCAAAAGAAGACGGGACGGCCGAGTACAAGGCTCGCATGCTGCACTTGGTTACATATTGGACGAGTGTGACAAATGCCATGTGTGATGGAGCCAAAGAAGACGCGCCGCACTCCGATGAATTGAAGGAAGCATTTTGGCCTCGAACTCGACAAGCAGGGGATTTCATGACAGATCTCATGCAAGACGGCCGCTCACGAGAGGAATTTGAGACAGAAGACCCCTACATTGGCATTCTCAAGGGGAAGCCACCCCGAGCATACAACGTGGCCACTGATCTCCGAGAAGGTTTCTACGTATTTGTGAATCCAGCGCCAATTGCTGAAGAACCCGTGTGGCTTGGTAGAGCAGTGGAAAATCCACAGTTTGATCCCAAAGCTGAACACTTTCGCGAAGTTCTTGTGCAATGGTACATACCATGCGGAACATCAAAGGATGTGCAACAATTATATGCAGGGTGGGATTCCAAAAGCAGTTTCCGATAGAAGATTGACAAGAAGGCCCACACAAGCGACTACGTTTCAACGGACAGTGTTATGGCTTCGTGGAAACCAAAGAAGAATGATGGGGCCAGCTTCATCGCACCCCGACAACAAGTGAAGTTTGCAATGGATAATTTACGTCGAATTGCCGAGGAAGAACAACGGCTTCTTAGTATGAATTGTCCAAAGACGACTTCTACGTAAACCATGGACAATGCACACAATGCGACTATGTGTATATTGTAGAATATGAACCTCCATGTACAACACGAGAGACTATGATTGCTTGTGTCATCCATGAATAATGTTTTGGATTGCCAAGCTCTTTTGTAGACAGTAGGAAGCATGTGCTGCTCAATGAGCAATATCTGTACAAGCCACTTTGTTCGAAAAGAAATATACGGCTAGCTTTTCTCCTTTCAATTTGTATCCATTCCAAAAGGTCATATTTTGCACGTGTTCTTTGTCAACCACAAGCTCAAAAGCAATGCACATCCAAACATGTGAACCTCTCCCCATGGAGACACCCAATTGATACGAGGTCCCTCTAATCTAGGGGGCAAAAGCCACCCAGCTTGTTCATCAAACATTCCAAGAACATTTCACAATCTACGAAATATTCACAAAGCTCTTACCAACTACATGAATGGCTAGTGGGGCCCACGAATCCTACAAAAACATTCATCCTCTCTTACTACATGCAACAATTACTTGTACACCACAATTGCACTCACCTAGCTACATGGCAAACGTCATTCCCACTTCAATGATTAGTCATGTCAAAATGGAACCATGTCAAAATGGCACACGGAATATCGCCATTTTAACGAAATTGACCATAGAGACTTTTCCTTGTTCTTATTGCCGATACTTAAACCCCTTGTCAGATTAGCAATATTTAACGTGTTTGCGTTCTTATTGCCGATACTTAAACCCCTTGTCAGAGTAGCAATATTTAACGTGTTTGCCAATGGGAAAAAAAATGGGTCGGGAGTGTCCCAAATTTTGGACGAATGCCACATGGATTCCAAATGGAAAAGAATTGGATGAATGGCAATTGCGAGGGGTTGTGGATTAGTATGCATGTTTGAGAATTTCCTTGACAAGATTCTAACAGCAATCATCGATAAAATGGATAATCTAGAAATGGCTTCTCCTCATTATTTTCAAAGAATAAAAAGATTGATTCTTATATGAAGATGCTAGTTGTTGCAACAAGTATGATTGCTCATAGACATGGGAACATTTGCTGTGCGCACTATGGACTAGACATCATTTAGTAGACTCCAATCATATAATAGGATTGATTGCAAAGTTTCTGCGCAATTTGGAATCGCCGCCAAAGTACTCATCTTGTCAAGTGTTTGGAGAGGATGAAGACTATTTTGACTTGTCAAAGGCCTTGTAATTAGGCTTATAGATCTAGACAAAATCCCTCTCTAATTTCCTCCAACATTTTGTTGAAGTTAAACCTCTTCCTTCAACTTCCACTTTTGAATTGGACAATGCTTCCAGAGACAACAAAAATTGATAGGTCTTTGCATTTTGCTCATTTCTTGTTTACAAAGCCATATTTCAAGAGATATACATCAATTTTCTATCTATTGGATAAACTCAGAAGGACATTGATGCTCTTTTTGGTCAACAAAGCAACAAGCTAAAGACAAATGACTACCCTACAATTTTGAGGCTGCTGAATTTTTTCATGGACTACTAAATTCAACCTATCATTCCTAATTTCTTTGAGAAGGTTCTTGGTTTCAAACAATTTATCAAAGGGTACTTGCATATAGGGGATGATTCATTACAAGGCCATTTCTAAGCCTAGCAATTTAAGTTTTACAAGGATTCCACTGAATGACCCTTAATGGAGTACAAGATCCTTTGTATGGATATGGATTGGTTGCCAAAGGAAGGTAGAGGAATTAGATTGTGGAAGGAGACCAAAGATGGACACCCCTTTATACCTACAAGTGTTCCACAACCTTTGCCCCCATAAAAAAGGCGTTGCTTTCAAGAAGTGTGCAAAGGCTTGGATGGTTGTATTTCACTCTAGAAGCAAATGGTAGATGATGACATATCAGGAGGATATTAGAGGAACATAGATCATGTACTCATGTACTGGGAAGAGGTGAAGATTACTCTAAATGAACATTGAAGCATGGTTTTTGGCCAAATTCTATAGTTAGTGTTGAAGAAATGGATCAAATTCAAAGAAATAAGAGAGCACATCAAGATTTTTTGAGAATGCACCATTTGTTGGGCATAGGCATGACCACCCATGTCTTTTGTTCAATACTCTTTGTAATACCTTTGCAGGTAATTTGTTGCAAAGTATCATATTATTGATGACCTAAAGCCTTTTTGACTTGCATGAGCACTTACAAATCCTAGTCTTGATCCAAAGCACGTCAATGCTATCCAATTACGGTATCCTTTGTTTTTTCAACATGTTGATGAAGACACTTATTTTGGATGGGATACAAAATAAGGGAATTCATGGGGCAAAGGATAAGGTTTTTTCACCTAGTTAGACACTAGCGGGTAGTGTCATAATTCCTTAGAAGCCATGTGGGAAAGTAAAGTTTTGGATCAAAAAATTAGAATTATCAAATACCAAATTAGCACTATTAAGCAATCCGTGGACGCCTACATGTTTGATGAAGGCAATGGTGCATCTTTGACATCAAGACAAGTAGTAAGTAGGCATACTGGTATAACTTTGAAGTTGTTGTGGATCATGTTGCTTGCAATTTAATGTGCATTAATTTTCTACTATAATTTTATGCTAGTTTGTGGTCGGTAGTAGTTTCTATAAATACTTCATATTATTATTTTATTTTGAAGATAGTGCTACAAATCCTTTATTGACGCCTACACATCTTGTGAAGGAAGAAATGCATCATTGACATGAAGATGACTAGTTAGTAGGCATAGTAGTATTGTGGTGTTGTTATGGTGAATGTAGCGTGCAAGTTTGCACATGCTTTTGTTTTTATTATTAATTGAAAGCAATGTGTGGCAAAAGTTGGATTTTCTAATATATTTTTTATATTATCTTGTTTTGAAGATAGCAATGTGGGTCTTCTATACTAGATTTCCATGGTAAGCATTTGTTTCATTTTTTACTGTTGGTTTGCCAAATTTTTTTGTCACAAGAAAATTGCAAATTTATATACATAAGTATGTATCATTTAAATGCATTACTTTGGTTTTAGCTTTTTTGTAATTTATTGATTGTAATAAATGGTCTCAATTCCAATCTCCTTGCTTTTGCTTGAGCATTTTTCTCTTTCGAGACTATTAGATCTCTATAACAGGAAGTAATCAAAAATTGCAAATACTTCTTCATGGACCCTAAGGCAATACTCTTATAATTGACATGTTTATTGCTAATAATATTTAATAAAAAAACAAAAAACAAACCATTGCTTCTTAATACAATATAGTATGAGCTTATTGAATTCTTTCAAATCAATGAACACTTTTATTGCCTAAATTTAAAAAGGTGAGTAAAATGAGAATCCCATTTTTCTCATTTCAATGAATATGGCCTTTAAACAAGAATCAAATACTAGTGAATTAGCAACATTTGTAGTTTATACATTTGTGATGAGAAGATTGGAGAAGGTGGGAAGGTTGAGATTCCATCCAAACACATTGCTAGGAGTAGGGAACTAGCCTTCTTATGGTAATTTTAGAAGTTATTCAAAAAGTGATTAGGGTATTTTTGAAGTTATTGGTGAATTTTTTTTGACAAATGAGGCCGTCAAGAAATAAGTATATAACACATGAATTTTGGGCTGACATAAATATAGTTGCGTCAAGATGCGTCCTGACCAACTGTAATAGACATTGCAACCTGAAATGCCAATGTCACATTTGGATGGACTATTGTGGTTTTCCAATGGCATCTTGTTTTTAATTGAGGCTAGAAAATCCAGGGGGTGCTTCATCCAAATATCGAGGCTCATGTACTTTTCATTGTTATTTTTCTTCAATCTAAATCATAGATGCTTCAATGTTGTTGTAATTTGGGCCACATCTTTGGGATCTAGCAAGGGTCAAATAGGCATTACAGCCTACTTCTAAACCCCAATACTGCCCAAAGGCTTATAGGATTATAAGGACACAGGATTGCACCACTTTGCAAATGCAAAATTTGCAGTTGCCATTTGTCAATGTATTTTGACCATACTTCAGATGTTTTAGTGGATGTCTTGAAAGAATAAGTAGATTGGCCACTATCTATATTATACTTTTTATGTTGAATCTATATTTATAAGGACAAGGGTTGTTGCAAGGAACACTAATATTGGAACTCTATTACAGCAAAGAGACCTACAAAATACCTTCACAATAACTTTTGAAGCACAACTCTCATGAACATGAATTATTTTTATTGGAGATGGTTGTCTGGAATGTAGTCATATCCCATATTTTTGAGAAAAGTTTAATTATCACTTTAAATTTTAAATTTATTTAAATTTATTTATTATGGTTTTAGTTCTCAAAGTTTTTGGTGAAAATGAGTACCCAAAATTAATGATCTAAAGCTGAAATTTTAGATACCTTTTCTACGATAGGTGGACATGTTATTTTTAAGAGACGTTCAAAAATATATTATTTTATGTCCACATTTATCCAAATTAGGCTCCCGTGTGCACACATTTTTAAATATATGAGATAATTTTAGATCAATTTTCTAGTGAGTTTTTTTTTCCATGAAGTCCTCAAATATCCAATATTTAGTTCCTTTATAAATTATTCTTCCTATTTATTACAAATGTCAAAGTGTCTATCTAATGTTTAGTTCCTTTATAAATTATTCTTCCTATTTATTACAAATGTCAAAGTGTCTATCTAATGTTTAGTTCCTTTATAAATTATTCTTCCTATTTATTACAAATGTCAAAGTTTCTATCTTTTTCAGAATTTCAAATCACTTAATCTTGTGAATCTTGTGAATAACTTTTAAAGTATCTTTTTTCTTCAAAATTTCAATTCACTTAATCTTGTGAATAACTTTTAGCCTAGTTTATTTTTTAGATTTGGAATTCTTGTGCTATGATAATTTTAGTGTTATACTGACTATCCTCATTTTATTTTATTTTTGAAAATTCATCTCCAATCTTTAGTACAAAGCCATTTTTGTCTCGTAGGCATGTTTACTTTGTGAACTCCTATATATCTATATATCTATATATCTATATATCTATATATCTATATATCTATATATTGATATATCGATATATCGATATATAGATTTATATAGATATATATAGATATAAAAATGGTAATTTTAGTTGTTAATTAGGACGTGTCAATTTGGACATTGCACAACCAAAAATTGTTGATTTGGATGTTATTTTTTACACTTTTTTGTTGTTAATCAACCAATAATAAGTGTTCATTTTGTTGATAAATGGGGGTTGGTTTGTAGATGGGCTATGCTTTGTCGGATCATGCTAATATCAAAAACTAACATTGAATGCAATGCCATCATTTCTTGGTGGGATGCAAGCCGTTACTGGCATTTCATACCTTCAAATTGTCATACCTTCATACCTATTCCATCTGCAACTGTATTTGAAAAGGGCAATTTCATTTTGCACAACAGCTGCATGGATACATTTGTAGATGTATCCAATGCCATGTTGTGCATGACATTTCAATCATCCCTACTGTGAGCAATTCAGCTCAATTCAGCTCCCTATACACGTAGGTTGCATCCTAATTGATTTCACTAATCTTGCATAAACATAAACTAATTTGTAATCTTGACTAAGTACTTGGCGTGCAATGTAGTTCTCTAGGAGCTTGAAGTGCAGGCCCTGTACATCCTGCAAACAAATCACATACAATATGAGTCTTATTGACACAAATTGGGCACATTGGAAGAAAGTAATTACAAAGTACAGAAAATGAGGACAATCACCCACCACATCAATATTTCCAAAAAAACAGTTATCCATCCCAAAGCAGAGATTGGCTCAGATAGAATATCACATCCACAATGCGTACCCACATGTCTCAGGGCTTGATTTAGAAATTATGGTGCTCTGCGCACCAGTCTCTAGAAATGCCTGCCACTTTCAATCGCAAATAATCAGTAATTGCAAGGTCATGCTTGAGAACGGTGGCTTGCCTTCTGGTCAGGTCATTAATAGGAGCAAGTCCTTCAAACTTCAAAACCAACGTCTCTGCATTTGGGGCATAAAGTTCTTAAATACATAAATAAATTTGAGAACATGTAATGAAATAAAAGGCATACGAAACTCCACACCGCTAAAGTCACTGCAATAATTCTCTCACCCGTCACTCTCATACAAATCAGAAGCTGTATGTTGTCAAACAGATAATCCCATCTAGATGCCGCACAAAAGCGAATGCTATGACCAAAAGATTCGGCTATGTCATCACAAAAGCGCACAACAGCATGAACAAAATACTTTGTCGAGCTATTCTGTAAAAGAACCACTAAGGATTTCTTGACCACGACCACAACCATTTCCAAGCTCTCTCTTGCTCTCCACAGTCAACTTAACCCTAAGTGCCCAATCTAAAACATCAAAAGCAACAAAGACTGACTGAACTTTCAAATAATATTGCTTTCCATCTAAGATCAAGGAAATGATCTTCTATTTCTATTGATACATGTGGTTACCTTGCGGAAAGATCAGTTTCAACAATAATGTGAAAGAGGACACTCTTGGCCATTCGAGGTACCATCATTTTTCAAAATGCAATCTCGGAAACGGAAACTCACAATCTCAAGCTGACGGCCCTGCTGCATCAATACTTTTGGCTCATACTGCTGCCGCACAAGGTTCTGTAGCATATCCGCATTCTATCTCGACACAACTTGAAAAAGTTTTCCATAACTCTGCACCATAAAACCACTTCATCACATGAATTTGTTACTTTGTAAAATACTTGCAAAATAGAATACTCCACACCTGATAGTTTGCCAGTAAGAACTGAAACGACTATTTCTAATTTGGCGTTTATACTCCTATTGCACAATCACAAAATGAGTTTTCCATCATTATACATCAGTTTCCCTGGTGCCGAACAAATAGGTGAACCACGACATGAAAAGGAGAAAAAAAAAAATCCTTGTCACGAATTGCACCGTTTCTGCCTCACAATACCCAGATCTATTTGAAGTTCATCCGCTACACAGATATAGAGGATAGCTCACGATTACAAAATAGGGCAAAATCACGACAGGGAGAGACCATATGACCTAACGCTCTCCAATACAGAGCTAACATATACTTCAACAAATTCGGGATCAGCAATCAACCGCAAGGGTTCAATTTCAGAAACACTTCCCTAATCACATCCAGAGCTTTCAAGAAGACCAAGTATCAATCTAAACAGATTAATGCCTAACAGGTTAACGCCTAACGGTCGAATACAGCTAGGAAATTCAACCCATGCACCTGTACAAAGTCATCGCCTCTATAAATAGCGGCACATGTATATTTTACAGATAAATTTTTTTCTCCGCTATGGATAAATTCAGAGTACTCAAGCTTTATACTGATATGAAAAATCAGATTCAGAAAGCACAATATTGATAATAGTTTCCGCTAGTCGAAGTAAAGGTCTAACAACTATAATGCTAAAGCCCAGAACGATGCTTGTAGAAATTTTCACTTTGTTGGTAAAAGTCCAGCAACTCAAACAATCTGCATGTCATCTCCCCCGCTTGACTAAAACACTTAAAGTGAAAGCCTTGTTCCAGATTTGCACAATTTGATAGTTGAGATTGTAAGCTCTAAAACGCAGAAGCAAGGAGCATGTTACACTTAGTGTAAAAAGCCAACCACGCACCTGATCAGCACGCCAATGAGGCCAGCGCAATTGTTGAATCCAATCAGGGACATCCTTTCGGGCCTTTTTCCTTTCAGCTGTAAAAGTAGATGAAGTCTTTTTGAACGGGGCAAGGGTAGTGCTTGATCTTTTCTAAACACACGCACACTTGCAAATACATGTACCACAAATAATGGCTGAGTTCACCAAGGCGAAATGAAGAGGTCATCAATCAAAATATCATCACCATTGAAAAGAGATCGTTCCCAATGGAGCAAACATCTGGAAATACGTAATTGGAGGATTGAAGTACTACCTTCTGTTTGATTCGCTCCTTCGCTAATTGATCCTTTTTGTATCGGATATGATAAGAGAATACGATAAGTTCTCGAAGAGGATGGGGCGTTTCTTCCACTTTTCCCGCTAAAAACATGCATACAATTGCAATCATCTGCCACGCCATGACCATCAGCACAAGAATGAGTACAAAGGATAGCACACATTGCTCACCCTCATACAGTAAGAAACTGTCCAATATATCTAGTAACCTGTTTTCAATTTCTCAAAATATCATAATCCAGACAAGGGGTTGGAGATACGTGTTTTCTTATGAAGAGTAGCCTTTATGACCATGTTGCTATGCATGTGCCGCAGTTAATTAATTCCATTGCACAGTCGTTTGTGCTCACAGTTTTTTTCTTTGTTGGCATGATGCTTGCTGAATGATTAAATCTTATGAATATCGCAGGCCTCAGGCGCCTATTGCAGCTGCCATTGTGTTCTGCCATTGTTTTTTCCATCGACAATTACATAAGAGGAATGACAGATATGTGAGTATACATACCAACATCACACGCAGGTCAAAGCGGTGTCCACAAAATACATGGCGGATGGGAGAAAGAAAATAAGAAGACTATCCTCGCAGCTGTAGCGAACATCACCTCGGCTTCATATACACTGGACTCAGTTGACAATCGGATGAATATATTAGTTATACAGGTACACCATTAGAACTACTGGTATATAATGACAACATCTGCTCTCTCCGACCATGTTTACATTAATTTCCAAAACCAGATACGAGGTCTAACACTTTCAATTGCATGCCCAGGTCTTGCAAAAACGTGCAGTACAACTTGCGAAAGTATGTCTCTTTCTTGATGTCGAAACCATCTAATGTTGACGGCGGATGTTTTTCAATCTCTTTCCGACTGAAATACCAATTGGCGCTTGAGTGATCAAGTTCCTCAAGCCTTCCATTTCCAAAAGACGTCGCACCTGCTAGTGCCGACTGCGCCGACAGTGAACTCGCCATAACTCAGTAAACTGATGCACACGCCTAGATTTACCCGGCTCGTTTATTCCTCAACCCAGATTAAAGAACTGGCAAAGAATTTTTCGTACGAACAGCAACAGAATAGAGCAGTCTTCAAGTTCCAACTGGAAGCGTAAAAAGGTCTGTTCATATCCTCTAGGCGCCAAGTCAGAATAAATTTAAGGTCAAATAGACCGCTTTATGATGCAACTTCTCAGCCATTGCTGCGACATGAAAACATGAAAATCCCCAAAATGAACGGAAATTCTGAAACTCCTATCCAGGTCTTCAAACGAGATACTGAACAATGCATGCCAACTACCTGCAAACGCTTAAAATATAAGGCGAACACCATACCACAAGAATACAACTACCAAAACTGGACATGTTCAAAAATCATGCTCGACAACCCTTCGTCAAAATGAATAGTTCAACACCAAACATAACCACGGAACCTTCGTGCTGTATTCTCCAGGGTTGTCCCCGTCACGTCACGTCTAGACGTCCGGATGTCCGGACGGACGTCAGGATCCATCCCCGGCGTCCGTCAGGATGAAATCTGACCGAGAACTGTCGACAGAGGATGAATAACTGCAGAAATGGATGGACGGACTCGATGGACGTTATTAGTCGACGGTCGGTCTGGCCTGGCTTGGACGGGCGGTCTGGACGGGCGATTACGCTGGACGGGTGGCTGGACGGACAGGCTGGACGGGCGGTCTGGCCTGGCTTGGACGGGCGGTCTGGACGGGCGATTACGCTGGACGGGTGGCTGGACGGGCAGGCTGGACGGGCGACTGGACGGGCGGTCTGGACGGGCGATTACGCTGGACGGGTGGCTAGACGGGCAGACTGGACGGGCGACTGGACGGGCGGGCTGGACGGGCGGGCCGCCGTCGACGGGCCTTTGGACGGACATCTGGATAGGCGGGATGGTTAACCCTGGCGTTTGGATGATTGTGTCTGGTCTACGCAGGGATTAGAAGCACTTTTTCATCCACTTTCATTTCTTTGACCTTCCATTGGTGGGTTATGAAGAATCTTCAATTGAGTTTGGGGTCTTCCCAGGGTTTGTCTTCAAGTGAATGAGAAGTTATTAAAAAAAACGGATCCCAAAAAAAAAAAAAAAAGGTTATTTTAGTGTATTTTGGGAAGTTGTTGCTCCTTGCTCTAAGTTTGAAATTTCTCCACAAAAATGATATTTTTTGAGTTTGAACCCAACTAACAAAATGAAGGTCATTTACTCTAGTCTCTACTCCAATTTAAATTTGGAAAAATTTGTAATATTGAATATTTTATGGCAATTTGAACTTTGGGTATATTTTCAATGTCTATTATTGTTTAATTATGGAATGACACGGAAATTGAATTTACACCGTGATGTTTGTCATTGTAATATACACACATGGTGAAATTTTCAGATTTTTGGAAACAAGTTTTTAATTTGATGTGATTTTTCTTCACTTTTTCTTCAAAAATTCTCAGAAAAATCAATTTTGCACCAAAAAATCTGAATTTTTTGTAATGTAAAGAAGACATGTAATTTCATCTCTGAAAAATAAATATAAAATTTTACTTACATATCTAGTTGCAAAATGGCAACAAATTGAGTACTGGGTAGTGAGGCTTGAAGTCAGTGGTAATGGGTCCGTCATTTAGGGGTTAAACATTATAATCTTTGACTCCATTACAATGTTAATTAGTGTGATATTGTTGTGCTTTCTTCTCCTATGAGATTTCTAACGTGTCTACTTTGAATTTATACAGTTATAATTCCAAAAAACTGAAAAAGTTTATACTTCTTATCAAAATGTATTCCGTTTTGGTCACCAAATGTCTGTTTAGAGAAAATTCCAAAAAACTCAAAACAAAGCTTAAGCATTTAGGGAGCACAGGGCGTTATTGAATTTCTAATTAGAGAAGTTGCTAAATTGATTTTATACTGTACGAGTGTATGGCAAGAAATTCAAAAATATTCATCTATGAAGGCCCTAGGCTAATTATTGCCTCAAAACCACTTGGAGTTGCCATTTTGCATTTTTGCTTGCATTCATTTACAAATAAAAAGAAAAAAAAAATTAGAATCTTAACATGCTAATATAGGATCATCACGTCACTTATTTCAACTGATTTGGGAAAAAAATTCATATAATATGACCTTATCGAGTTAGCAATTAAAAGATATTAGACTTTGATAATTTGATTGCCATTTGAGGAAAATGTTTCATTTATAAACTTTGAATTTAAAAATAAATATGAGGGAGTAGTTAATCTAAAGTCTAACTAAAAAAACCAAAAGACTAGAACTTGATTTTTCTTTTTTTTAAATTCTTAAGGCTTAAATCGGATAGACTCCTATGATCTCTATTTCAATGGAAACTTTTTCATAAGATAGATAAACTTATGAGCTTTTGGGGATTACAATTTTTTATCTCAATCGGTACTTGGGAGCACAAGTTATGCCACAATAACTTCAAAATTGGGGAGACCGGGCAATCCAGGCAGCCAACAAAATCCACAACAATTTGAAATAAAATTTTTAATTTTTTTTTCCTTGTAGAATGTATTTTCTTCCAAGTGGGAGGCTTTTATTCATTCCACATGGATTAGTAATGTGAAAATTATGGAGTTTCCTGTTTTGCGGGCAATCATAGCAATTTCTTGAATTAAATTTTCTTCTTTCACTTTGAATGCTAGGAACTTTCTATCTATATGGTCAAACATCACAAATTTTTTATCACGTTATCTAAGACAAGTGTAGAACAAGAATACAAGATCCTACAGGTAGATTCTCAAAAATATTTTTAAAATTTATTTGATAGGTGAACGCAGCAAAAGTCGTCATTTATGATGGTTTTGGCAAAAAAAATGGCCTTGGGACTTCAGAAGATAACCCCTAAAGGACCAAGTTGATTTTCCTATCAAAAACTATTCAAAACTGTCATTTCGATTGCAAAGTGAAGAGAACTTTAAAAAATGGGTTTTTTTGGTATATCCAACCATAAGATCTTATACTTGACTTGTATATGAATACATGGAAGAAATTTCAGAAATTTTGACCATATAAATTGTTAGGTATATGCATGTAAAGTGAAAAAAACAATTTTTTTTGCACCTTGCTTGACTAGGTTTTTCGGCTTTGAATCTTTTTAGTTCAAATTTTTTACACTATAAATTTAAATGTTCTACTTATTCATGATAAAAACTTGAGTTGAGAATCTACCAAAAAAAATTAGGAAAAAAATCACTTAATTTTCACTCATTCAAAAATTGTTAAGAGAGTTTTAGGGCCAAGATTGGGGAAAAAACTAAATTGTGGATAGCTTTTAGATGGAATTGAATCATAATAATTCCAATGGTGAAATTGTTCTAGCCAAAAACTCTAACCTTGTCTAACAACTTTTCTTGAAAAATGCTAAAAATTGCATTCGAAAATGAATTCTACAACTTATTTTTTCAAGAAGATGCTTAGATTGCCCGGAACACTAAGATTGTCCATAACTTTCTCATTATTAGTCCAACATTATATTCATTAAAATGGAGGGTGGCCGCCCTCTCAAAATAGTCTTAGGTATTTGAAGGCACAACTAGTGAATTGCATGGGCTCTACTTTAGTTCGGCAATCTCTCAATTAATTGGTCTAAAGTAGCAATTTCCATTAAAATGAGAGTCATGCAAACAATGAACGCCTTCCAACAAATATTGTTATGTTCCATGTCAAACATTCCACGTGTTCAAGAAACAAATCAAAAATAAAACACAATAGCAAATACTTTAATATGATATTTAAATTGCACTTCCGATATGAATACGGGAAATGTGTCACCAAAACATGTATTATCCACTAGAAATCTATATTTATGAGTTCTATTTTATGAAAATGAACTGTAAACCGTTAAAGAAAACAAAATCCAGATGCCCACATTCATGACAACGCAAAATGATGTCTTCTACGTATACGCAAAAGCATATTCTAGGCATAGAAATGACAAATAATACACTATCATATAGACCTAAGAACATAATAAGGGAGCTTCCCTCCTGCAACCGTTGTACTTAAGACTAACGATTTGCAGCCAAACTTTGCTTGATGATTTCAATTTGAGCAGGAGGAATCTTGATCTTGCAGTGTGCAGTATCTTTCTTGGTCCTACACTTCCACGCTGTCATAACAGCATCCGTGTGCTGCCAAAGTGGTAGTTCCTTTGCATCAATCTCCCAACGTAGACCTCTGCCGTTGTCCCATCCAGTGTAGAATTTTTGAATATCGTCACCTATAGCTGTTGGACGGAAGTACTGAATGCGCACAGAATTTGGATGTAGTGGATCAACAAAAGGATCAGACAACGCCCTTGCAATCCACACTGGTTGCAACTCATTTTCCGCGGGAGTAATCGCAACAAAATAGCCTTCGAAGAGATCTCGAGCCACCCTGAAGGACGGTTGTGGGCGACCACTCAATGGCCCGACGTACACATCATCTTCCCCAAACTCTTCACGATCCTCTCCATCGCTATCTAATTGATCAACCCAAGTCGCCTGAATACGAGTAGTCGGCCAGAAGCCATCCTTCAAAACAGTAGAGTCAGGTAGTGGTTCTTCAAGTGCTACCTTCACACCACGCCAATAGTGCACTATATGCTCCAGTCGTCTTCGGCATTCCCCGGTGCGGTCTTGGTTGCACAAGTTCTCCCAGTACTTAATAAACGCGGATATACCCTTCACAATGTCTGCCTCAGCTTTCATTGGGACTGGCAGAACTGCCTGTGGTACTCCACGGGGCCATAAACTTTGCCCCTCCGAATCCTCATGCCATAATTTAATTCCGCCACCTGCGCCTGAGGGCAACCAATCTAGGTCAGTGCACAACAATTTGTACTTCATGACAAGACAACCCGTGGAATCAAGGTAGAACTTCACTTGTTGGGGCTTTGTGTGCCCAATCATGATATGGCTGCCGGCCAAAAATTTGCCTGCAATGAAAGCCTTGAAATCAGGCACTTCTTCTATAAGATGGGGGATAGTAGGAATGGTTTCTACATCCATGAACGACTTCATAAGCGCAGGAATTGTCAAGAAATTTTCCTTCTTCAACAACATGCTCCATCTTCCAAAGAGCGCATCAATGTTGTCATGAGTATGACCCACAATCATGAAGTTCACATACACTTCACGAAAAATCTTGTTTGCAACCAATAGAGACCAGTAGCAAAAAACGTATCTGTTCTTGTTGTCCCCAGCGGCATTGTCCATTTGCACATTCAAAATGGGCGGCAAAGGCGTTGCTGGAACTAAGGTCTCCGGTGGCGGGGGGAGTGAGGCTTCACACATTTCCGCGCCCTTCAGAAGCGCCTTTGACAAATTTGTCGACCTTGCCCCTACAAACAATTGTCGAGAAGAAGACTTTGGCGGCAATTCCAAATCTCGCAATAACTTTGCCATGGAACCAACGGTGTAGTTCGAATCTTTAGGAAACATTTCCAAGCCATAATGTGCGTACCGAACATCACCATGACCATGCGCAATCATGCCGGTGACAGCAACAGGCAATTTCGTGAGCCCGTCCAGTTCTTTAGTCTTGTGAGAGAAGACCGGGGATGCAGTTTTAGAATGGTCCATCTTGTCATGCATGATTGTCAAACACTCGTGTGGAAAACTGTGCGACTGGTAACGGTTTGCATAATACAGCTCCCTATGCGCCCGAGCAATAGCCAAGTGTCTATCTAGCCTCCTTGTCCATTTCAGAGCGCTTTCAGATCCGACAAAACAACTCTTCCGTATCTCTTGTAATCTGTCACACTCCGAACACCGAGCAAAGTTATCTCCAGGCTTCTTGACCTCGTACTCCGGGAACTTTGAGGACCTAATCTTGCTCAAGTTTGAAGTTGAAACGTCCGGCAATCCGAAGGCCGCATTCACTTCGTTGATTTCTTTCATTTTACCCTTCCATTGAAAGGTAGCGGGGAGACACATGGAGACAACTTTGTCCCCTGACTTCAGAGTTCGGGTACGATGTGGCATGTGATCCGCCTCCTTGTCAAGGATGCACTTCAACGTTGCCGTGGCTTGTGCAGTATGCTTCCTTGGCTTCGACAAGCCCGTATTACCGTGTGCACGTGCCTCACGATCGTCCTTCCAGTATTTCAGGTAACGATAAAATGTTGCCTCCGGGACAGCAGCAATATGCATCCATGCTCGCAAGCACACACTAATGCTTTCAATGGTCACCATCTTCTTCCCACGTGCATCAAGATGAACTGATCTGTGCACATCAGTCTTCATGTGGGACCTGAACTTAAATGATGAGCTGTGGTACATGCGTTCTCTGAAGGCTTGAATTTTCTCTCTTGGAAACGGCTGAACACAATTTTTGCTGCAGCAGATTTTGCTGGAAACGAGGTTAATGGACTCTTGAGTGAGGAGCTCTTTAGACTTGAGGGCCGTCACGCGAGGTGGATTTCGAAGTAGACTTGAATAAGGCCGGGCAGAAGTTTGTGTAGGAGGATTCAGAAGAAGGGCCTGCTGAGTTCTGAAATTATCCCGTAGTTCATGGTCGCGAAGACTTGCCCCAGAGCAGTGGACTCTGTCAATGGGCCAAGCCATCAAATAGTAGATTCTCTCCTCCGGGATGTCCACTTCAGAATGAGTTCTCGTAATGTGCACAGCGACGTGGGTATCCCCAAGAGGTCCATTCGCACCGAGGACGAGGTCCGAGTTGACGCTATGGCAAGTACCTTTGCCAACGAGTAGACCGCCATCGTTGTACAAAGTCACGGTTCTAGTATTCCAAAGACGACGTGGAATTCCTTCGCATTCCGAAATTTCGACATTCACGCTTTCAACCGCAGGATTTTCCTCGTCTGAATACTCCATAGGGTCAGCTGCAATGTCAGAGGAACTCATGACAGATATCTGCAGAACAGGAAGCCAACATTTTGTAAGTGCTCGTCATAACGTTCATCATTTCTCTATTTAGCTCGAATCGAGTTGAATGGGATAACCAATAGATATCAGAAGTCAACATAAAATGTTCACATACTCTTTTAAGGTGGGGTCCGTGTTCAACTGCGTAAAATACTACTCGTTCAGGGGAAAGATAATAGATTCACCCTTAATGTGAAGGACAGAAAATAGTATTTTGTACTGTAGAATGGTCAGATCCACAACTGTTGACATGAAAGTATTTTGCGAAATCATTCTCAACAACTGCAGAAATGAGAATAATATGGTCAACCCCTAAAACTGACAAGATCAGATCAGCTCGATTCGAGCTAAACGACAGCCTCTGAAGAAGTCATAGAGTCTTTTACATTCCTCTGAAGAAGTCATAGAGTCTTTTACATTTCTCTGTATTATAATGAGCTCAATTCGAGCTCCTTGCACCTGACAGTCCTCTCGTCTTTATATATACTAAATTCATTACTTTTGCTAAAACAAGAAGAACTACATATTTCTATTTTTCATAAATCATGTTACGCAAGCTTCTAGAATTAGCTCGAATCGAGCTGACCCACAGATGTGAGCTCGTGATGTACTCTTAATTCTGTGAATTCAGAATAATTCATTGGAAGTATATTCAGGTCGACTCGAGCTAAATCATATTCAGAATTTTCCAGACGTTCATGATAATGTGATCGTCATTAAATTATAGTAGTTTCACTAGGTCACATTCAGCTCGATTCGAGCTGCCTCCTCAAGTACAAGAATTTAGAGTGGTCATTCAATCAGCTCGATTCGAGCTGACTAATCCCTTAAATTGCGGGACATTAAAATTATGTTCACGATTCCGTAATTTCCGGCGCCAACATCGGAGGAACCTTCACCTCCACTTCCACAAACAATTCCAGAGACGGGAAAATCAGATGCAGGATGTCTCATTCAATTGTACACCATACTGTACAACACAAACTACAATCTCTATGGCACTCTCTCCACAATGGACCCGTTTCTTGAACGCAATCATCTCTCAGGACTGCACGCAGAGTCAAACGTAATCTGCAATCAATTCAAAAACAGAAATGGAGCCCGCAATGTGATGACAATAACTTCATATGTTTACCGCGAAAGCTTGTGCAAATCGGAGATCCTCCTTCCAGGATTCGCCGGCCACGATATCTATCAATGACAAATACAATCAATAATTGGACTACACCTGCAACTCAAATTGATCTGCTCGACCACAGAAAGGAAGAAGCCGACGCGCACACGAGTTGATCCAGACAACAAGAAAGAGTGAAGAAGAATTTCGGAATAGTGGATGACGGCGTACAACCGGCTCACTTGCGGGAACTCGTGGGCGGGAACTCGTGAGCGGGAACTGCATTGGAGTAATTTAATTTTGAACGCTCATATTCCGATGGCGGCAGAAAATAGAAAATCACCGGATTCAGGGATGACTTTATAGCTGCACAGCCAAAAAAAGGAATCCAATGCCGTAGCTTGTAATTATGTCACTGACATTTTCGGGTAATATTAGTTGGACACATTCCCCTCGCTTTTTCCTCAGAAAGGGTGATAACAACGGTTTCGGATTATATTTCAAACATGAATTTCGGATTTACAGGAGTTCGAAAATCATGACATTTAGTTCCGATTTTGTACGGTCTTAGGGTTTAGGATTTAGGGTTTAGGATTTAGGGTTTAGGGTTTAGGGTTTAGGGTTTAGGGATTAGGGTTCAGGGTACCAGGTACACCCTCGCGGGATGCACGGTCCAAGAGATCTGAATGTGACATACAAACAAAACAAAACAAAACAAACAAACAAACAAAAGGTATGGATTGTGTACAGTACCTCTTTATCCCCTAAATGCCCAAGGCCTCTGTGTAGCTTCTTGAAGTTTGCTCTGAATTGAATAAAAAGTCAACATTTCATAAGTTGTACCAATTTCTTCTGAATTGTAACCTTACTAACATATTGAAACTAGACATGTTACAGATCACATAGGGGGAAAAATATAACAATATCACGTACAAATTGAAAGATTATAATGTTTGATCATGAGGGTGTTAAAACTAGGAAAAATTTTCAATTCTATTTTTGCATGTGAACTCTAAAAAGTTCGTCACTCCAAAAATATGAGGTTGAAGTGCGTAGCATGCACAACCACAATCAATTCATGGTTTTTTAAAATGTAGTCTACAATTTTTTTAAATGAATTTCGAAGGTCATTTTTCCTCAAACATCTACTGTATTTGAGGCTCATTTCGAAGAGCCTTCAACACTACGGGAAGTCAATATTGCAACGGGTATGCTTGCACAAAATCCTGAATAGCAAAATCATAATCCTTCATTAATTTTTAGGATCAGCTCCTTGATCCTAAAACTAGATTTGAAAAAGAGTAATTTTAAAATTTTAAACTACTAAAAATAGCAACTTCATTGGATTTCACTTGACTTCAAAGTTCTCGAAATACCAGAAACTGGTGACTCGGGCATGTAGAGGATAAAAAAAAATCTGTCATGTACATTAAATAAATCCAATCCCATTAATCAATATTGTGTCCTGTGATGTCGCCACAACCAAATAAAGGGAGACAAGTCAATTTTAAAACAAAAAAAGGCCTCAAAAGTCTATAACTTCCCTACTATGATAAGTCTACGGACTACGAAACAAAGTCCGTGCTCCCCTCCTTGTCAAGGGCTTTCAAATGGTATTCTTTATGTGAAAAAAAATATATTTTGTCTAACTTCGGCCTTATTAATGTGACCCAAACATACGGTATGTGTATAAAATAATATAACTCATATTCTATTGAAGGTGATGTCTTTGATCTTCTTTGACAATATTGTTAAAAAAATTTACTGCTGTGAAAAGAAAATATATACAATTTAAATGAAAGATAAGCAAGTTCAAAATTCATGTGAAAAATGACATGTTCAGGATCACTAGTACGTGAGAGATGAGATGTAGCTGATGAGTAAAAGGGGTGATCCTCATTGAAGGCTTGTGTGAAATGAAATCCTTCGGCATACAGGTACAAGGACTTCCCAAACAAACTCATGAAGTGAGTGACATTTGCTTAAATGTAGTGACATTCTAATAATTATAGAGACATTTTTATAAATGTAAAGACATTCCCATAAATGTGAAGACATTGACATGAATGACTTTGGCAATTTACTAGGACCTCTGAAATCAAGGGTTGACGTAATTGCGGTCAATTTTTTATTGTTTCTTACGTATTGCACGAATACATTCAATTGGTACGAGTTTGAAATTTGCTACACATTTGACATAACCAAGGGGTCATTCTTCCTAATCCATACCTACTTCCAAATTTAAAAAATAATACTATAGGCACATGACTTTGTTCAACTGTAGTAAGCTTTGAATACCAATGGAACATCTTAGACATTCAAATAAGATTAAATCCATGATAGACTGCAATCCGATCGAGCCTTGGCCAGCCAAACAGCTTGGCTGTACCTGGCGCTCTTGCATGCAACAACAGCCCAGCCACTTCACTATAAGAAACTGACGTTTTATGTGACGAGCCCTAATTTTTTATGACGGATTCTAGGTGACTGATGTCAATGTTGACAACCACAATTTTCTATGTCAATAAAAATGTACAATGTAACATCAATGTTGACATAAAAACATTGGATTAGACATTTTTGTTGACATAAAAAATTTTGGTTGTCAACATTGACATCACCTACAATCCGTCATAAAAATTAGGGTTTATCACCTCAAACGCGGGTTTCTTATAGTGCTTGTTGACCCTTTCATTGGACTGACAGAAGCGGAATTAGTTAGCAATGAGCTCCTGCAGTGTCCCCGTTGCTGGTCTTCTAAGCCGTACGATACCATCTCCCTTT
This sequence comes from Antitrichia curtipendula, assembly GCA_951230915.1. Taxonomy (NCBI): domain Eukaryota; kingdom Viridiplantae; phylum Streptophyta; class Bryopsida; order Hypnales; family Leucodontaceae; genus Antitrichia; species Antitrichia curtipendula. The sequence continues at coordinate 2,220,636 of CATNWC010000230.1, read as the reverse complement.
CAATACTATAGGACATTGAAAAGCTTACTCCGAGACAAGAGTGGTATCCGAAGCATCTGCAATGTATGTAGAAAGTGACTCCGCCAGTTAGTAGGACTTTCTTCGTCGACAGTGTTTCATGCTTTTCATATCATCGTGGAGAAGTTCATTGAAGGGAGCAATTACTTCAGTGTTCAATTCCCTAGTTCAGAAAAGGCTCTCCCCCCTTTACCTACGGAGGCTTCAGATTTGCGGTACAAATCGTACTGGCGGTCCCATAGTTTTGGAGGACAGAAGGCATTGATGAGCCCGAAAGTTGAAGGCGATCCTCTAGAATGATGTTTTCTTTTCATCAAAAGTGAACTTGTTTGTGGGAGAGGGCAACAACTGAGAAGAACATAAAGCATTGCGGGTCTTGCCTACCTGAAATTGGATTCCAGTGGACAGAGGAGTGTCCAATACAGAGCTTGTCCGAAGCTGCATGCATATGGAGATCACCTCCTTTCAACATTATTTAAGCGCCATTTGTTCATCGGAGCCACTGAGGAACATATTTTCTCGTCCAAAGTACTAATATGAGAACATGGCAAAAACTCGCTACGGGGAAGGATTTTGCTGATCATTGTCAGAATTTTTATCGTTTGGCAAAACAAACCGTGAGTATGAAGGATCGTCAATTGGAGTTTACTTTTCGTCTCACACTTCTAACTTTGTGTGATGTGAACTATCGGCTTCTAGTTCCGCTACTGTGTGTTGCTGTGCATGCACGCGACTTCTAAAGCATAGTCGACCACCCTACAAAAGTTATAAGCTTACGAACGAGGCGGAATTTAAATGTTCATCCCAATTGCTTATAGAATTCAAATGGGTTACACATTTGGGCTCTCTCTTCTAAAATTACAAGGAGAACATCACATGAACACCCCGTTGTCCTTTGTTGTACTTCAATTTCAAAAAACTATAAAGCCATAATAAAAAATGGAACAAGGAGGATATTAACAGAAATATGTACAAGTTTCAATTGTTGGCAACATTCGAAATCTATGAGGTCCTCCAATTTTGGACCTTTTTTCCTACATTAAGAGAGACAACAAAAAAATAAATACCCATCATCATGCGCTGTAGTTTAAGTTAAATAAAAGTTGAAAGTCATGAAATTAGAACGAGGAAGAAATAAAAATAATACGTAGAAGTTGCAATTGTCGGAAACATGTAAAATCCATGAGGTCCTCCAACTTGGGCCTTTTTTACCGACATTATTAAGGAGGACCCTGAACCCAAAAAAAAACCCTTTGCTGTAGACTGTATATCTAAAGTCATTTTGAAAACCAAATAAGACCTCAAAAGTCTGACTTTCCTACCATACGTCCATCGCCGCCCAATAAAGCCCACACAGCCCTCCTCGTCAAGGGCTTTCGAATGGTGCTCATTATGTGAGAAATTTGCACACAAAAGACAATTAATTTAGAATAATTATTTTATTAATTTAAAAGGACCAAAAAAAAATCAAATATTTATAATTTATGCACAAGACTTCAACATGTTCCAAAAAAAAGCCCGTACATCCCTCCTTGGTGAGGGCTTTCCGGTAATATTGAGCACGTCCCCGGGAATGCATAGTTTGGGAGATCTAAATGTAACAAATAAAACAAAACTTACAATTGAAACCAAATATAAAAAAATAAGAGCTGAACTTAAGGACTGCTATGGATAAACTCTTTCAAGACGTGCGCCCTGCCCATAAAAAAATTGGAGTGTGTACATATTTGGAATGTTAACAAACAATCAGTATGCCCTGAGGTGCTTTTTTTCGAAGTCAATAGAAATATGAATTCATGAGAATTTTTTCAATGAGCACTTTCAAATTCAATAACTTTCACACCATACGTACAAACATCAAGAGACAAATTTAGTGCACCCCTCAGGCCTTGCAAACAGTTTTCAAAAAATACCCTCTACAATACAATCCGCACATGGTCCAGAAATTGAAGTTCACATAGGCTTACAATTGAAATACAAATAAATAGCTTCAATATTTTTTGAAATAATTAATATAAGTATTACTGAGTTAGGTACATATCATCTACAAATCCTGAAATTTATTGCTTCCCACTTTCTTTGCATTGTACTTTACGTTTGGGTCAGATTCATTAAAAATTAATTCAAAATATAATTATACATGGCATGCAATGAATTTTTCAAAAATTACAAATAATGTGGAATATTTGAAATGTGCAAAATGTTGAAGACAATATTCTAAATCCTCAACAAAAGAAACTATGAAAATGAAAAATGAAATAAAAAACAAATACCCATCCGGCTTCACTGTACTTTAAATTAAATAGAACTCTGAAGTCATGAAATTGGAACGAGGAGGAAATATAAAAATATGTAGAAGTTGCAAATGTGGGAAACTTTTGAAACCCATGAGCTCCTCGAATTTGGACCTCCACTTCAAAAATTGGAACGAGGAGCAAAAAAAAATACCGCTAAGTAAAGACATCCGCTGCTGTAGGTTGAATAACTAAAAACTGTAGAGCCATTAAACATGAAATATGACAACTCTTTTGCTATGAAATATAATATTTTCCTTTTGAATCCATTTGAACTTCTTCTGTCCACAAAAAAAAAATTGAGAATGAAATGTGTCCTATATTTTAGTTGCCTTCAATATGAGTTGTCATGGATTCATTTATGTGAATGCTTTATTTTTATTTTGAAGGAAATTTTACCCAATAATTAGAACTTTTGTAAATTAAAAAATAAAGACCATGATATATTACTATGTTCATGAATCCTACATGAATGTTTATATCATTTTGAACTTCTATACTTTTTCCTTACACAACCCTATATCAAATTTATCACTTCTTGCTCTTAAATTTTTTGAAATACAACAAAAGGTCAATTGTTTATTAGACTCTTTTTGTAAATTAAGAAATGTAGCCAATGATTATAGTGTGCTTTTACAACTACACTCAATCTATGAATAATTTCCAACTTCTATATTCTATTTTGAACACTGAAGCATACGAACTTGATGATTTGTTTAGGGTGTTCTTTCAAATACAACACTTTAATTAGATTAAATTTATTTTTGCTTCCTCTTATAAATGAAAAAAATTAATACCGTGCACATACTACATATAATAAAAATGGTTATTCATGGTTGTTTTTATAATGGGAACGCCTCGGTACTATACAAGTAACTCTAGGAATTACCAATTGGGTCTCCTTTTGCATATATTATGGAAGACAAACAATTTTAAATTTAGGCCAATACTGTTATTCAATGTGTATTCTTGCAATTCTATCCCAAATGTGTTTAATGTGCAAAGTACTTTTACATCAAATAAATTAGCATTAGTTGTTTTCAAGAAATTAGTGGATAGTGTCACTCATTATCAGTAAACAAACTTTCCACGGTCAACAAGTAGGTGTTCAAGGGTGACAGATTGACATTCGGATCCCTATCAAATTTACTAGGGATTTGAATGTGCTCCATACAATACATTGTTAAATTACATTCAATAAGTCATGAGAATTAGGGTGCTTTATACCAAGAAATATATACTTTTCCAAGCCATTAACGTGAATAAAGAGTACTGTAGATACTTCAATTTCTGTGGCTGCAGGTTTATGAAATAATTACATCAATATTTAATTCAAAAGTACAACGTACTTATATATAATAATATTGACCTATTTATGGAATGTCAATTTCAAGAAGAAAAATTAGCTCGCTTGTGTAGGATGAACTACACAAAATAGTGAAACTAAATTGTCTTGACACTTAGGTTGCTTTACTTCCAGAAAATTACTTTACAAGAAATTAAAGTCAACAAATCTTTCTACAAATCTTTTTGTTTGTATATTATATGGAGGTTCATTAGTCCCAATTACAACAATACTTAATTCCGAAGTAAAATATTTTTGTCGAGGAACAATAAATGTTTTTATAGTGTAGACTGTCAAGAAATTTGTAATGGGCAACCTAATTTCACTATTTTGTGTGGTAGGGTGAAGCTACTAGAGTTTAGGGCAACGTTTGGGCTTGGTGTGGTTCAGGGCCGGTTATCAATGGAGAAGGCGGGTATTGAGAACCGGTTACAAGTAGGGGATCAATCGTGCTCGGGCGGGTATCAACCGGATATCTGCTGTGAATCGGGAAGAGGGCTAGGGTTTTGTAGATTTGTGGTTAGGGTTTGGCGCTCACTTTTGTCAGCGTAATTTCCTCCCGTCTGTGCTTAGCGTTTCTTGAGATTTCGTTTTTGTTTGTCGTTTCTCCCTGTTTGCGCGCGCGCCTGAGTGATTGAGGAGCGTGGATTCCGTTAGATTTTGGAAACCTGCAGCGCCAGTGCGACGACGGAGGTTTAGGCGCAATTTGAGCTTCTGAGCTGACGACGAAGCTTCTTCCAGACGGTGAAATCTTGGTGCGTCGAAGCTTCTTCATCGCGGTGGGTGCGTCGAAGCTTCTTCATCGCGGTGACAGACTACTATTTCGAAGTTGGAGTGCGAGGACAGAGGTTTAGGGTCGCGGTGACAGCTTGGTGAGTTGCTTCCCATCTTGTTTTTTTCCCTCTTTTTTCCTCTGTTACTCTCATCTCCAGTACTTGCTATTTTGTATTAGAATTTGTTTTGGATGGAGGTTGTGGTGGCGGGAGGTTGAGCTTGCATTCAGCAAGTTATGAGTGGAGATGTGTTTCTAGGGTTCAGTGCGATCTTCTTTATTTTGCTTTTCCAGTCGTTGCAATTGTAAAATCGAGGGGTCTCAGTGAGTCCAGCAGCATGTTTCAATGAGCCTTCGTCTGGCTGAGGTTTCTTACCCTGAATGTGGGAGTTCCCTGTCAGTCCCAACTTTAGAGCCGTATTGAGGACCTCATTAGAAGCGATGACTAACTTTCTGTTTGGTGTTGTAGCCTGCAGTGACGACTATTGGGTTTGTATCCGATTTTGATCTCGTGAAGCCGTCTCGTGAAGCCGGGTCGAGGGAAGAAGTATCGTGGAGTTTATGGTGAGTTTGTTCTCCTGAATTGTGAATTGCTCTTGAATTGTGCTTTGCGTGATTGGCTTCTTGAAGATTGTTTGTTGGCAGAGCATTTACAAATTCCAGAGTTTGCACTTGGGTAAGATTGTTGTTGAGAAGTATACGTTCTTAGGGTTTCCACAGTTTCATGTTGCTGGAATGCTTTCAGTTAGTAGGCTTCATAAGGAATGTAGGTGATTAGGGCTTGAGGGCTTAGTAAAGGCTGCATTCGAAGACATTTTAGTTCTCATGTGTGGTAATGCCATAGATCTGTGTGACTGTGGGTTCTATTAGTACCGAAAGCTCTGAATTTGAGCCTGCTTCAGTTCTTCAGGTCCAAACGAAAACGTGAATGTAATACTGCTGGTGATATGATTTTAAATTTTCGCCTCCAGAAGGATTATGGCATGTGCTTGGATTATGCAAGTTGTGTTTAGGATTCACATTCAGGATTCTGCTGGGGTTGTGGTTTGTCATGTCTGTAGGGTCTGGTTAGGGTTGGGGTTAATTGTGCTTGAAGTTTGTAGGGTCTGTGCAGGGTCTGTGTAGGGTTTGTGTCGATACCCCTGTTCTAGGACCCCCCCCAGCTTCAAAGAGTGTAGCTCGAAGCACATTTAGCTCGAGCCGAGCTAAATTTGAGGAACCTAATTTATGAAATTAGCTCGACTCGAGCTGAAATCATCATAACCTAGCATGAAAACACATTACACGCCAAAATGAAAGCCAGGACATCCTGAAAATCAGCTCGAATCGAGCTACTTTGAAGCAAAGAGATAAGAACCCACCCATTTAGCTCGACTCGAGCTAAAAGAAAACAAAATTATAAATAATAAACAGTAAAAAACCAACAGAATAAGTAAGCTCGAATCGAGCTGGGAGTACGACACTGTAAAATATTAACAAACAATAAATTGGGGAGAGGAAGTCAGCAGAGTGCTGAACATAAAACGAAGCCAAAAAGAGCCAGACGCACAACTGCACGTCAAGGGACACGAAGAGATTTAGCTCGACTCGAGCTGAAGAGGAAAATAACTCAAGTTAAGGGTTAAACAGAAACAAATCAATTAAAAAGAATGAAGAACTAATTAAACAAGAAGTAAGAAGGTGGCTATGAACCTTGACTAGCGGTTAAATCAAAAGAGCCCATGTATTCAGCTCGATTCGAGCTAAATAAATGAAACGAGAAGAACATGAAAACAGAAGAAGGGTTGAACAGGGAACCTCAAATCGAGCTGTAAAATCATGTTCTCAAAAAAGATACAGAAAAAAAGTCAAATCCGTAACAAGCTAAATGACATAGCGAATGCAAGAGGTAGACAGGAATAGGGCAGCTAGAAAGAAGTCAGCTCCATTCGAGCTAACGGGTAGGCAGGGTAGAAGCAAGTGCAGAACGAGGGGTCTGGCATTCAAAGAACTGGAAATTCATGAGTGACAATGTGTGGCAACTGCGAGGTTGAATATTCAGCTCGATTCGAGCTAGCATCGTCTTGAAAGCTAAGAAATGGTTGTCACGCCGCAGGATGGAGAGTCAGGTCGAGAAACTCGCTCACTACTACAAGAAGTCCGAGGTCCAGCGAGTGGAAGACGAAGGGGAAGGAGATGACTTTCTCAATGACGGAGAATACTGGGAGTTCGTGTATCCAGAGAAGGTGGATAGCTGGACTCTCCTGATGATCCCGTGCTCTGAACAAATCTGCTTCGCCGTGAAATATAAAGGGATGGACACCTACCTCCCTCTCTCATACGACGAACGAATAAAAGACGTTGTGGAGGACGTCTTCCCTACCATCAAGGTCCACTGTGTAACAACCCAGAACGACCTTCCAGCAGACAAGCAGTACAACTTCACGCTGCACTTCGACTCTCGTTTGATTCCCTTCCACGTGACCCATTTCATGGAGTCCCTGTCGACGACGTCGTTCCAGGATAAGATTAAGGAATTAGAGGAGAAGGTGAACGAGAAGTACTTCCAGAAACCTAATGGAGAGCCTCTCAATAGTTGGAGGCTATGTGCAAAAATCCGAGGTCTCTTCCAGGACTTTGCGGTGCTGAGAACGAAAATCCAGCTCGACCGTCAGAGTAAGGCTGCTAGGAGCGTCTCACTGAACGCCGGAAGCCAGGGGCCCAGTCAGGTGTCTATTGACAACCAGACCCAAGGCCAGACATCTCGAAGGGGCACGCGGAACAAGCAGCCGACGGAAACTCCCAACGTTCCAGTTGCGAAGAGCAATTTGGCTAGCACATCAGCGGCAAAAACAGCTGAGAAAACTGGAGAGCACTCTGCTGTGGACGATATAAGCCAGGACATGAGTATCGTCCCAGAGTCGCTGCAGACAAACCGGAACCCGGACTACGAGGAGTCCAACGAGGCGTATAAGAATTTCTGGAAGACCTGCGCTGATGTGTTTCTCTACAAGATGGAGAAGAAGGAGCTCACAATTGACAAGCTGATCCAGGCTCCGGCGTCATTAAATATCCGGAGCAAGGAACAGACAATCATTGAGGGCTTGATGCACTACCTGTGCAATATGCCCGACCACAGTCACCGGCAAACGCTCTGCGTCATGCCGACGAATAAGCCAACCAGGGAAGGAGACGACTCGTGGTCCGAGATCAAGGACGGGGAATTCTACATCATCAACGGCCAGCACAGTGTCTGGGCCAGCAAGCTAATGGAAGATCCGAAGTTCAACATTGACCCGGCCACGATCAAAGACTTCAAAACCTGGAATTGCTACATTGCATGGACGGAGGACAAGGAGACACTCCGATCTATTTCGGCCTACTTCAACAGAGTCAACCATTTCCAAGCGATTCAGCCGTCGTGGGCCACGAACATCCTTGGCGCCCGAAATGTCTGGGAGGAGATGGGGTCACCGCATAACCCGAAAGAGGACACAGAAGCCGGAGCTGTCAGCAACGCAAGGCGCACTAAAGCTGCATTCGAGAACAAGAAGAAGTGGACGGTAAGTGATTCAGCTCGAGTCGAGCTGAACTACGCTATGCTGGCTACTGTGAATTAGTTGCTGACTGCATGGTCATTACCTTGTCGCAGATCAGCTCGAATCGAGCTAACAAGGATCCTGACGTTGGTTTTCTCGTTCTGGATGCAGGAATTCACTAAGGCCATGCAGATGCGTTTCTCCATGATTGACGTTGCGAAATCGCATCAGAAGTTCAAAGCCAAGGACTCAAAAGGCAACACCTCCATCACGAATGAGATTAGGCTCATCACCGCTCCTGCAGAGGTGTTCAATCTCTGGAGCGAGGTCATCTCCAGTGCTGCGCATGGCGAGCTCATTGACGCGGACTCCTTGAAGAAATTCAATGTCAAATCGTCCTGGAAAACCGAGAACGGGATGCTGAACAAGGAATTCTTCAAGTTCTTCGGAAATCTCACGAACGAAGACCTCATTGTGCTCGCCAACCACATTCTGTTTCGAGATGGTGATAAGAGGATGTATCCGCACCCGAAGGTGACAATTAAGCAGTCATCGTCAGTTCTCGAAAGCTGTTACGCTGCGAAGGATTGGATTGAGAGGCGCAAACAAAAGGCGTTCGTGAAGAAGGAGTTGAACAAGATTGATCCGTCGTTGGGTCTGCTGAACGCGGTGGGGGAGCCTGTCCAGGACAAGTGGAAGGACTTCAAGAAGAAGTACAACGTCACCTCCGCAACGCTGAATGTACTCTTGGAGCGGCCCGGGGAGGCCTTCTTCTCCGAAGTGAAGCAGAAGAAATCGAAGAACAAGTCCACGGAACAAATTTCGGACCAGGCAGCCGAGTTCTTCAAAGTCTTCTTAAGTCAACGGAAGAATTTCGTCCCGCCATCGGCAGTGGCGCACTACGCACCATACGACATCGCAAAAGACCACCACGCTCAGTGGCCAAGGGGTGCGTGGACAGTTGACAGCCCTGCAGATCTCGGGTTGGGTGTTATCGATTTCCGGTACATTCCGGGGGTGCTTTCGAAGAAGGACGGGACTATCGCAATTCCGTACTTCAACACCGTCATTGTGTCTTTGAGAGGGAAGCACCAGCCGAAATTTGAGGACGTCCCGGCCTGGCTTTTTATATGTGCGGACATGCAGGAGCAGACGCAGGTGATTGCCTTCGTAGAGAACAATGACGTCCTCAGTACGTACAAGTGCACGTTCGCGGACTACATACCGGGACAGTATGAGCGGATGGGGGACCACGCCTCCGCCAAGGCGAAGTCGCACGACAAAGTGCTGTTGACGTTTTTGACGAGTCCGTCATGTACGAGGGGTGGCGACATTCCGGAGGTGTTTCTGGCTCCGGACAATGATACTTTCAATAAGCCCCGGGGATACAACGAGTTGGAATTCCGTCTCTACAACACGGAGCTTCGCATGGAATTTTACCTGTGGGTGATAAAGAAGTTCTGCTCTCCCGGAATGAGCGTGTTCTCCGTCTTTGCAGGAGGAAAAGTGACCTGTGCAGCAGTGGTAAGTTCCCTCCAGCTCAATCAGCTCGAATCGAGCTGATGTACCACATCCGTTTGTTGTGTTTCCTTTTGTTGCGATAAGTGTGACTCCTGCATGATCCGATTCGTTATGGAACGAATTAGCTGGACTCGTCCTGAATCATCGAGGGGTTTAGCTCGAATCGAGCTAAAGCCACTCTGTATTCTCAATACTGACATCCTGTGATAATTTCTTAACGTACAGATGAGTTCTGTGAACGTCTGGGCGGTTGGAGTTGCCAACGATACGGGGTTCTGGAATGATATTTCCCTGACGGCCATGAAACTAGACAGGGCCGACTTCCTGGAGGGGGGGTATAAGGTGTCGACGTCTTCGCGCAAGAAGCCTCCGGTGTCTCAAACGACTCCATCGTCGTCGCGCAAGAGGAAACACTCACCCTGGGATTCGCCATCCACTGGGCGGCGCGAGAAGGCGCCTGCTGCAGAGCCCGAGGTCCTCTCTGACGACGAAGGCGACGAGCAGGACTACTATGTCCAGCAGGTCCTTGACGAGCAACTTCTGGTGGACGCCAGTACTCCGGTTCCTCCCACTCCGACCGAACATCGGGGGTCGTCGGCCTCCAGCGGTCACGTGCAAGAGGAGCAGCCCTCAAGCACGCCTTCGTCTGCCGTCACTCCGAAGAAAAGGAAGTTGTCGAAGCGGGACGAGTACATGGAGCAGAGGTTCGCGGAGCTGGAGCGGAGACAACTGGAGGATCGCGCGGCGAATCTACGATTCCAGTACCAGCAGAACACGAGGATGGATAAAATGCAGACGTTCATGTTGGTGGATTCTGCAAACAACACGGACAAGCTGGACTCGATTATCAATCACTTGAGGGGGGCGAGACCACTCTCCTCATTTGAGCCCCCAACGCCGAGGCCGCAGCTGCTGCTTGAAGGTCTGCCTCCCTTATCAGGCGATGTGGCTCCACCGGAACCACTGGGTCTCCCTGAGTTTGCTGTTCCGGCACTTCCTTTGCATCCACCTCCTATTCCTCCTCCGCCCCCACCATCATCAGCTGACGCAGAGGCGGCTCCTGTCGACGCACAGGCAACTCCAATCCTTCCAGTCGCGGGAGGTACTGACGAGCAGCATTCGGTCGAACAGCCGGCGCAGTTAGATCTGCAAAGTCCCGCGGTGCCTAGCCAGGACTCGGGCGCAGGTGCTCCTCAATAATCACTCGATGTCGCTTGTACAGTTTAGCTCGACTCGAGCTGATTTTTGCCATAGGTTGTATGTAGTTGTATGTAGTTGTAGTCGTTCTGGAGAGACTACAATCATTTTGCTCAAACGGAACTTCCAGTGGACTGAACCATGGAGTTCACACATTCTGCAGTTCATTCATGTATTTATATCTCATTTTATGAGGCTCTAATATACAGATTTCTCACGAATATTTTCTTGTACATTTTTGGCATGCAGGCACTACAAATATTGTAGATTCTATTTCTCCTCCCGTCCCTGACCCTGTGAATACTACTGCTGAGCCTGTGCTTGGTCCTGTGGAAAGTGATCACAGAAATCCCATGGAAAGCACTGCTATCGTGTCCGTCCTTGAGGCTGGACCGTCCACATCTCTTACGCCGGTCGCAGATGACGTTGTCATCTCAGATGCGGACCTGCTGGAGGTTCGAATTCCAGAGCCGACCGTCGTGGCGACAGACGCTTCCGTGGAGACTGCAGAGGCGTCGCAGCAGAAGGTATAAATCATGCTGCTCATTTGGAACCTTTTGGGGTACTCTTTTTCTGTGTTCATTTTTGTTTTAAGAATGATTTAGTCAACTCGAAAATGAGCGTCCCCGTCATTATGCGTGAAGTTCCAAATGTGCCAGTACAGGGTAATAACTGGCTGCACATTTGTCTATTGTCTAGCAGGGATCCGGTCCTTCTTGTGATGTAGGAGGAACTTCGGAGGCAGTCGATCGTCCATTGACGTCCAGGGTGGTGGAGAAGTGGATCAACGTCGTCCTGGACCTCAATGGGATATTATGTGTCTGCGAAGATTTGAAGTTTAAGGGTTGGTCAAAACGCATCCCCGATGCCGTTCAGCCGCACTCGGCTATCAATCCCGCAGTCGTGGGACCCAAGCTAGTTTATGTTTGCCCGGGATGTTCCGAGTTCCTACGTCAATTAGGCAGGATTGCATCCATTTCTGTGTGGAGCTCGATGAAGAAGTCCACCACCGAAGAGGTGGCGAAGTATCTCTTCGACGGACTGGATAGGCCTTTGCTGATTCTCGGACAAGACTCCTGTAAGACGCTTAAGTGCAGAGATAGGACGGGTAGACCGTCGACATACAGGGAGCCAGGCACGGAGAAGGAGTTGTTTCTTAAGAACCTAAATAACCTGTTCACTGGCATCCGGGGTAGATTCAGTGCTGAGAACACAATCATCGTGGACGATAGTCCAAATAAACACATTCTCAACAGCCCTGAGAACGTCGTTTTGCCTGAAACGTGGACGAATAGGGGACATGGTCCAAAGGACACGTTTCTCCTGGAAGTCCTGCTGCCTTGGTTTCAGGGCCTGCACCTAGCTCGAGAGGAAGGACTGAAGGCGTTTAGGGGAACGGCGGTTGCTAGAATTGGTCGCCGGATGCTCTGCGACGAGAGAAACCATCGGGAATACGACAAGCTGATGGAGATCGTCACAGCATCGCCATTTATTCGCTAGAACTAGAGTGAAGGGTTTGTAGCTTAGGTCATACGGATCTGCGGGTATTTAGATTCTTATGTAATTCAGCTCGAATCGACCTGATTTGCACATTTGGAACTGCCTGATGGGTTGCTTTCTTCTTAATCCTGGAAATAAAAATATTATTCTAAAGTTTTGCGTCGTGAACTCTGTGCCTCAATTTAGCTCGCATCGAGCTGATTTGTTTGTTGCTTTTGGCTGCGTCATTTCTGCATGTACGGATGGTTGCTGTTTAGAATTTATGGCGTTACCTGTGCTTTGTTAATATGTTTTACCTGATACTTGATTCTAGATTGTGCGCACATCAATTTCGCATGATGAGGACGCTCATCTGCCATGCGCCGCGTCCGTGGACTCCATAATGGACTACGGGCAATACAAAATCTTGAGCAGAGGAAACTTCCTCTGCTCGGCGGCCACGGCAAACTCCACTATGGACTTCTCCTCCAGGCCCTTAGAAGACGGAGTGGTCGACAGCCCGCCAAGTGGAGTTTCGCGTCAACTGGCCTCTCGATCCCCTTCTCCGCCGAGGACCCAAGGACCCCTTGCTTCTCGATTGTCGCCGGCTGTCTCGGACAAGGCGACGCAGAGAAGGCTCTACCAAGACGCTGCAGATACGTTACCCGCGCCGGTGTTGATGGCCACATTTCCGGCTGGGTCGCCTGCCTTACAAGGAGGGACTCCGTATCGTCGGAGAGTACTTCCTCGTCGAAGTGTCTCGTCTGGAGGTGTGCAGAAGTTTAAAGCACCTCATAGAGTCCAGCCAAGTGGATGCATTCCTGCAGTGCATGATATGTGGGACCGAAAGTTCCTAGAATTGCAGAGGCTTCAGAGCAGGCGGGAGTACAATGGGACTAATACTAGGTACAGTCGGGGACCCGAGATTCTGAAAGCGATGGAGATGCAAAAGTGTAAATCGCACATGTAGGGTCTGTTCATATTGTAGATTGAGTGTCTATAGGTACATGCATGATAGCATTGTGTAGATATTATGTAGAACTCAAGTGCTAGAGTGAATCACACTCATGACAATTATATACGTTTCTCTGGTCTTTTAAGGATTGGAAAGGAATTGCCCTACAATTTTATATTGATCCAAAAATTTACTATAAATAGATGACCTTTTCATAATGAATGTTGTACTCCTGTCCATGTTTCAGCAAACACTCCTTGTTGTTGGTATTCTTCTCTTCTATTCTAATAGTTTTGATACGATATTTGTCCATTATTTCTCTAAAAGTTAGCTCTCGCAACTCTCATTTCACTGGAAAACCCTCATTTTAATGAATATAATGTTGTCCAAAGTGAATGAAAGAAAGCTTCACATGTATAATCTTTGAGAAAAAAAAAATGAAAATAAATTATTTTGACTTCCTGTGTGTTTTTTGGGTTGCCCGTCGAACTCCACTTTTGTTTATTGTGCCATAACTTTTGCACCCGGGAATCAAATACAATAAAAATTATATATCCACAAAGCTCTTGCAAAAATACACAACCTCCAAAAAACCCCAAACCTTTGTCTTCATATTCAGACCATAGAAACTTGCCCGGACCCATTTTGTCCCTTGAGGGGACAAACAGTCCTTTAGGGGTTAACCTAATATAAAATAGAACACTATTTTACCTACCATCTAAGCATACAAGCTTCTTATACGCTATTACAAAAATGGCCAATAGACAAATCCAACAAACAAAGGTCAAAGGCAAAGCAACAATACACGATGTGGAGAAAAATTGATAAATGTATATGTTTTATAAATCCGATAAAGGGCAGTAACCCTTTACATATGTATACTTTGTACAACTTCCGGTATTTAATTCTATACATCTATTTAGTTGTACAAAATCTCACACAAAACTATCTATTCTACTCCTTCGATTACAATGCCACGTGCTACGCTCTGTCTCAAAAATCTCTGCAACTCTTCTCTTGATTGCAAAGTCCTCAAAAGCTCAGCTGTCATGTCATCATATCTATCGTGTAGGTGGGAATAAATGGCATTCAAGAGTTGAGGCTCATGGAAGGTATTGTCTTCAACGTAATTTGTTTGCTGCTCAAAAGTCAAATCATCTCGATATCCGATGGGATTGCCCTGAGCGTCAAATAGCAAGTTGTGAGGATGTGGTTGACGCACAAAAATGTTGTGATCTGTGTCCCAATGTCCACCAACTATCTGAGCAAAGTATACTCGACGCCCTATATCACCTTCTCCATACACCCTCTTGATTACTTCTGTCACATGGGCGTCATTCTCCCAATGTACATCAGCAATCGTTCGTGCGGGAAGGTGTCGAGCGTCCCCTCCCCACTTCCAAAACCATGTCAAGTCTTGACCCCAATATTCGCTATTACCTTGGCCCGGTAAATTTTCTTCGTTATGCTCGTAATGTGCAGGCATATGGCCTTGGAGGCCAAACATTTCGTACAGTCGTCGATGAAATGGAGCCTTGCATTGCGCACATCTCTTTCTGGTGACCATGTGGGGAATGAGACACATAGGGTGGTATAAATGTATACACGTACCGAGACTCCATCCACCCTCGGGGCCAAATGGTTCTTGGCACATAATACACGTCGTCCCGTCTTTTACAAACTCAGGAACGGTAGGCCACACTAGTGGCCTAGTGCCATCACGTTGTACAGGCCCGTACCTATAGCGCTCGATATCATATTGGAATTCCAAGGCTGGATCATGATTCCAATCAATGCTTGAATTTTCGTCTTTTACGGGCAAAGCATCGAAGAACATTTCTTCCACTCGAGGCCACGAGGTCAGGCCAAAATAACGTCGACCTCCATCATTGAATTCCGCAGCCACTCTCTTCACTTCGGTCTGCATTTGCTCGGTCTCATTTAGTATTAAGCTGCATACCAACTTCATATTGCACAATAATCGCAGCAGGTGCTCCTTCTGAGGATTCTGGACCATTCGCTGATTTTGAGCAATTATAGCATTCATGGTCCTTTCCATGTCTGTTTGAGCTGCAGTAAGAGACCGCACATCTTCTTCAGCTTTGTTGGCGCGAATTTCCATAGTGCGCATTGCGTTTGTTAGTTCTTCAATGCTTGCTTTAGTGCTTCCAACCTCTGCTTCAGCTCGCTCGGCACGTGCACGCATAAGATCCAATGTGCCACCCTCTACACCTGGAAAATTTACCCGAGGCCGCACCGGAAACACATTTGTATTGCTCGGGCCTGGCCTATCTTCATCCGCAGCATACGTAGCACGTTCCACTACGACATCGAGTGGTGGAATTCCTTCCATGCTCAACCGCCTTTCACGGGCTACAAGGTCAACTTCACGCGCGACGAGTCTGGCATTTTCATCCATAAGGGCCTGAACCCTTGCTCTTTGAGCTTCCAACTCTGCAACATGTTGTCGTACTGCTTCCTCCTTTTGCGCTTGCAGTGTTTGGACTAATTGGCGCAAGCGAACCACTTCCTCGTCAACGACTTCTACTCCCTCGCCAACAACTTGTACTCCCTCACCAGCAGCTTCCACTCCACCAACTGGACCATGTTGGTTGAGATTTACTCCAGTGCCCGTCTCAATTGCTACTTCCATCAAGTCCATCCTTGGCTGCTCAGCTTGCTCTTCCACGTTCTCGTGCACATGCAATAAATCGTCCAATGGCACTTGAGGATTGGGTGGAATTTCGCGAGCCCGGTTTGGCAATTGATTATTCCGTTTTTTGGCCAGGAAGGTACTCCAATCCACATCCTTCCCAAGAATAACATTCGCATATGCCATTTGGGTCAATGAAAGTGTGCCGTCTTTCTTTGTTCTTCGACCCCAAATGAACAATGCCACTTCAATCAGCCGCTTCTTGAAGGCCGCGTCTTGACACATGTCAAAATTTACCACGCCTGAATTCACGTGCACCTGATATCGATCTTGGTCCCAATGGCGATTGATGTGGGCCCAATCTACATACTTCGCACATGTCGTTCTTGTCCATGGCTCAGGCTCATCCATCCACCCTTCGTTTGCCAAAATATTCCGGGCATTGAATGTGTCCCAATCCAGCGTTGACCTATTCCCCCTCTTCTTTCTATTTGGGGGTTGACCTTCATGTCCTGAACCACCTGTTCCACCCTCAACGTCCATCCTGGATACCTGCACAATGACACACAAAAGTCTGTATGCGAATACACTGACAAATTGTTTTGCCTTCTGTTGCGTGAAGGCAACTGAAATGTGGCAAAACAAATGCCAAATGTATAACACTTCCTCTCAAATTGCAATGCAAAGCTTTCTCAAGCAAGGACAATGCAACTCAAAAGAGGAAGCGCTGAACAATGAATCCTTAATCTCACTTATACCCCCCAATTACCGAGCCGGTTGGGGGGGTAATTAAGGTCAAATCAGCCGTTTTAATCTGTAATCCAGACCGTCTAGGGCGCCGGACGGCCCGACGATCGACGGTCTGAACGTCCACTGAGGTTCGGCACAGGTTCGGGGCGCCGTCAAGGGGTTTGGGGGCGCCGTCAACAAGTTCGGCTTATAAAAAAAATCATTGCGCCGTCCGCGAGTTGGACGGACGCGGCGACGGACATTAATTACGGCTCGACGGCCTGACCATCCCCTCCCCTCGACGGCCTGTCCGTCCCCTCCCCTCGACGGCCTGACCGTCCCCTCCCCTCGACGGCCTGACCGTCCCCTCCCCTCGACGGCCTGACCGTCCCCTCCCTTCGACGGCCTGACTGTCCCCTCCACGGAATGCCCATCCCCTGGACGGCTTGACCGTCCCCTCGACGGCCTGTCCGTCCTCTTCATTAGTTTTGAATGTTTAGCCCCTAAATGACGGACCTATGACCACTGATTCCAAGCCTCACTGCCCAACACTCAATTTGCTGCCGTTTTGCAGCTAGATATGTATAAAAAAATTTATATTTATTTTTCAGAGACAAAATTACATGTCTTCTTCACTTCTAATAAAAAATTTTAGACTTTTTTGTGGAAAATTGTTTTTTTTGAGAATTTTTGAAGAAAAAATGAAGAAAAATCACATCAAATAGATAATTATTTCAAAAAATCTGAAAATTTCACCATGTGGGTATATTACAATGACAAACATCATGGTGTAAACTCAATTTCCGTGTCATTCTATATTTAGAAAATAATAGACATTGAAAATACATCCAATGTTCAAATTGCACTAAAATATTCAATATTAGGAATTTTTTCAAAATTCAAATTGGAGTAAAAACTAGAGTAGATGCCCTTCATTTTGTTAGTTGGGCTCAAACTCAAAAGATATCATTTTTGTGGAGAAATTTTTCAGATTTAGAGCAAGGAGCAAGAACTTCCCAAAGTAGACTGAAATAGCATATTTTGTGATCCGTTTTTTTTAATAACTTCTCATTTAAGTGAAGACAATCACTAGCAAGACTACAAACTCAATTGGATACTCTTCATAACCCGACACAAAAGGTCAACAAGGAATATGTGGATGAAAAAGTGCTTCCAATCACTCTCCAGCTTGTTGGATAGTCATCCAAGCGCCACAAAATGGCGCCTTCGGCGTTCCAGGGTTAGAAATTGAATGCACCACCAGGACTTCCCTAACTTTCATGGACACAACCCATTCCTGATCGACGCCTTATGGTGGGATTGGTGGCTATGTAGGCTGTTCTGTTTCTGTGAAGCAGGAGATGAGCAGTGATTTATTACGGTGTGGTTTCCAAGGTAGTTGGGGCACATCACGATTGCCTCCAGTACTCTCAATGATGCAACCAACCTTGAATGGATTTTGCAATCAGCCCTTGGTTGGAAATAGGAAAGTCTATATGACTAGAATGGTTTGAATAGAATCTTCGACAGAAAAATTCATAGTAATTACGTTTTGAGAAATAAAAATCTCAAAAATTATGGCAACCTTCCGAACTCTATTTTTGCACATATTTTGTCCAAAAATTAAAATTTCAGTTGCTTTCTTTATTTCTCACATGTGTCTTTGTATTTGCCAAAAAATTGATTATTCTTGCTAATGGCAACAGACCAAATCAATCATTCTGCTTGTCATAGGTTGGTTTACCTTAGTTATTCATCCAATAGCTCAGTATTCATCCATACATCCAAATTTACACATATATACAATTATTCATCCAAACATAACTTTGCCAATCTACAAATAAATTTATTCATTTAAGTTTATAAGTTGAAATGTGGTCCAAAAGATTCCAAACACAATCCGAAACCCTAAATTGAATGCATTTTTTCTATTTGTTTAGGATTAAAAAAAATTCTTGAAGGATTTAAGGGTTTAGGGTGTGGGTTTAGGGTTAGGGTTTAGGGTTTAGGATTTAGGGATTCAAGGATTTAGGGGTTTAGGGATTTAGGATATTCATCCATTTATTCATCCAACATCCCTTTGTTCATCCATATCCCATTATCCCCTTTATTCATCCGTACGCATATTTATTTAATCCTACACCGATTATTCATCCCCATTATTCATCCTCATTATATTTTGAAATGCCCATTTATGATTTATCCATACACATATAAATTTTTTCATCCATATATGCAATTATCAATCCCGAACCTACTTGGAAATCTAATCCTAATCCAATGAATTGCTATGAGAAGTATAGAATAACAACAATTGCAAATGAATGTCAACCCTAACCTCTAAACCCTAAACCCTAAACCCGACTAAATTAAAAAATATATTCTGGGAAAGCTTGTAAGTTTTTCTATCTTATTAGAAAGTTTCAAAAAATTTATGAGCCTGTCCAAAATCCATGTTGTCCCCCATAGGGACAATGTGACTTTAGGCATTAAACGCATGTATATAGTTGTTTATATAGTCAAAGTTTGTGAAATTTCGGGAACACATTCCTACACTATTCTTGTACAAGATCCTACTATTAGAAATTCCAATTTTTTTTGTCTATATTAGCGGTAAAAATGGCGGATTTGAGTGGTTTAGGATGGAAAAGAGGCCATGGGACTTTAGAGGTTAAACATAAGGTATTACATAATAATCAATCCATAAGAAAAAACTATAGCACTTAATGGATCGTTGCATTATAATTTATAAACTATCAGGAAAAACATAAAAATCACAAAAATGTAGAGTTAATATATTCAGTTCACAATTTTGGGTCTAGGCATCAAAATGAAACGTAATAATTTTTGGATTTCCTTGATCCATTTTTTTGAAACCACTACTATTAAAACAAAGGGCCCCCAAATCATGCACTTTGCAATTTTTTTAAATTTATGCACCCTTAAAACAAATAAATAATCGGTGCAGTGCATGATTTTATTTCAATTTGTTCTAAGACCCTTAAAATCCAATACAACATCGCCGTCATCGCGGAATGCATGATTTTAAGGGTGTTAGTTCTAACACACTTAAAATCAGTTTTTTTTTGTAGAGTGTACTATTTAGGGGCCCTATATAAAATGACATTAAGAAGCTTAAAGTCAATCTTACTTCTCATTTAGAATGGAATTCTATTCAGTTGCACACTTGCACGTACATAAAGGAACAAACATAGGAAAAAATCATCCAAGGTCAAACACAAAACTTCTTAATTGGGGTCCTAGACTACTATATTTTTATGTACATCCAAACATTTGATGCATTTTATTTGCACCCATTGCCAAGAAAGTTGTTGGCAATGCATGTGTTCTAGCAATCAAAGCATCTCTTAACCCTTAAAATTCTTTGTAGGGCTCAATTTTGAATGCAACTGAATCTTCAAATTCCTCGTAGATGAATTTCACCTTTGGGATTATTGTATTTCAATTCCATCCTTTCATGTAAATGCATCCCAAAATATAGTGTTTTGTTGAATTTTCAACCTATCTATATTTCAGAGTTCAGAATGTTCTGAAGACATTGTGCTAAAGTTTAGGGTGTCTTCATTATGGTTTTTAAAAGTTGAAACTTTAAATTTAATTCCTCAACCTATAAATTTTTTAATTCAAAGTCTACATTTCAACGGTTCAACCGCATTTTGTACTTTTGATCCCAACTCAAAAATTGATGTCATCTACTCTAGTTTCCACTCCAACTTATGCTTCAAAGTAAGCCCTAAACCCTAAACCCTCCTTTTTGTTGCAATTTTTTGTGACTATTCACTATTTGATATTGGGGAAGTTTATGTAAGTATGTAACTTTTGCAAATAAGAGAGGATTGGGTTAAGAGGAAAAAAAAAATTTAGAAGGGATTCCATATCTTATGAAAGGGCTACCGCATCATGTAGTCCACAAGTATTTTATATATTTTAAGGTTGTTACTAAAAAAATTGTAGAGTGCATGATTTGGTGGCTTTTTGTTAATAAAAGTATTAATTTGTTTGGCATTTATTTGTCCTATAATTGAAACAAACAAGAACACTGAATTAGCACTCCAGAAATTCCCGCCACCGTAGAGTACTGTAGTATTTCAAAATTCAAACCCCTGACAAGTCCGAGAGTGGCAAACGAGGTAAATGAATAATTCTACGAACAAGGATTCAACATTTAAGCCCGCATGCGACTTCCAGCAGTGTTGGGGACGGCCTGCTCGACGGCCTTCTCGTCCTGGAGACGGAATGTCCGTCCCCTCGACAGCCTGCCCGTCCCCCCGACGACCTGTCCGTCCCCCCGACGGCCTGCCCGTCTCCCCGACGGCCTGCCCGTCCCCCCAACGGCCTGTCCGTCTCCCCGACGGCCTATCCGTCTCCCCGACGGCCTACCCGTCCCCCCGACGGCCTGCCCGTCCCCGCAAATGGGTATATAACCCGCCTTTTCATTAAGTTCCGCACCAGTCTCTCCTGCTCTGACGGTGCTCTCTTGTCCTGGATTGGTTGCAGTCCTTGCTTGGGAGCGCGGGCGCTTGGATTGAGGCTGGTTTGAGGAATAAGGGGGGCGGTTTTTCACATTGTGGAACCCGAAACCCTAATTCCTTTCATTTTGATAATCTGTTTCTGTCTCGATGGCTGGTCGCGATTTCTCGAAGAGGAAGGTTGATGCCTAGTTTACAGGCGTTGGAGATGAACATGATTTCGAATCAACGGATTGCGTTTCAGAGGCCGTAGTTGCAGAAGGGGTCAATGCTATGGTTGGTGGAGAGTCTGTGGCTGCTGGAGAGTCTTCGAAGGCAAAGAAAAAGCAACGGAACAGGCACAAGTCCGCAAATCCAGAAAAGTGGCCAAGGAAGGTAGCAACGAGAAAATTACATGAAGTGGCATTGGATTTTTTGGATCAATATACGATTGCACAATTGAACACAACATATGTCTCACGCGGATCCGAGGGAGTGGATGCCATTAAAAACAAATTTCGCCACTTGTTTTGGACAGCAATGAGCAAGGATGAGTGGTTGGAAGACCGCACAAAGGAATCATTCGAACATTGGTTGGATTCACAAGTTTCAACGTGTGTCTTCAACATTGCCCAAGTTGCTGAACACATCAAAGGCTTTCAAAGGACTGTGCCGCCCAAACAACAAGCTTTGAATTTGTTGCACAAGAAGGTGTATTGGTGGCATGATGCAATGCGACCACTGTCTTCACACAATGTTCGTTCAGCTCCGTGGTTTCAACGAAGTCATAACTTGGCCTTCGGTCAAGTGGCTGCGGGAGGAGTGGTTTTCCTGGAAAGAGGAGTGGTGGTGGTTCCTTTGTCCGGCCATAGCAAACGAGGGGGCCACGGCAGGGTGCGCAAGGTTTGTCTTCAAAACTCAAAATATGTTCCCGAGAAGATGGTATTAGCTGGGAAGTCAGCCTTGGACGTTGGTCAATTGAAGAAGTCGAGGGAAAAGTTGTCCATCGAGGCACTGGCTTGTCCATGCAATCATCCAGGGGTCATTAAATTCTTTGCTATAAATGACATGACCATGGAATGCTATTCTCAATGGTGGAATGGAGGTACTCTCGGCGCCATGTTTACTCTTGATGAGAAGAATCGAGATCCGGATGAAATCGGGGAGCTGGCTTACTATGCAACTGCACAAACAATGCAAGAAGCCAAACAACTCATGGCGTATAGGCGCAAGCGCACCGAACTTGCGTGGGCGTTGATCTGCATTGTGGATGCAGTGCAACAGTGTTCTGTACTCCACAACGACATCACACCCGAGAACATTATGCTTCACTTTCCAAATGATGATGGAAGAACTATATGGATTGGTCTATGTGATTGGGGAATGGGTAGCCGCATCAATGAAGAAACACCTTCTCTGTACCAATTTGATTGTTCACAGGCATTGCAGACCACTCAATCTAAACGTTGGTGGGTGGCTCCTGAGTTGATGTACTTGACTGGACAGACCGGAACTTCAACATCTCCAAGTCGCATGGTGAAGCCACCGTGTGTTAGTATACACACGGACGGATACTCCATAGGAAAATTGGCTATGAAGGTATGGAAAAAGGATCGCGGAAATGTAGAGATGATTCCGGACCATACGGCATTTGGTACATTTCAAGCAACACTAGGCGAATTGTGCAAGGTGGAGCCACTACAACGACGCTCGGTGACATATGCCGTGCAACGATTAAGTGGTGCTCCAACGTTTTGGATACCACCCATGGATTGCTACCGCGAGGCACGCAAAGAACAAGAACTTGAAGACCAACAGGCAAGAAATGAAGATTAGAGAAAACAGTATTAATATATATTATTATAGTTGCAAAATTAGTGTTTACTTAGCACAAGCAGGTCTTATAGTGTAGGCTTGAGGACATCCGTAGCATTGTAGCACACTTTGCGGCCTCAATCCATTTTGTACAAATTTTTTTTTAATATAAACTTCTTTTATCTAAACAATGAGTGTAATCTTTGTTCCGTTCCTAGCAAGTTTTTTGTAAATGAATGGTCTTGCGCTACTTGGTTTGTGTTGTCTACAAACCCTAATTCCAAACATTTATACAATAGTGGGTACTGAATGAATTGATGATTTGATGTGGTCATGTGGACTACCAAATATAATTTGAAATTAGAGACTTCAAGCTCTAAAGTCCTACTACCTTTTTTCCATCCAAAATCCCTTTAAATTTTTGAGTCACTCCATGTTTGATTAACCCCTAAAGGACCGTCTGTCCCTAGGGGGGACAATTTGGGTCCAGGCAGGTTCCTGTAGCTTTAATTTTTAGTGAAATTTTTTGGGATTTTTTTGAGGTTCTGCAATTGTGCAAGAGCTTTGTAGACATATAAATTTTATTTCAATCGGTGCCTGGAAGCAAAAGTTACAGGGAGATGAAGCAAAATTAGATTTTGGCGGGCAGTACAAAAAAAATCACAAAAACTCAAAATATTTTTTTTCTAAGAGATTATATTTTTGCCTACATGTGAAGCTTTGATTCATTCTAATTGGACTAAATATGAGAAAGTTATGGACAATCATAGTTTTTCGGGCAATCTAAGCATCAATCCTAAAAAATAACTTATAGAACTCATTTTTGA
This sequence comes from Antitrichia curtipendula, assembly GCA_951230915.1. Taxonomy (NCBI): domain Eukaryota; kingdom Viridiplantae; phylum Streptophyta; class Bryopsida; order Hypnales; family Leucodontaceae; genus Antitrichia; species Antitrichia curtipendula. Next base: position 2,197,044 of record CATNWC010000230.1, on the reverse strand, counting down.
ATGCAATTTTAACAATTTTTCCCAAAAAATTGTTAGATAGGGTTTAGTTTGCATATTAGAATAATCTAGCCATTGGGATTATTGTGTTTGAATTTCCTCTTAAAGCTATTAATAATATAGTGTTTCTTTCAATCTTGAACCTACTATTACGTAACAATTTTTTAATGAATGAAAATTAAGTGTTTTTTTCCTAATTTTTTTTTCTTAGATTCTCAATTCAACTATTCAACATAAAATATTATGAAAATCTCATGTGTAGTGCAAAAATATTAAGTTAGAAAGATTCAAAGCCAAAAAGTCTAGTTGAACAAGGTGCAAATTTTTTTGTTTTTTTCACTTTAAATGCAAATATCTTGCAATGTACTTGGTGAAAGTTTCTGAAATTTCTTTCACATATTCTTGTACTAGTCTAGTAGAAGATCCTATGGTTAGATATGCAAAAAACAACAATTTCTAAAGTTTTTTTCTCTTTACAATAGAAATGGCAGTTTTGAGTGTCTTTTGACGGAAGAAATGCCTTAGTCCTTTAGGGATTAATGAGATGAAAGTAATGAGGAGTTTTAGTTTGACGGTAGTTATGGAATATTGAATTTGTACTTCAATGACACTTTGAAGTCTTTTTTTAATTCATCTTTCTACTATTTTTGCAAGAAAATAACATCATGACGGCATGACGCATGAGGTGTAGATTATTTGTTAGAATGGTACACTTGTTGGTTTGGCCTGGCTTGACCATTTTTTATTCTATAACTACATAATTAATAATTTAAGGCTCTTAGGCTCTATTCAATCTCATGCCTATTCCTACAGTTGAGTTGACAATGTTACACTTCTATTGCGCAATTTTTGTAAATGATGAAAATCAAGTATATTTATCTCCCAACGTTTTTCCTATATTTTCAACTCAATTCTTGAATATAAAAAATTTTAAATTCAAATTGAATAGTGACAAAATTTTTTGCAAATTGCGGTCAAAATGAATCTAAAATTGCAAAGACAGCATTCCAAAAACCTTTTGTTCCAACTTCAAACACTAATATCTTTCAATCCATCCTTTCAACTCCTTATGAAAATTTTACTACATGGTAAAAAAACAAGTGAAGTATTGAAATACGAGATCTTACAGTTAGATTTTGTAAAAAACAATTTTTTTGTAATTTGAGGCAAATGTAGCAGAAATGACAATTTTGAGTGTTTTTTTGATAGTCTAATGATCTTGGGAGTTGACATTTTAGGGGTTAATAGTTCCAAGATGGAATCAAAACACAAAAATTCCAAAGACCGAAAGACGGGCAATTACCATTCCTAAAGGTATGTTTTATATATATATTGAAGGGTACAAATTGCCAGATCGTATCCTTCACGAGAATGAAAGGAAGAAATGTAATATTTATTAATGCCGAATACAATATGCAAGGCATTGAGCCTCAAAATCGGAAAAAATGAAAAACCATTGCATTTGCCAATTGCCATTTGGAAACATGAAGACACTCTGGTCTTTTTCAAAATACTCAACGTCTTCCATGCCTAAGATTATGCACAGAAGTGTTTGCATTTGCTTCTCTTTGAGTTTGTTGGTTACCACCAGCTCCCGCAAGTGGACCTTGTCGAGGCGCCCTGTAATCACTATCTCCTGGAACCTCACCATCTTCACCTATACTACCACCGATGGATTCACCATCATCATTAGATGTTGCACTACCACTTTCGCTGGACGCATTTGAATTGCGGTTTCGCTGTGGACGAACTATAGAAGACATTGTCCGAAGAGGTCGTTGGCCCGTTGCATCTAGAAGACCATCTGTATTGGGTGCTCCTAGAATAACTTCTCTTGCAAAAGGCTGGGTTGCTGCTTCTTCCCTCCTCATCCTTCTACGAGTTCTGAGACCCCTTCTTTCACTAGTAGTACCTTCTTGTCGTGGACGCTTAGATCGAGTATTTGGACAGGTGGGAGGGCGCACTGAAGTCTGGTTTGGAGTCGTCCGCTCAGACATATTCAAAGTTTGGACAATACTAGCCAATCGTGTACCTATCGATGAAGTTGGTTCGCGGGGACGAACTTCGGAAGTCGACGGCCTTGATGCACTTTGGGTTCGTGGATTATCCAGTACTGGCATTTGACGTTGTAGTGCATCCGAGACTTGATTTGGAGGGGGCATATCCGATTCTCCACCATGAGGGGATCCTTCTCCATGGGTGCTCCTCATGGGCAATGCCTGTGGTACTACTACGTCGTGTTCACGTCCTCTTTCAACGTTAGTACCATCTCTTTCTGTAGTGGCATCAACTTGTACATCTGTAGGGTTTGGACTTAGTGGTCTCGGTGCCACAACGCCCTCAATCGTATTTCCCCCACTTGGCCCAGCATTCCACGTTTGTGGCATTTGTGGTGGACTTCTTTCATGTCCCTCGTGGTCATTGTTGTTATTATCCTCTTCTTGAAAGTCAAATACGGATGCATCAATTAGAGGATCCACTCTTCTCATCCCACCAAATCTGTCGTTTGGTGGGTCATCGCCATCATTGGAACCATCATCTGAATCATCATCATCGGGGTCAAAGAGAACCGAACCACGGTCTAAACCATCAGACTCATCTGTCATGGAATCTTCTGACATCATATTCTCGGTGTACCACCTTGTCGGATTTGCTGCAGCCCTTTCTCTAAGAGTCTTGGAATTGGTATAAATGTAAACCAATTCCTCAGCACGCTTCGATGTCAATCTGTTGCGGGATTTGTTGTGCACAAACGAATACATGCTCCAATTGCGTTCACACGACGATGCAGAACACACTTGTGCGAGGATCTTTTTGGCAATCGGTGAAAGTATACAAGCACCGGCTCCGAGAAGGTCCCACCATTCGTGAGGCTCCAAATTTAAGGTGTGTACATCAGGAAGTCCACCAAAGATGCCTCGACGATCTCGAAATGCTTGGTATTCAGACAAAGCAGAAGCAAATGCTTGATCTCCAATTGTCAATTGGCGCAATACTCTCAATATGGCTTCTCTTGCCTCATCGTCATCCATTAGCATGACTTCATCAAGTAAAAAGGGATTCAATAAAGCCCCTGCGTAATGCAAATCTGTCCTAAGCATGTTCCACCGATCGTAGAAGGCATCGACGGCGGGAACTTCATACCGTGGTTCCAATGAAAATGGTGGATCTTTCAAAGATAAAACATGCTTTTCCACGTTCTTCATCACAAGCCATGCCTTGGCCATGCACGGGTGCTTGCCATCAAACTCTCGAAGAGCAACCAAGACGGGCTCCACCATGTGCACAAAGTTCAAACATTTCCTCCAAAATTCATCTGTTCGCACATATCGTCGCACATTGTTAGCCTTTTCTTGCTTTTGACGTGATGTCAATTTCCTTGTGTATTCATTCCACTGCGCATCATGGACTGTCAATTCCACCGCTTGCCTCACCTCCACCAAACGCTCAATCATGAGGAATGTGGTCGCAAAACGTGTCTCAACGGGATTTTTCAAAATTTGATTTGGAGAATGTCGTCGAAAAATTGCAAGTGGCATGTGATGCATGCGAATGTATTTCACAATTGTCTTTGCCTTCTTGACCATACTTGTTATCCAGTCTTGCTTTCCCCAATCTTCAAGTAGAAGATCAAGTGCATGTGCTGAACAACCTTGAAAATATATGTGTGGAAATCGACCAAGTAACAAAGTGCCAGCGGCCAACATGTTTGCTGCATTGTCTGTACAAACTTGTACCACATTCTGTGCCCCTACCTCATCAATGTAATCACCCACACAATTAGCCACGTAAGTAGCATCTTTGCATTCGCCTATTGTGTCTATTGATCCAAGAAATACCTCTCCACTTGTACATGCCAACATGACATTCATCAATGGTCGATGTGTGACATTGTCCCATCCATCAGAGCATATTGTCACGCCGTATTTGTGGATTGATGCCCTTGTCTTCTCTGCTACCGTTGCAGCCACTTCGTCTTTTGTGGATTTTATGAGCTTTGTACGAAGTGCATGGTAAGCTGGAGGTTTGTAGGCAACTCTCAATTCAGATGTTGATTTCACTGCATCCAAAAAAGCAGGGTTCCTCGCTACATTGAATGGTATATTGGCTTCATAGAAAAATTTAGCCCACTTCTTGTCAAGTACTTGCTTGTTTGATGTGTTCATTCCTTCTTGTACAGACAATTGCCTCATCGATCGATGGTGGGTCGAACTAGGGTTGGGCGCCTCCGATGATCGTACTTGAGAGCTTTGGCCTCCAGTGTTTTCCCCTCCCTCATTTGCTGAAACTGAGGCATCACGTTGTTGCTCACCAAGTACTCCACTTGGTTGTATCGTTGATGGTGATGTCACTTCCACGTCGCCTACAGTTCCATCCGGAGCGACTGCAGGTATATTTCCTCCACAATTAAAAAACATCACTTTCACAGCTGCACTAGCTTTGTTGCACGCTCTCACTCCAGGGAGGTTGTCATTTCGTCTGTATCCCAAATGGAAAAGCAATCGATCCTTTCGATAACTTAACAAAGTTTGGCAAAATTTGCATGAAACTTTTCCATCCGATCTTAGGGTGTACCAAGGTTCCCAATGTGACCTTCCTCCTCCCATCGCTCTTATATGTTCTCCTCCACCTCCACCTACATAAAAAACAATAAGATTAGTATTCTGTTTGAAATGTGATGTAGAAACAACACTTGTTGCTCTCACAACAAGTGCCACCACATCACACTCTTCTTGGACTTCGCTCTAGAGCAATGGTTGTACTCCAACCAAGTCACGAGAGGCAAAATCAGCAAGGAAAAGTAATCTTGAATAGGCGGAAGTCCTAAATATACACCATGAAGCCGCTCCTAAAACCCTAAATCCGAAACCCTAAAATAACCCAGGTAGACGAACATTCTGACGCGACGGACATCTGTCCAGCGTCGGCCTGTCCGTCCTGGCGACGGACATCCGTCCAGCGTCGGCCTGTCCGTCCTGGCGACGGTCTCCCGTCCAGCGTCGGCTTGTCCGTCCAGGAGACGGTTTCCCGTCCAGCGTCGGCCTGTCCGTCCAGGAGACGGTCTCCCATCCAGCGTCGGCCTATCCGTCCTGGCGACGGTCTCCCGTCCAGCGTCGGCCTGTCCGTCCTGGCGACGGTCTCCCGTCCAGCGTCGGCTTGTCCGTCCAGGAGACGGTCTCCCGTCCAACGTCGGCCTGTCCGTCCAGGAGACGGTCTCCCGTCCAGCGACGGCCTGGACAGACTTCATCCGCGCCGTCGACGGTCCCGTCAGCATTGGCGACGGGTCCTGACGCGTCAGGACGCGTCAGGACGGACGCGTCATGACATCCGGACGTGAAAAGCCCACGTCACGTCCGGATAGACAACCCTGGTATTCTCCCCATCACCCGGATAAACAATCCACGACAAGGTAGCAAGATGCAACTCTATATACACGGTTCACTTACAGAACTACGAATGACCTAATCTGCACGTCGACTGCCCTAACCATATTATCCATAGAAAACATCAACAACTTCTACCAAAAATCTAAATAAGCGCATATTAAAACAACACAAACAAAACTCATGCACATTCTATTCTCATTCAACAATAAGAAATTGGAAATCCTTCTGCCTAGAGATTCATCGCACAGAAAAACAAACTGGTACAACAAGGGTACTCTAACATGGCCACGATCCAAGTGAGCAACATCTGTTCAGTATGGGAAAGCGTTCTCTCCAAAACAGAGGTTCAAAAAGAAGTCATCATCTTAAATTGGCGTTCAAACCACTGGCACGAAGGTTTTAGGGTAATTTTTGGAACCAATACATAAATCTGTTAATTTACCATGTCAGTACTGACGACCTAAAGTCCCGGAGTTTTGTACTTACAGTCAAAGAGTGAAAAACATCCTGTTCCCCAAAGTCCAGGGACGTCAGCTCCAGTGGGGATCCTAGAAGTTGAACGTTCCAAAGATTCCACAGATGCTCGATAATGCACAAGCAGTTGCTCTAGCAGCTTCATCAGATGATCTTGTTGCACAGTCGGACTTCTGTTAACGAGCAGGACCAGTGGTCAAACTGGATCCATTCCTCTAAACACATTGCTTATATTGGTTGTTAGTGAACAAATATACATTAAAAATAAATAAAAAAACAAAAACAAAAACCTTCCTAAAAAGATATCACGAAACTCCTCAAAAATATGGAGTTCCTTGACATCCACTCATACTGGAAGCTAGTAAAATAGCTAAAAGAGGCACTCTCATTAACGCCGAACACCTTCCAGAAAACAATGTCGGCATATTCTATATATATTTGAAAGGAGCTCAAGTCATAGACGTGATCACATATATTAATAGCAAATTGCCACCCACAACATTTGGTCAGGGTCAAGGACCCATACGAAATGCTGAAAACGTTTGTCATCGTCTAAATGGAGGGTGTAGTACTAAGATCATTACAGACCCATCAGGTACTAAGAGAATAACTCGCAAGTAGAGTCGAAAAAGTTCCTGGACTCTCACCAACTGCAGGTGTGCAGAAACGACCTGAGTAATCAGGCCGTTCCTCGGTAAATATAGCCCGTAACTAGAGGTGTATCACTGCAACCCACCGTCCTCGTCCTCAGTCGCCTCAACTTGCATGGGGCAAGCAGAAAAAGTTCTACAAAACACAACAAATTTCCGAACGCAACAGATTTTCCAAAGCTCTCAACCTAGTTTCTCGTCCTAGCATGATGGTTGAAATCAGTGATCATGCTCAAAGATAGAATGATAATTGACTGATCTCAGATGCCAAAATACAAAAAAAGATCATTTCTAAGAGATACAGTGAGCAATTGATGTCAAGGTGCTTGTGGTGCCGTCCAATTGCAGAACCCAGCAGAGAGTCACTCGTCCAGGAATATGGACAGGGTCGTGACTGGAGACCCACATCTTGCGAGCTTGCCTAGCGGTCATGCCACTCTTGCTGAAGCCTCGCCTGCTTCGCTTGCTCATGGAAGCCTCCTCCTTTGAATCCTCAGCTTCTAAATCTTCCGGCTGGCCATTGGAACAGGAAGCATCCTTATCTTTATCCTCATCCTCATTCTCAAAGCTTATCCAAGAAAGTTTACTTTTGGGCCATGCTTGGGCTTCTTCAGGCTCAAAAAACGAAAGAAAGTGAGAATCTTACGTTTTGAACGCTGAAGAGGTACCTTCTGGACTCCTCTTTTTGTCGATCTAGTCAATGTTTCTCCTCTTGCAATCACTGATCCTCCTCTCGTCCCTACACCTCCTCTTTCAGTCCCTTCCTCTTCGAAAGTAGAATTGTCAGTTGTTGTTCCTCCTCTTGCAATCACTGGTTCTCCTCTTGCAATCACTGTTCCTCCTCCCGTCGCTACACCAGTCACTTCCTCTTCAAAAGTTGGATTGTCAACCCACTTCACGTCATACATTGTGAGCCCCATTGCCATACCTTACATTCGAACTGAAATCACTCTACAAACAAAGGTTCAGCCATAACATTTATACCTGCCACCTTTGATTGATCTTGTACTGTAAACCACGGCGACACCGCTGCCTTCCCTTCCTGCTGTACCTCGTCGCGGCCATTTTAGGCAGGCGCAAATGCCAGTGCCGGCGGAATCCGACAGGATCCGCTAGCCGGCCGGCGGTGGGAGCCCTGGCGGACTCGACCACCGCCAACAGGGTAAACGGTCAGGGCGAATTGCCCCCCTCAGAGTCTGGCTCCACTGCGAACGTGAGAAGAAGCCCTGCATAATTGTATGAACAGCCTCAGTCACACCTACTGGCAATTCGAAATATTATTCACTCTTTCTTGTAAACAAAGTATGTTTGTAAGTCAACTCGGTTACTGAAATTGCAAATATGGTTATCTCTACTCTTGAATACTTCAACAAGAACCAAAAATATGAAAACATTAAGAGAACCGAGATTGTCGAGATACCAAGCAACCGACCATGAAGCAGATCTTCCACGCAAAGAGTGCTAGATTCAAACGAACGTATCTCAAAGCCTTGTGAGAGCCCGGATTTTAGTTACTTGAATCCAAGCAAATCAACTCTCAGTTCACATAATCCACTGACTTCCCCAATTCAAAATTACGTAGCTCTGTATACTTCCTAACCTTTAAGAAAATTCCTTGTTGTATCGCTCATGCATTACTATCACCTGAAAACATGCAGCCCCCTCCGCCATGCTCCCTGACCCCGCTGAGATAAACTTCAGCCGTCACATCTTAAGAAAAATTGGCCACCCGACCCAGCCGTCGATCTTCTGTTCAAAAAATAAACAGTGGTTGTCGATTGCGCCACACTGATCTCGGCCATTGAGCAGATTAGGGTTTCAGGATGACAGTTAGACGCACTCGTAGGCCTAGAAGTGCATCAGGAAAGTACACCAGGAAAGTACACCCCCATTAAAACAGTGTTGTTTCGTAGTTTACGCAGTCAAGTACTGGATCAATACTGTTGCAATACGAAAACAGTACTGCAACAGTACTTTTTCAATGAGAGCTCTGTGCTCCCACTGATTCATTACTGTTGCAGTTCTGCCTCTGTTTCGCAACAGTATGAATTGAGTACTATACTGTGTAAACTGCCAAGCATTACTGCAACAATACTAAGGCAGTGGGGGGTACTTCCCGATGCAGTGAACACTAAAGATTTGGGGGTTCCATTCGATGAATGTCGGAATTGGTGGAGGTGGGGGTGAAAAAGTGGTGTAACTTGTGCGGTGTAACTTATGAATGTGAAAACAATGCAAAGAGAAATTGCTAATTGATTTTGTGTTGCTTTATTTGCTGATGTTTTGTTGTTTTGGAATTGTGAAGTTTTCTGAAGTAAGGGAGAAAGAACTAGAGCTTAGCTGAGTGAAAGATACAAAAGCTTCTCAAGATTTGGAAGGAAGAAGAGCAAGTGCTCTGTAGATTGCAAGATTATGAATTAGGGTTTGAATTTGCAATACTGGTGTTGCATAAATTAAGCATGGAAACATTTATAACATTCTAAAGTTCTTCATTAAAAATGACTAATATATCCCTTTGAAATTTGTTGAATGTAAATCTTTTTAGACAACGGAAAAATGGCTAGTGAATCCCTTTAAAAACTTAGGTAAGTTATAACAACCAATAGAATGATGATATGTGTGCCCCTTAACTCTTTCATGATAGTTCCTCACAAAAAACAACCATTTTGACATTATCCACCCAAAATACAAGACATTCCTATTGATACACGCATTACTTCCTAGTTAAAGCAGTCAATTCAATAGTGACACTAAAATCCAATCAATACAGGCCACAGTTGACATTACAAGTCCACTAATAAAGCCAAATTCAAGTTATGTATTTTTTAAATGTAACTTGATCTTTGGTTGAATTCCTTGCTACACCTCTCATATGATATTTCAAAAGCCAAATTCAATGAATGAGAGTCATAGCTACCAATGCTTGAGATTACTAAAGAACAAAAAATGCAATCAAACGTAAATATTAGTAACTTCCTTTCAAAATTATTTTTTTTGTTGATGTTAATTAAAATAATTACTCATATACTAAGCAAAATTCAAAGATAGAATGGTCACAAGATGCTCTAAGTGATGTGACAATATTAACATGTATGGAATCCAAAACTAAACCTAGATAGATTGTTAGATCACTTCACAATAGAGCTAGCATGAGCAATAGAAAATTCTAAGCAACTAAAATCCTAGACAATTACTTTGCTCAAAATATTTGCACTAATTACAATATTCTATCAAAAAGGACTTAACTCCACATAACAACATTCCCAATTTGACTTCAAATCCATGCAAACTTGTGCCAACTACAAGTCATGTAGTAAACTACACGCAACTATAAGCTAAGATATACAAAATAAGCTTTAACTACTATATTTGCAACTTACTAATGCCACTTTTCCTTGATAAAATGAATCATATATAATGTACCACCCAATAGGGTTCTAGAATTTATACCAAGATTGACTTACTACACCAACATGTCAATCAAGAAGCTAAAATATGTGAAGGAAACCTAGTCAAAGGTTTGTATACATCTTCTGTGGCACTAGCTTGAAGTCTTCAGGCCCATTACCATGGCCAATCTTATTCATGTATGAAATATAAAACCTTCTATCAAAGACCAAGCAAAAAAGATTCATGGTCAAAAAAAATCCATGGTCAAAATAAATATATGAAAGAAGCATTAATCGGGAAACAATCCAATACAGTTGCAAAAAAAAGATTAGTCCGGAAAAACAAATAAACTTCATTAGAATTATTGATGCAAGGGACATATCCTAGATCAGCACCAATGAGCCACTTTATCCATTTCAAGTCTAGATTAACTTATCTAAGAGCAAAATATTTGAGCTCCCTTCAAATGTGTTTGACTATAAATTGTCATGCCCCCATCTCCTTGGGGTGCCCAAAGTGCCTTAATGAGCAAGGAGGACCTTGGGGGGGACTTTCCGAGCCTTGCAATAGACTAAGGAGGGAGATTTAAGGACTTTCAATCAAACAGGGCGCAATAGCGTCTTGATTGTCAAAAAGATAAGTATGAGTCATCCATGTTTTGAAAGCTCTTGAAAAGACGCTTCCAGTTGTTTAAAGAACAAGTGATTTAGACTTGTGAGTAAAAAGTTATGGCCGGACAAAGTTGACTATGTCCCGGTGACGCCGAGACACTTGAAGGCTAAGTGTGAGGGGTTTTCAATGAATCCCTCAATGAAATATAGCATGTAGCATATCATTGAAAAGATAAAAATACAAGGAACTTGGACTGACAATAATCAAGAGGTTCTAAGCCAGGAGTCAAAAGTTATGGCTAAAAGATGAGCCGAGGTGAAGGCGTGACGCCTCCCTCTAGTGAACACAAATCTTTGGAAGGTCATAATTTTGTAGGTTCTGGTTCAATTGGAACAAGTGAGCAATTCATTGGCATCTGTTTGTTGCGTAAATGTCTAAAATGGACTTGCATGTGCAATTTAGAGCCCTGAGCGCAAAGTTACACCATTTGGAAGTTTGAGAGTTTGAACAAGGTCGAAACTTAATGTTTTGGGTTGGAAACAGGTGGTCTTCCAAAACCCAATGTTGTTTGGGATAATCCTTCATCACATAAGAGGGAGAGGGGTCTACCAAAGACCACAGAGTGTATTATAGGAGGGGTTGGTTTCCCTCTTCACTCCCTTTTGGAGCCTTGGTGAGTCTTGGTGGCTCATAGTGAGTGGTGGTGACTTCACTATCACTCCAAGGTACTATGGGACACTAGTGAAGGTGTCTCATGGCATTGGATGGATGGAGTCCTACTTGTTACTAAGCTTCTATGGATGTGACTTGAGTTGTGAGTGTTGGTTACCTTTGGTGGATGAGTAGCAAGTACAAAATGGACTAGCATGGAGTGGGATGACACCCAAGGGCGGTTAAACCCATGATGAGTAGTGCCACTATGGGACCTTGCACATTAAGGTGGAAGTTCCGCCCCATGTTACTAAATGGCATGCCTAATGTCATGAAGGAAGTGTGTGCTAGGAGTGCCTGTGCCTGTGACTTAGCAAAAGGAATCGGAAAGGGGGACTAACATTATATGTGTTTGGCATGTCCAATGTTAGGGAATTGGTGACTCAAATAATAGTGTAAAAAGATTATGGTGAATCCATTAGAGCAATTTAGAACCTTCAAGTGTCACTTGGGTTGTGACATAAATTCAACCATAGGAATAGTTTAACTATCATCATCTACCTTGCAAACCTTAGTACATTCACCTCTTATTAGCTTTTTTGCAAACCATGAATGGTGTTGCAATCCAAATGACACCTAAGGGTCTCCAAAATTACTTTAGTGGGTTCACCACAATCCACTTACACCGTCACTTGAGTCACCAACTCCCTAACACTGCACATACTAAGCACATACAATGTTAGTCTCCATTTCCAAGTCATTTTTGCTAAGTTCCAGTCACTGAGACTCCTAGCATATACTCCCTTTGTGACATTGGGCATGCCACTTAATAACATAAATTAGAACTTCTACTGTTACACCTCCGTTTTCTTGGGGTGCCGAAGTGACTTAGTGAGCAAGGGGGGACCTTGGAGGTGACTTCCAAGCCTTGCAAGAGTCTAAGTAGGGAGAGAGAAGTGACTTCTGATTAAACAGGACGCAATAGTGCCCTGCTTTTGAAGAAGTTAAGCATGTGTCATATATGCTTGAAAAGCTTGTCAAGAGATGCTTTCAACAATTCAAAGAATGCAATAATTGGACTTAAATTGGACTTAAAAGAGTGAGCAATGGTGAAGGCGTAACGTCTTACCCGATGAACCCGAATCTTTGGAGGGCCATAACTTTGTGAAGACTTGTCAAAATGAGACAAGTAAGAAGCGTATCGGCAACTATTTGTGTAGATGTCTAAAATGAGCTTGCATGTATTTATTGAAGACCGGAGCGCAAAGTTACGCCGTTTGGGAATTTGGGAGCCCAAACAAGGTCAAAACTTGGCGTTATGAGTTGGAAATGGGTGGTCTTTCAAAATTCAAGGACGTTTGGGATCACCCATCAATACACAAGGGGGGTTCTTATCGAATTCCATAGAGAGTACTGCAGGAGGGGTTGGTTTCCCTCCTCTCTCCCTCTTGGAGCCTTGATGAGTCCCGGTGACTTATGGTTGGTGGTGGTGACTTCATCACTACTTTAAGGTGCCCCGAGACACTTGTGTGTGTGCCCTGTGACATTGGTTGGGTGGAGTCCCACTCCTTGCTAGGCCTCCTTGCATGTATTTTGAGTTGTGAGTATCACTTACCTTAGTGGATGAGTAGCAAATGCAAAAAGGGCTAGCATGGAGAGGGATGACACTGAGGGGCGGTTAGGCCCGTGGTGAGTTGTGCCACCACGAGGCCTTGTACATTGAGGTGGAAGTTCCGCCCCATATTACTAAGTGGCATGCCCAGTGTCACGTAGGGAGGGCGTCCTAGGAGTCCTAGTGATTGGGACTGGATAAAAGTGAGAGTTGGAAATAGGGGCTAATATTGTGAGTGCTTGGCATGTGCAATGTTAGGTAGTTGGTGATTCAAGTGGTGCTGTTAGCGGGGTGTGGTGAACCCACAAAGCAATTGGGATTTTGAAGTGTCACTTGGGTTGTGACACTTTTATTCAGAAGTATCAAAGATTTCACCTTCACGAAGTTTCTTTCAAGAATTAACAAACAAAAAAATAGGAGAAATTTTGTTTTTAAGGTTTTAAAGGATTAGGGTGTAGGCCTCTAAGGTCTCACAAAGGTTTCAACACTAGAAAAATGTATTTTCTCCTTGACCAAATTATTGAGTACCAAGATATTCTAATTATTGGACCAATAGGTGCATTCTTTGAAGTCATCCATTGAACCTTTTCAACTATAGCATCCTTTTGGATTTATCCTCCAAAGAATGTCTAGCCATCAAGGAATCAACCTTTTTGGTGTTGTGGAAATCATTCTATCTAGAATTAACTAGATTAATTATCAAAGGTCAAATTATTTTACAAGACCTTTATTTTTTACGCAAAATTCCAAGGATAAACACCTACACTATTGACCTACTTAGGAGAATTTTGTATCCTTCCATTAGACATTTAATGTTTGTTGTGTTATTTTGGGGTTAAGCCTTTATGTTGTCCCTCAATATTACCTCACTATTTTGAATTGAACTTATATATTGTAATCATTGATGAATTTTTATATTTTGCCAACATTATGTAGTTTGCAATCCCTTTTAATTCTAGTCCAACTCAACTTGCTTATGTTAATTAAATCATGCCCAAAATTCTCCCAAATTCTGAATGGACCTTTTTATTTCCCTTAAAACATGGACAATTTCCATTGATCCTAAAAACAATATAGTAAACCAAAGAGCACGCCCTTGGTGAGGATTTATTTGTAATTTTCTATAGATTTTTTTTTTTTTTTTTTTTTTTTTTTTCTCCCTTTTAACCCTAAACCATGGTTTGGGCCCTTTGGTTGCAACAAGGCATTGGCCATTGGGTTCCTTTCCATGTATGAAGAATCTTTGTGGGGATAGGGGCTAATAGTTTCAGGAAGTTGCTATCATGACAATCCTAGCATTGGCATTGTTTAGTTGTTGCAATGCCATTAAGGTGTAGTTGAGAAGCAAACTAAAGCTTTCATATTAGCGTAGCTTAGCTTGCCTTGTTGTAAGCAAGATGTGTGCTACACAAATAAGTTTAATCCTTGAACATTAGATTGGTGGCCGTGGAAATCATGTATTTTTGATACCATGTGACATTGTCTCCTTGGAATAAGCCAAATATACTCAATGGAAGTTGAAATACTGTAGAAGATCTCTACTTTCCACCTCCAATACCAAGGATGAATAACTTCATTTTTGTCCTGTGAGGAAAGATTCTTTATCATTCATCGAACACAAAATGTCTACCTTGGCGCTTTAAGGATTAAGGAGAATTATTTTTTATGAATCTGAGTTGTGATTTCTATTCCTTTTGTCTCATGCTATTAGTCTAGTTGCTTGATTGTTGTTTGTGTTGCCATGGATTTTCATTTGTTTAAAATTAAACAAGTAAATAAACAAAATCAAAGTATTATACCAATATAATTTATTTCAATCAATTTAGAAGAATCATTGGTCATGTTTATTTTTCACATCCACATATCTATTTCATACTCTTGATATTTCTATAAAGGATTAAAAAAGTTGGTCCAAATTGTTTTGGTGCCATTTTGACACCAAAAGCTACAAATAGGCCATTTTCATGTCATTTTATCCATACTAGGTTGGTATGGAGGTTGGCACCAAATTAGCTTAATTGCATTTCAATGCACCATCCTAGCACCATATTCACATGCCTTGAAGTTCCTAATGAGCTTATGCGCAAGAGAACAATTGATTGAGCTCTTTTTGAGAAAACAATGGAATGGTCCTTGTATTAAAAAAGAATTTGAAGTTTGAAGTTTTTTTGAGAAAAATAAAAACTATGTGTCTAGGTTGGCATATATTAAGAGTAGACATTTAGGGTCTTTTAGGGTCCTACCTCAAATCTCAACATAAATGAAAAGTGATAGTAAGTCATAGGGGAGACTTTATACCACTTATGTATAGGAAAGTGTGGTATTGCAAAATGTGATATTAGAGATGTATTTTATATTAGATTTTAGGCACTTAGAAGGTGCTGAAATTAGTGAGGAGACGTTCATTATTGTCTTGTTTCTTTTTGTGAAGTCCAATGCTCCTCTAGTCCATACAATTTCCTCTGCCACTTAGGTGACTATAGAATGGACAACAAAATGGTGAAAATACCCTTGCAATACAAGTGACCTTCTAATAAAAATGCCTTTGTATGGTAAAAATGCCCTCATAGTGAAAATGCCCTTGTAGTGAAAATATTGTAGGAGTATAAAATGCCGTGGAAGCGAACTTGTCCTTGCAATGCTAATGCGTGCCTAGTTAAAATGGCCTTGAGATGATGTTGACATTGGAGTTAAAATTTCCTTGTAGTGATAATGCCTTTGTAATGAAAATGCCCTTATAGAAAATTGTTTTTGAAGTGAAAACGCCCTCATAGTGAAAGTGGCTTGTACAAAAATGACCTCATAGTATTAGTGCCTTAGTAGTGAAATTGACATTAGAGTAAAAATGCGCTTGTAGTGAAAGCATTTGAAGTAACAATGCCCTTGTATTAAAAGTGTTCTCCTAGTAGAAACTTGAAGGAATCAAAATGACCTTGTAATCAAAATGTTATCCTTATGAAAATGTCATCGTTATGAAAATTTCTAGGAATGAAAATGTCCTTGTTGTGAAAATGTCCGTTAAGTTAAAAATGCCTTGGCAATAAAAATGCTTCTATGGTAAACTTGCCTTCATAGTGAAAATCTCCTTGTAGCTAAAATGCCCTCACAGTATAAGTGCCCTTCCAATAAAAACAACCTCGTTGTGAAAAAGGCATCGCGATAAAAAAACCTTGTATTAGAAATTTTTAAGAACAAAAATGCCCTTGTAGCAAAAATGCCCTTGTTGTAAAAACGCCTTTGTCATGAAATTGTTGGAGATAAAAAAATATGCCATATTTGTGAATTTTTCCTTATAGTGAAAATGCCCATCTAGTAAAGATGGCCTTATGGTAAAAATGCCCTCATAGTGAAAATGCCCTATTGTAAAAATGCACTTGTAGTAGAAAAATCCTTGTGATGAAGTTGACCTTGGAGTGAAAATGTTAATGTCATGAAAATGCCCTTGTAGTAAAAAAGTCCTTGTTATAAAGTTGACCTTGGCTTGAGATTGACTTTGGAGTAAAAATGGTTTTGTAGTAAAAGTGTTCTTGAAGTGAAATTGACCTTGTAGTGAAAATGTTGTTGCCAAGAAAATGCCCTTGTAGTAAAAACTACTTGAAATGAAATTGCTCTCTAAGTGAAATTGACTTTAGAGTAAAAATTCCTTGTAGTGATAATGCTCTTGTAGTGAAAATTTTTAGGAATAAAAATGCCTTGGAAATAAAGATGCCCTCATAGAGAAAATGCCCTTGTAGTGAAAATGGTGTAGGAGCATCAAGGCCTTGGTTGTGAATTGCCCTTGCACTGAAAATATCCCCCTAGTCAAACTGGCCTTATGTTGATAATGCCCTTGAAGTGAAAATGCTCTTGTGATGAAAATGACCTCATAGAGAAAATGCCATTGTAGAATTGGAGTTGTGGTGAAATTGCCTTTGTAGGTGAAAATATCTAGGATTAAAAATGCCCTTATAGTGAAAGTGCCCTCGTAGTGAAATTGCCTTTGTGGTAAAACTATCCTTGTAATAAAGTTGACCTCAACATGAAATTGCCCTTATAGTGAATATGCCCTTGCAATAAAAACGACCTCCTATTGACGATGCCTTCATAGTAAAAATAACCTTGTTGTGAATTTGGCCTCGCAGTGAAAATGCCCACGTTGTGATAATGCCCTTGTGGTGAAGATGCCTTTGAAGTAAAATTGACCTCAAATTAAAAATTCCCATTGTCATAGAAATGCCCTTGTAGTAATAGTATCTTTGTAGTGAAGTTGACCTTGGCGTAAATTTGACTTCCTAATGAAAATGCCTTCATAATAGAACCGTCTTCTTTGTGAAAATGCCTTTGTAGTGAAAATGTTGTATTAGAAGTAAGTGTGCCGTGGTTCTGAAAATGTCCTTGTAATGAAGTTGCCCTTGTAGGTGTAGTATTGACCTTGTAGAGATAATGCCCTTATAGTGAAAGTGCCGTTGAAAATACAATTTTTTCCTATAAAATTCTTCCTCAAAGGTGCTAGCCTATTTGATCATGATCAGATGTGCATATTTAAAACTGCAGCAAGTGCATCTACTTGGTGCATTTGAATGGGCATTTGTATGTACGAGAGTTCTCGAGAGAGGAATAAGCTAGAAAACCCTCTCCAAAAAGAAGACCTTCATACAGCACGAGCAATTGCTAAGGTTTCTACTAAAATTTGTTGCCAACAAAATTGCTTGCAATTATTTTTGCTTGGAGAGATTCAAGCTATACCTTCCCAACTTTATGTCTATGGTGGCGTTTACAATTGTCAATCATGTTTATTTAGTGTGCACAAGCAAACCTACTATGACTCTAGTAGAAGGGAGATGATCACCTTGGTGTCTCATGAAGTCTGTGCCACCATGTGGTGTGTCATCCATGAAATCTTCAAATCTACCTTCTATAGGTATATAGAGCAAGCAAGAAATGATTTGCAAGTAGAGCATCATGGTAATGTTGATTTGAAGAAGCCATGCATGCATATAGTACATGCCATGGCCAAGATTTGCCTGCTTCTTGACAATAGTGGGGAGCAAATGTGACAAGTCAAGGACTCTTAAGTCACGGGAGAAAATTCCATCTATGGTCCTTCCATCATCATTTTGGTGGAAGGATACATTGCCAAAGATAAATAGCATGAATTCCTCATTTCAATTGCAACATGTTTTGGCAAGTGGGCAACATCCATTGGGCTTCTTTTCTAAAATATGCTCCAAAAGCTTGTTGTGACAATTTCGCTTGTTGTGGACAATGTAATAGATTAAAGCAATTGAAGAGTGCTTGCACTCCATGTTCGTGGGCACAAAAAATGTGGACCAAGAAATTGGGTAGCAAGCGCATCAAAATTTGTATTATAAAAAACATATGTTGTTGAAAAAGTCCCTAGACAAGATGGTAACCATAATCCATGATAAAATGGACCATTCCAAAACCGCTTTTCCTCATCATTCTCACAAGAACAAGGGGACCGATTCTTTCATGAAAATGCATGTTGTTGTTAAAGGCATGATTGCATGGATGCGGAGACATCCAACATGCGCAATACAAATTAGACATCTTTCCAATGTACTCAAACCACATAGTGGAATCTATTGAAAAGTTATTGCATGATTTGAAGTCTAAACCAAAGGTTTCATTGCACAAGTTGTTTGTCAAAGAGGATCTCATTCATCATTGTCTGCAACCTTTTTAGAAGGATCAGAGATCACAAGGGAAGATACCAAGACAAAATTTAGAACATCCAAGCCGTATCCTCTTTTCCAATCAACAATTAAGCAAAAACACTTATAAAATTTGAACATATAAAGTTTATCCACCTGCAAACTTCACTCAATCCCTCTTAAAAGAAAGTAGTAGACCGTCTTCCACTCACATGCTTATGAATTTTTGTTTTCAATTCCAAATGAAATGAGTCCTATTTTCTTTTAAATATAACATAATTTCCTATTTTTTCTTCAAATTTCAAGTCATTCTAAAATTCTATCCAATTTCTATAGCCTTCCAAAATTTTGGCCTTTAGAATCAAGGATAGTAGACCCTTCTTTGCTTCAACACTTACAACTCATTCATGTGAATTCTAAATGGAACAAGTGATAGCTTTTTAGAAATCTAACAAAATTCATTTACATCTTTTTAAATCTTCATTGCAAACAAAAGACCTGTCCGTAATCTATAGTTGGTCAAAGCCTCTACCCTCTCTTTTGAAAGGCAATAGACCTTCCTCCCTTCAAACTAGCACAACTTTTGAATAACAGTTCCAAATCAAACAAATGAGATCATTTTGAAATTACAACAGCATGATATACAACCCTTCTAAACTTCTTTTCAAAATTACTCATACCCCATACATCGTGGCTTCTTCCATTCAGCCTACTCACACCAACTATCCCTAGGAAGAAGAAGAAACTATCTCTAATCTCCTACCTTATTTTACCTTTTTCCACCTAAAGAAGTCAAAGTTAGCTCATACCATGGCCACATGGCACTTTGGTACTGCTTAGCTACTCTTTTTTTACCCTTATCTCTCGAATTACACCCATTAGAAGGTAAACTATCTTCATTTTTCTCCCCTTTTTCTCCAACTACATAAAATAACCTATATAAAAAACCACTAATCACAAATACAAATTAATAAAGATCCAACACTCATCTATTAGAAGTAAAAACAAGAGTTCATTTTATATGGATATTTAGACACTATGAAGAAAAACCCTTCTATTTGATAAATTGGAATTCAAAGTAAAAAAACAAGGAATTACACCAAATTGATCAAGCTTTTGAAGCCACCCCAAATGATGTCATCCTCTTCATAATAATATCACAATTACAATCCACTTAAATAATATGAGAACCAAATATTTACATAATGTACGCATTTGTGATGCGACAATGTGACATGGTTGTGAACATTGCCCTTGCAATGAAGATGTCTACTTAGTTCAAATAGCCACGTGGTGAAAATGTCCTCCAGGTTAAATTGACATTGGAGTAAAAATGCCCTCGTAGTGAAAATTTCTAGGAATGAAAATGTCCTTGTAGTAAAAATGTCCTCATTGCAAAACTATTCTTCATGGTGAAAATGCCTTGGCAATAATATGCCTTTATAGTAAGATTGCCCTTGTAGTGAGAATTTCCTTGGACCAATAATGCACTTGCCCTCACAGTCAAAACGGCCTTAGAATGAAAACAACCTTGTCATGAAATTAGTTTTGTAGTTAAAATGCCCTCATCATGAAGTTGACCTCCGAGTATAGATGCCTTCATAGTGAAAATGCCCTCCAATTGAACTTTAACTTGTAGTGAAATTGCTTTTGCAATGAAAATGTTTACAAAGTCAAAATGCCTTTGTATGGCCATATTTGTTAAATTGAGACAAAATGGACATTTTGAGACTTGAGCCCTCTTATTTGAGACCTCTATTCTAACAAATAAAAAATTTATGAACAAATCAAACTTTATAAAAGCAGAGGTTTGTGAATGTCTTGACATATTAACGTCACAATTTATCCTAAAAAATCCAATACCAATCACTTGTTGTCATTTAGATGTAAAGTCAAAGATAATTTAAGAGTGCAAAGTGTCTCATTGTAACAAAAATGGCCTTTTATGGTGATAATAGCCTTGGAGTGAAAATGTCCTTGTAACGAAAATGTTGTAGGAGTAAAAGTGCCCTAGCAAAAATGACCTAACAGAGAAATTGTCTTGGTTGTGAAAATGCCTTTGTAGTGAATATGCTCTTGTCATGAAAACGTCGTAGAATTAAAATTGCTTTAGTCAAGAATTTGCCCTCAAAGTGAAAATGTTGGCCTTGTTAAAATGCCTTTATGGTGAAAATGCCCTTGGAGAAAGATTAACCTCATATTGAAAATGCCCTTGTTGTAAAATGCCCTAGTAGTCAAAATAACCTCAAAGTGAAGTTGACTTCAGCCTAAAATTGACCACATAATAAGAAGGTCCTTCTAGTGAAAATTTCTAGAAGTAAAGATGCGCTTGTTGTGAAAATGTCTTTGTAGTGAATATGCCTTTGTAGTAAAAATGCCCTTATAGTAAAAAAATTTAGGAATGAAAGGCCCTTGCAATAAAAATGTTGTCAAAATAAAGTTGCCCATAGAGAAAAAATGACCTTGAAATGAAGTTGACTTTGGTGTAAAGTTGTCTTGGGAGTAAAAATGCCCTTAAACTGAAAATGCCTTTATAATGAAAATTTTAAGGAGTAAAAATGCCCTTGTAGTAAAATAGCCCTTGTTGTGAAAATGGCCTTGTAGTGGAAATGTCCTTGTAGTGATAATGCTCTTGTTGTGAGAATGCCCTTGTAAATAGATTGTCTTTAAAATAAAATTGACTTTGGAATAAAATTAGACTCAAAGTGAAATGGACATTAGGTTTAAAATGCCCTTGTATTGAAAATGCCCTGTAGTAAAATGTCCTCATGGTAAAGACGCTCTTATAGTGAAAACATCCTTGTTGTTAAATTGTCGTAGGAGAAAAATATGCCTTGTTAGTGAATTTTCCGTTGTAGTGAAAATGCCCGCCTAGTGGAAATGGCCTTGCAATGAAAATGTCTTCAAAGTGAAATTGACCTTGGAGTAAAGATGCCTTCATAGTGGCAATGCCTTTGCTGTGAAAATGCCCTTGTAGTAGGAAGGTCTTTGTAATGAAGTTGACCTTGGAATAAGATTGACCTCAGAGCGACAATGACCTCGTTGTGAAAATGCCCTAGTAGTAGAAAAGTCCTTGCAGTGGGAAAGTCCAAAAAGGCCATATTTGTTATATTGAGACTTTTTGTGGATTTTTAGACAGAATGCTAGTTACTGGAAAATTCACTTAAAATAATAGTAATTGAAACTAGAAATAAATAATGTTCAAATAGTGATTCTATATTGAATTTCTAAAAGTTGGTGTTGTTACCTATTCATAAAAAAATACTAGTAAAGTGGTTTATCCTCAAGTCAAGGATAAAAATGAGACTCCAAAAAGTCTCAATATAAACAATATGGCCTTTTTGTAGTAAAGTTGACCTTGGCATAAAGTTGGCCTTAAGAAAAATTGGCCTCATAGTGATATTGCCCTCATAAAAAAACTTTCTTGAAGTAAAATTGCCCTTGTAGTGAAAACGCCTTTGTAGTGAAAATGTCCTTTTAGTGAAATGCCCTTGTTGTGAAATTGATTTTGGAGTAAAAATGCCCTCATTATGAAATTGACATTGGAATAAAAATGCATTGATCATGAATTTGCCCTTGTAGTAAAAATGCCCTTCTTATGGCAATGGCCTTCTGGTAGAAATGTTGTTGTAATAAAGATGCTCTTGTAGTGTAAATGCCTTGGAAGTGAAAATACCCTTATAGTCAAAATGTCCTTGAAATGAAATCAATGTTGGAATAAAATAGTCCTCATAGTGATAATGCCCTTGTAATGAAAATTTCTTGGAGTACAATTGCCCTCGAAGTAAAATTGACATTGTGATAAAAATGCCCATGTAGTGAAAATGACCTCAAAGAAAAATTGGCTTTGTGGTGAAGATGTCTTTGAGATGATATTGACTTTGAACTAAAACTGTTCTTGTAGTGATAATACCCCTTGTAATGTATTCTTTTGAAAGTAAAAATGCACTCATAATAAAATTGCCCTCATAGTAAAAATAAACCTATACAAAAATGACCTCACAATAATAGTTTTTGTATAGTGAAATTGCCCTTGTAGAAAAAGACTCCCTCATAGCAAAAATGCTTTTGTTGTGAACATGTTCTCAAAGTGAATATTCCTTTATAGTAAAAAAATGCCTCAAAATAAATACTCCTTCATAGTGAAAATACCATTGCAACTAAAATACCCTCGTATGAAAATGCCTTGGTAGTGAAAATGCCTTGATATAAAAATGTCCTTGTAGTGAGAATGCCCTTATTGTGAAAATGCCCTCATAGTAAAAATGCCCTCTGAATAGAAATGATCACCTAATGAAAATGTCTTCATAGTAGAATTGCCTTGATTGTAAAAATGCCCTTGTTGTGAAATGCCCTTGTAGAAAAGGTGCCTTTGTAGTATAAATGTCCTAGGAATAAGATTGCCCTAGCTGTGAATGTGCCATTGCAGTGAAAATGCCCCCTAGTGGAAATGGTCTTCTTGTGAAAATGCCTTTGAAGTGAAAGTGCTCTTGTAGTAAAAAGGTCCTTGTAATGAAGTTAACCTCGGAGTAAAATGAGCTTTGAGTAGAAATGCCCTTGTAGTGAAAGTGCCCTTGTAGTGAAAGTGCCCTTGTAGTGAAAATGTCCTTATAGTAAAAATGCCCTTGTTGTGAAAATGCCTTGTATGAGAAAATTTCTAGGAGCAAATTTGCCCTTGGAATGAAAGGATCTTAAAGTGAAAATGCTCCAACAGTAAAGATGGCATTGGAGCGTGGATGCCCTTGTAGTGAAAACATCCTAGGAGTAAGAATTTCCTTGTCATGATATTGCCCTTGTAGTGAAAACTTCTAGAAGTAAAGATGCCCTTGTTGCAAAAATGCCCTTGTAGTGAATATGCCCTCATAGTCAAAATGCCATCATTGTGAACATTTCTAGGGGTGAAAATGCCCTTGTAGTGAAAATGTCCTCAAAGTGAAGTTGACCATGGAGAAAATTCATCTTGTAGTGAAAAAGCCCTCATAATGAAAATTTCTTGGAGTAAGATTGTCTTTGTAGTGAAAATACCCTCTTATTGAGAATGTCATTGAAAAAAAGTTGACTATGGAGTGAAAAAGCCCTCAAAGTGAAATTGACCTTGGAATAAAACTGCTCTTATAGTGGCAATGCCCTTGCAATGAAAATGTCCTTGTAGTAGAAAGGTCTTTGTGATGAAGTTGACCTTGGAGCAAGATTGACCTTGTCGAGAAAATGCCCTTGTAGTAAAGTTGACCTTGGAGTAAAATTGACCTTGTCGAGAAAATGCCCTTGTAGTAAAGTTGACCTCGGCATAAACTTGACCTCAAATAAAAAGTGGCTTCCTAATGATATTGCCCTTGTAGTAAAACTTTCTTGAAGTAAAACTGTCCTTCTAGTAAAATTGCCCTCCTAGTAAAATGCCTTCATAATAGAAATGCCTACATTGTGAAAATGCCCTTGTTGTGAAGATGTCTAGGAGTGAACATGCCTTGTAGTGAAAATGCCCTTGTCGTGTAAATGCCCTCCATGTGAAAACGTCCTTGTAGTAAAATGCCCTTATTGTGAAATTGATATTTTAGTAAAAATGCCCTCGTTGTGACATTGACCTCGGAATAAAAACGCATTGGTTGTCAAATTGCCTTTGCAATGAAAATGCTCTTGAAGTGAAATTGACATCAAAGTAAAAAATGCCCTTGTAATATAAACATTTAGAGGTGAATATATTGTAGCTGTGGCAAAGCCCTTGTAGTAAAAATGTCCTCACAATGAGAGTGCCCTAGCAAAAAGAATGCGTTTATAGTAAAAATGCCCTTGTTGTTAAAATGAACTTCTAGTGAAATTGCCCTTGTCAAAAAAATGCCATTGTAATGAAGACGCCTTCATAGTGTAACTGCCCTTGTAGTGCAAAATGCCCTTGAAATAAAGTTGACCTTGAAGTTGAAATGCCCATTTAGTAATAGCGCCCTCTTAGTGAAATATTTCTAGGGGTATAAATGCCCTTGTAGTGAAAAGGCCATCCTAGTGAAGATATCTTTGCATTAAAAATTATCTTGAAGTGAACATGCCTTTATAGTAAAAATGACCTTGTCATGAAAATGCTCTTGTAGTAAAGAAGTCCTTGTACTAAAATAACCTGGTCCTCGACATATATTTGACCGCTTAGTGAAAATGCCTTCATAGTGAGAATGACCTCTTTGTAAAAATGCCCTTGAAGTAAAAATTTCCTTGTAGTAAGAATGCCCTTGAAGTGAAAATTTCTTCATAGTAAGAATGCCCTTGTAGTATAATTTTTCAAGAGAGAAATTATCCTTGTATTAAAAGTACCCTTGTTTTGAGAACATCCTTGAAATGAAGTTGACTTTGGAGTAAGATTGTCCTTAGATTGAAAATGCCCTTGTGATGAAAATTTCCAAGATTTAAGATGCCTTTGTAGTAGAATTGACTTGGTAATAAAAATGCCCTAATACCGAAAATGCCCTTGTTGTAAAAGTGCCCTCGTTGTGATAATGCCCTCTTTGTGAAAATGTCCTTGAAATGAAGTTGACCTTAGAATAAAATTGATTTTGGTGTAAAAATGCCCTTGTGAAAATGTGCTTGTACTAGAAGTTTTTAGGAGTAGAAATGCCTTCATTGTAAAATGGCCCTTGTCATGAAAATGCCCTTATAGTAAAAATGGCTTCCTAATACTATTGCACTTGTACTAAAATTGCCCTGGTCTTAGAAATGCTCTTGTTGTGAAAATGCCTTTGTATTGAAAATGTCTTCATAGTGAAAATGCCCTTGTAGTCAAAATGTTGTACGAATAAAAATGTTTTAGTCATGATTTTGCCCTTAGAATGAAAATGCCCTCATAATAAAAATGTCCTCATGATAAAAATGCCCTTAAAGTGAAGTTGACTTTAGAACTAAAACGCACTTTTTGTGAAATTGACATTGGAGTAAAAATACCCTTGAAGTGACAAAGCTTTTGTAGTAAAAATGCACTCAAAAGGAAACTATCTTAGATACAAAAATTCACTTGTAAAAAAACTATCGTAGATATAAAAATGCCCTAGTCATGAATTTGCTTTTGCAATGAAAATGCTCTTATAGTTGAAAAGGCCTTTTGGTGAAAATGCCCATGCAATAAAAATGTCCTTGTAATGAAGTTGACCTTGGCATAAAATTGACCTCGGAATAAAAATTGCCTCTTAGAAATATTGCATTTGTAGTAAAAATTTGTAGGAGTAAATTTGCCCTTGTGGTTAAAAATGCCCTTGAATTGAAAATGTCCATGTACTAAGAATGTCTTTGTAATGAAATTGATCTCAATGTAAAATGGACTTCAAGATAAAAAGGCCCTTGTAGTAGACATGCCTTAGCAATGAAAATGACCTCCTTCTCAAAATGCCCTCACAAAGAAATGCTGTTGCCAAAAAAATGCCCTTATAGTGAGATGTCGTCGTCGCAAAAATGTCCTTGTAGTGTAAATTCCATTGTAGAGAAAAAACGCTCATAGTGAAAAAGTCGTTTTAGAATTGTCGTAGGAAGAAAACATGCCTTGTTTGTGAATTTTTCCTTGTAGTGAAAATGCCTACCTAGAGGAATGGCCTTGTGATGAAAATGCTCTCAAAGTGAAATTGACCTTGGAGTAAAACTGCCCTTGTAGTAGCAACGCCCTCATAATAAAAATGCCCTTGTAGTAGTAGAAAGCCCTTTGTAATGAAGTTGAACTTGTAGTAGAAACTTCCTTGTAGTAAAATGCTCTTATTGTGAAATTGACTTTATAGTAAAAATGCCCTTGTTGTAAAATTGAGTTCAAAATAGAAACGCGTTGGTCATAATAATGCCTTTGTAGCAAAAATGCCCTTGAAGTGAAAATGTCCTTGACATGAAAATGTCATTGTATTTAAAATGCCCTTGAAGTGGAAATGCCTTGGTAGTTTAAATGCCCTTGTACTGAAAATTTTTAAGAGAGAAAATACCCTTGTAGTGAAAGTTTCTCGGTCCTAGAGAATAGATGCTCTAGTAGTGAATGGGCTCTAATTGTAGACGTGCTTTTGTAGTAGAAATGGCCTTGCGGTGAAAATGCCCTCAAAGTGAAATTATCCTCGGAGTGGAAATGTCCTTGAAGAAAATTGCCCTTGTAATAAAGTTGACTTTAGCGTAAATTTGACTTGGTAGTGAAAATGCCCTTGCATTCTAAATCTTGGGAAGTCTTTATGCCCTTAAAATAAAAATGACCTCCAGGGAAAATGCCTTCATATTAAAATTGACCTCTTGGTGAAAATGCCTACCTAGTGAAGATGCCCTTCTACTCTTCTAGTAATATTGCCCTTGTAGTGAAAAGCTTCACATAAGTGGTATAAAGTCTCCCCTATGACTTACTATCACTTTTCATTTATGTTGAGATTTGAGGTAGGACCCTAAAAGACCCTAAATGTCTACTCTTAATATATGCCAACCTAGACACATAGTTTTTATTTTTCTCAAAAAAACTTCAAACTTCAAATTCTTTTTTAATACAAGGACCATTCCATTGTTTTCTCAAAAAGAGCTCAATCAATTGTTCTCTTGCGCATAAGCTCATTAGGAACTTCAAGGCATGTGAATATGGTGCTAGGATGGTGCATTGAAATGCAATTAAGCTAATTTGGTGCCAACCTCCATACCAACCTAGTATGGATAAAATGACATGAAAATGGCCTATTTGTAGCTTTTGGTGTCAAAATGGCACCAAAACAATTTGGACCAACTTTTTTAATCCTTTATAGAAATATCAAGAGTATGAAATAGATATGTGGATGTGAAAAATAAACATGACCAATGATTCTTCTAAATTGATTGAAATAAATTATATTGGTATAATACTTTGATTTTGTTTATTTACTTGTTTAATTTTAAACAAATGAAAATCCATGGCAACACAAACAACAATCAAGCAACTAGACTAATAGCATGAGACAAAAGGAATAGAAATCACAACTCAGATTCATAAAAAATAATTCTCCTTAATCCTTAAAGCGCCAAGGTAGACATTTTGTGTTCGATGAATGATAAAGAATCTTTCCTCACAGGACAAAAATGAAGTTATTCATCCTTGGTATTGGAGGTGGAAAGTAGAGATCTTCTACAGTATTTCAACTTCCATTGAGTATATTTGGCTTATTCCAAGGAGACAATGTCACATGGTATCAAAAATACATGATTTCCACGGCCACCAATCTAATGTTCAAGGATTAAACTTATTTGTGTAGCACACATCTTGCTTACAACAAGGCAAGCTAAGCTACGCTAATATGAAAGCTTTAGTTTGCTTCTCAACTACGCCTTAATGGCATTGCAACAACTAAACAATGCCAATGCTAGGATTGTCATGATAGCAACTTCCTGAAACTATTAGCCCCTATCCCCACAAAGATTCTTCATACATGGAAAGGAACCCAATGGCCAATGCCTTGTTGCAACCAAAGGGCCCAAACCATGGTTTAGGGTTAAAAGGGAGAAAAAATCTCTTTTCTGGAACATCCCACATAACTGGGCACCAATCTAATCCATTTCATGTCCAAAAAACTTTCCTTACATGGACTTGTCTATTTTTCAGATTACAGCTCAACTAGTTTCTGTCTTGCATCCTCAATCTCTACTCAAGTATATATCTTCAAACATATGCCCATATTAGTAAAATCAGCCCCTATCTTGCCAAGGCGCATGACTACTGTTTGTAACAGGCCAATACCATCACATCATATCTAGAGTATGAACCATAGTCTCCAGAATGTATCTTTTACCATAATAAGTTTCAAATTGTAGAGATAGTTTTTACAAGATTGCCATGAACCACTAAAACAATGTATAACCTTTGCATATTATAAACCTTCTATCAAGAATATTAAGTGGAAATAATCATGAGGAGTAAAGTATTTGTGAAGAATCCAAAATACTCCGCGAGGTCGTGGGCCTCACCTGCACCCATACACGAAAACAAACCATTAGTGTGTTTAAGTGCGCATGCGAGGTGTCTTCAGCCCACAAACGCTTGTTATCGCTTTCACACGGATGAAATTCTAGATACATTCCTAAATTTACACATAGCCCTCAAGAGCATCAAAAAACCACCATCACACATCATCAAACATCAAACAACCTGAGAAGGGGCGGTATTAGACTGCGAAGAAGCCATGACTGTCCCACAGCAGCTTTGCTAGCAGAAACACAATATGGATACAACACTGTTGCTTTACTAATCCCACACCAGTATTTGCAAAACAGTTATCAGCTATGGAGTATAACCAGTCCTTCCAATGTGTTTGTCTACAAGTTTACTCAGTCACAAGGTACTCAGTTTCTAGAACAAACTTATTAGCCAGTAGATCCCTAAATTCAAACACTGGTGAACCAAAGCCAGTACTTTGGGTCTTTTAATGGGTTGTAGTAATTTGCCGAATTAGGCCATCCCTTCATCAAAGCTGCAATTAGCCAGCATACCAGCAATTAACTTTGGAGACACAGAGTCCCATCAAAGGACCGCCAATATTTTCTTGTAATTAAATCGTATCCATCTGTTTCAGTTACCAGTTCATTTGCTCAGAGAATGCGCCAGAGCCCTCAATAATCGTAACTGGCAGTATTGCTTGCCTTGCTGTCGGTTTGATCAGCATACTGATATACCCAATCAGATCCAATCAGACAGTAAGTTCCCTTTTGTGTTGCTTAGGGGGGCTTCCTTACAGTCCAAAATCAATGAGCAAAAACATTTTTCTCCCTTTTATATAAAATCACGTATATATATTTAAAAAAAATATATATGTATTGAAATTTCTTTAAATTTCAAGGATATACTTCCCATATATTTATCATCTCTTTGAGTTGATTTTGGCTTATATCATAGCCCTAAATCGGCGAAATTTTTTTTTTGGAATAAATAAGATGGAAAACCCAATCTAATCTATTTTTGATATGGGAGGGAGGGTGGGATTTTTTCTATGATACAGAAAAAATAAAAAATCCACAACCTAATGCAAATAGAAATACTATTAATAGTAATAGTAATATGTATGTGTGAATTGTCATATCCATAGAACGTGAGAGTTCCAACTTCACAACCATATAACAAAATATTTTTGGCCCCTTCCTTGCTATTCAAGTTGATGTTTGTTGGTAGTATTACTCCAAGTATAATTTAAATGACCTAAACTTGGAGATGAAATCTTGAAAAAAAGAAAAAAGAAAAAAAGAAAAAATCTATAGAAAATTACAAATAAATCCTCACCAAAGGCGTGCTCTTTGGTTTACTATATTGTTTTTAGGATCAATGGAAATTGTCCATGTTTTAAGGGAAATAAAAAGGTCCATTCAGAATTTGGGAGAATTTTGGGCATGATTTAATTAACATAAGCAAGTTGAGTTGGACTAGAATTAAAAGGGATTGCAAACTACATAATGTTGGCAAAATATGAAAATTCATCAATGATTACAATATATAAGTTCAATTCAAAATAGTGAGGTAATATTGAGGGACAACATAAAGGCTTAACCCCAAAATAACACAACAAACATTAAATGTCTAATGGAATGATACAAAATTCTCCTAAGTAGGTCAATAGTGTAGGTGTTTATCCTTGGAATTTTGCGTAAAAAATAAAGGTCTTGTAAAATAATTTGACCTTTGATAATTAATCTAGTTAATTCTAGATAGAATGATTTCCACAACACCAAAAAGGTTGATTCCTTGATGGCTAGACATTCTTTGGAGGATAAATCCAAAAGGATGCTATAGTTGAAAAGGTTCAATGGATGACTTCAAAGAATGCACCTATTGGTCCAATAATTAGAATATCTTGGTACTCAATAATTGTCAGGGACATAGCTTAGGATCTTTAGAAGTTTCTAGAAGCAGTTGGAAGAACCTTCTTGAGAAGCTCACCAGATAGCGGAAGCTTCTTGAGAAGCTCACCAGATAGCGGAAGCTTCTTGAGAAGCTCACCAAACATGGGAAGCTTCTTGAGAAGCTCACCAAACAAGGGAAGCTTTTTGAGAAGCTCACCAAACATGGGAAGCTTCTAGAAGAACTTCCAACAGTAGTAGTATATATAGAAGTCGAGACTGAAGTAATTCTCAGTCTCGACAACACATCCTTTGAGTGTTAGTTTCTTGATTTGAACTCTAGTCTTGTACTTCTCTTGCTTAATAGCAATCTTGTTTCCAAAGGACCATCTTGTCTAGCACCTCTTGTGTCCGTCACAATTTGTCGAGACTGCACTCAAATTTTGCTTTGCAAAAATTTGTTTCTAGAATTCTTGTTGTAGTAGATGGACATCGCATCGGACTAAACAGAGTCTTAGTTCAAGACAGTACCAAGGATAAAACTAATACTAGAGCTTGGTTTTTTCTTGTATGAGAGCGGATTACCCCTCTTCTTGAAAATTCCGAAGTACTTGGAGGTTGTGGATTACCCTCCTCCAAACTAGTATTATTTTTTTCTTGACAAATTTTTTCTAGATTGTGAGCGGTTCACCGCCCTTCTAGACAATAATTTTTGCATTTGAAGATTGCAGATTACCCATCTCTGAACTAGTTTGTCAATTAAGTAAGTCTTAGTTGCCGAGTGAACCAAGATGTCAGGAGACAAAAATGCCAACACAACAAAATCTAAGTTAGATCTTATATTGAAAGCCATTGAATCTTTGTCCGTGAGGACAAATATTCTTGAAGATTTTGCTGCAAATGTTGGTTCAAATCAATGAGCAACCGAAGCATCTCACTCTATACCATCGACTTTAACTTCAAGGACTACTCAAGACTTCAATCCAAGTCCATCAACAGTAAAAGAACCAAGGATTAGTCTTCCCGAGAAGTTTGATGGCACGTGCTCAAAATTTCAAGGATTTGTGAAACAAGTTCAACTTATTACTGCTCTCCAACCTCAACGATATCCTACAGACGAATCACGAGTGGGTTTAATTGGAACTTTGCTCAGTGGCCAAGCATTGTCTTGGTTTGCGCCCCTATTTGAAGCAAGGTCTCCTGTCTTAAGCAACTTTGAAGAGTTTTTAACAGCGTTTGCTGAGGCATTCGAAGAACATGATAAGAATCGATGGGCAACAACCAAGATCCGTACTTTACGACAAGGATCACGATCAGCTTCGCTATACACCTCCAAATTTCGACAATTTGCTTGCGATATCAATTGGGGTGAAGAAGCACTTATAAGCCAATTTTAGTGGGGCTTACGAGATGATGTTAAGGACTTATTGCTATCATTTCCCAATCCTCAAACGCTAAATGAAGCAATAAGCCAAGCTGTAAGGTGCGATAACCGATTATTCCAAAGACGACAAGATCGACGCTCTTGGACTACAACACTACCACAAACGTATCCGTCATCAAAGACCCAAGTAGCACACATCACGAGCGTACCTTCTCAAGAACCCGAAGACATACAGATTGACGCAGTAAAGTTTGGACCACTCACTGCACAAGAAAAGAAGCGACGTCTTGATGAAGGCCTATGTTTATATTGTGGACGTTTTGGCCACAAGGCAATTAGTTGCGACAAGAAACACAAACAACGACCTTTCAAGACAAGAAGTGTACAAATATCGGAAAACAAGGATGCTCAATCGCAATAGGGACCGTGCGACTTGAGCCCTCTGCTGTACAAACAAATCTAGGTCCTCATCTTTCTTCTCAGCCTTCTTGTTGTTTTACCATACTTTTATAGTTGGGACTCAAGAAGAAATTACAAATTCAAGCCCTTTTAGACTGTGGAGCTTTGGCTTGTTTTGTAGATGAAGAATTTGCAAAACGACACAAGATTCTTCTAATCAAGAAACCAAATCCTGGACATGTGGAAGCCATCGACGGTCAAGCTTTACCGTCGGGGGATGTTACCCATGAAACTGAACCATTAGAGGTTTTGTTTGCAGAACACAGAAGTACAATTACATTCAATGTAATCAAAACACCGTCTAATCCAATAATTTTGGGGCTATCATGGCTGGAAAGATATAATCCAATTGTGGATTGGAAGTCGCAAAACTTATCATTTTCGCCCAAAACTCCTGCATTACAAGCTTCTCCAACGCCTTCGAAGATTAAACCTGTACTTGTTGGAGCTCAAGCTTTTGTGAAAGCTGCAATGAAAGGCGATTCTTACGTTGTCTACGCAGTTCTAATGCTCAAAACAAGTAATACTTTATCAAGTATTCCAAGTCAATATAAAGAATTTGAAGACATATTTGAAAAGAAAAATGCTGACATCTTGCCAGAACACCGACCATATGATTGCGCCATTGACCTCGAAGATGGGACCCGACCACCATTTGGCCCCATTTTACAATCTGTCCCAGAACAAACTAGCAGCATTGAAAGAGTATATCGATGAAAATCTGGCCAAAAACTTCATTCAACATTCCAAATCTCCAGCAGGAGCGCCAATACTTTTTGTAAAGAAGAAAGATGGATCTTTACGAATGTGCGTAGACTACCGTGGCTTGAACAAGATCACAGTGAAGAATCGGTATCCGTTACCCTTGATATCTAGACTTTTTGATCAACTCGGACAAGCAAAAATCTATACCAAGATTGATCTTCGCGGAGCATACAACTTGGTGCGAATTAAAGCTGGAGACGAATGGAAGACAACATTCCGAACAAGATATGGGCATTTTGAATATAATGTCATGCCATTTGGTCTTACAAATGCACCAGTCATCTTTCAGCACCTAGTGAACAATATTTTTGCAAGTTTTGGACCAATTTGTTGTTTGTTATCTTGACGACATCTTGATTTATTCCAAAAATATTGAAGAACATGAACAAGACGTAAAGCTTGTGTTATAAAAGCTACGAGATTATGGATTATACGCCAAATTAGAGAAATGTGTATTCCATCAGCCGCAAGTGGAGTTTCTTGGGTATATCATCTCCAACAACGGATTATTGATGGATCCAAAAAAGATACAAGCTATTACATATTGGAAAACTCCCCAAGTTGTACGTGACGTCCAATGCTTTCTTGGGTTTGCTAACCTCTATCGAATCTTCATTAAAAACTATTCACAAGTGGCAGCCCCATTAACTCGACTAACATGCAAGGACAAGCTCGAATGGGGACCAGAGGCAGCAAAAGCTTTTCAACAATCAAAGTCGGCTTTCACAACGGCCCCAATCTTGATCCATCCAGATTTTAACAAGCCGTTTTATATGGAAACGGATGCTTCAGACTTTGCATTGGGAGCAGTACTTTCACAAAAAGGAGAAGAAGGAAGACTTCACCCAATTGCATTCTATTCCAGAAAATTTTCAGTTGCCGAAATCGACTATGAGATTCACGACAAGGAACTTCTTGCTATTGTAGACTCTTTTCAAGAATGGCGCCATTTACTTGAAGGAGCGTCACATCGAGTAACTGTATATACAGATCACAAAAACCTTGAATATTTCATGTCTGATCGTGTTTTAAATCGACGACAAGCACGTTGGAATATGTCGCTATCTCGCTTCGACTTCATTATCACGTATCGTCCTGGAAAACAACAAGGATTATTAGATGCCTTATCTTGGAGATCGTACTTGATTCCAAAAGAAGGAGAAGCAGTATATGATCAACAACGAGCGACTCTTTTAAAACCTGAGCAACTTCAACTGAGCGCAACGATTATGGCACTGCCAATTGATTCTTTGTTTCTTGATCAAGTTTGTATAACATCAGAAATAGATCCTCTAGTTCTTGATATAAAGCGTCGGTCTCATCATAATGATGACAAATTCAAGTTATTGGACAACCTCTTATATTTTGAAGAACGCTTATATATTCCGGAAGGCCCTCTACGTCTTCAAGTACTTTAAACTCGGCACAATTTTCCTGCTGCTGGACACTTTGGATTCAACAAGACATTGGAACTTGTGTCTCGAGACTTTTGGTGGCCTCAAATGTGGAAGGCTGTCAAGAACTTTGTATTTTCATGTGATACTTGTTCGAAATCAAAAAATCCACGACACCGGCCACATGGACTCCTCCAGCCATTACCCATCCCAACGCAGCCATGGTCTTCAGTATCTATGGACTTCATCACAGATTTACCTCCATCAGCATCTTTTGATTCCATATGTGTAATTGTGGATCGACTTACAAAGATGGCACATTTTGCGCCATGTACAAAAACGATCACTAGCGAAGAAACGGCGAGGCTATTTTTTAATACTATTTATCGATATCATGGTCTGCCCAATGATATTATCTTCGATCAAGGACCGCAATTTGTTTCTAAATTTTGGAGGTCTCTTTTCCAAAATTTGAATATAGACATCAAACTCTCTTCTGCCTTTCACCCTCAAACCGATGGACAAACAGAACGCGTAAATCAAATATTGGAACAATATCTCCATTGCACCATCAACTATCAACAAGATGATTGGACTTCACACTTGACATTGGCAGAGTTTGCCTACAACAACACTATTCACTCTTCTACCGGTCAAACGCCATTCTATGCCAACTACGGATATCATCCAAAACTTGATCTACTCAACATTTTGCAAATGATAATCCGGCAGCTCAAGATTGGACCTCAAAGTTACTAGGACTTCAAAATATTATGAAATTGCACCTTCAAAAGGCTCAAGATTGTTACAAAACATCAGCCGATACTTTATGCAAAGAATCACCACCGTTTCAAATTGGTGATAAAGTTTGGTTACTTCGGCGTAATATCAAGACTACTCGGCCATGTGATAAATTGGATTACCGTCGATTAGGACCATTTCCTATTGCAAAATAAGTAAACGCTGTTGCATATCGCTTGACGCTCCCAACTGCTATGAATGTACATCCCGTCTTTCACGTTTCTCTTCTTGAGCCATATAAAGAGTCCAACTTTTTGGGAAGAAGTCAACCGCCACCGCCTTTCATTGAAATTGATCATCATGAAGAATATGAGGTGGATAAAGTACTTGATTTGCGATACAAACGCGGGAAGTTGGAATATCTTGTCCACTGGCGTGGATATGAGATCAACGAACAAACATGGGAACCAGCAACAAATTTGGTCAATGCGCCGCAAAAGGTACATGAATTTCATCGACTCTATCCTACAAAACCATGACCTACTTAAAACAGTACCTTCTTGAAGAAGTTTTTTTTCTGGAGCATGATATAAAGAGGGGAGAGTCAATACAAGTCATTCATTATAGTTACAAGTCCCAGTTAGTAGTTATAGAGGCATCAACATGTCTAATTCGCGAGTTTTTAAGGACTCTTTAGATCCTGAAAACCAAGAAGACCTTGAGCTTTCACTATCTCAATTACCGGAACAACCACACCAACCATCTGATCTTCCGACATCGCAAGTACATCGCCAAGGAGATGCAGGACCTTCTGAGCAGCGGAAGAGACCTCGCTTGGACCAAATTTGGCATGGAAACCTACAAGAAGATGCTCAAGCTTTGGTGATCTTGCTGCAACACGGAAGTGTAGAACTGGGAGGACGTGACGTGTTTTTTGAAGGTTGCTTTGAGGGACTCAACATGGACCAATACTTTTGTATGGTTCGCCCAATTGAAGGTAGTTCAGGTCATCAGCATTGGTTAAAGGGTCCCGTCCATCCTTTGCCTAGAATTGAACGAGCTGCATATGTAGCTCGCATCATTCAACGCATTCTTGAATTCCTAGAAATGGGCAAAGTCTAGAACTCCTCTTGGAATTCGTCACTAGAGAAGGGGGTGATGTTACGGACATAGCTTAGGATCTTTAGAAGTTTGTAGAAGCAGTTGGAAGAACCTTCTTGAGAAGCTTACCAGATAGCGAAAGCTTCTTGAGAAGCTCACCAAACAAGGGAAGCTTTTTGAGAAGCTCACCAAACATGGGAAGCTTCTATGAGAACTACCAACAGTAGTAGTATATATAGAAGTCGAGACTGAAGTAATTCTCAGTCTCGACAACACATCCTTTGAGTGTTAGTTTCTTGATTTGAACTCTAGTCTTGTACTTCTCTTGTTTAATAGCAATCTTGTTTCCAGAGGACCATCTTGTCTAGCACCTCTTGTGTCCGTCACAATAATTTGGTCAAGGAGAAAATACATTTTTCTAGTGTTGAAACCTTTGTGAGACCTTAGAGGCCTACACCCTAATCCTTTAAAACCTTAAAAACAAAATTTCTTCTATTTTTTTGTTTGTTAATTCTTGAAAGAAACTTCGTGAAGGTGAAATCTTTGATACTTCTGAATAAAAGTGTCACAACCCAAGTGACACTTCAAAATCCCAATTGCTTTGTGGGTTCACCACACCCCGCTAACAGCACCACTTGAATCACCAACTACCTAACATTGCACATGCCAAGCACTCACAATATTAGCCCCTATTTCCAACTCTCACTTTTATCCAGTCCCAATCACTAGGACTCCTAGGACGCCCTCCCTACGTGACACTGGGCATGCCACTTAGTAATATGGGGCGGAACTTCCACCTTAATGTACAAGGCCTCGTGGTGGCACAACTCACCACGGGCCTAACCGCCCCTCAGTGTCATCCCTCTCCATGCTAGCCCTTTTTGCATTTGCTACTCATCCACTAAGGTAAGTGATACTCACAACTCAAAACACATGCAAGGAGGCCTAGCAAGGAGTGGGACTCCACCCAACCAATGTCACAGGGCACACACACAAGTGTCTCGGGGCACCTTAAAGTAGTGATGAAGTCACCACCACCAACCATGAGTCATCGGGACTCATCAAGGCTCCAAGAGGGAGAGAGGAGGGAGACCAACCCCTCTTGCAGTACTCTCTGTGGAATTCGACAAGACCCCCTTTTGTGTATTGATGGGTGATCCCAAATATGCTTGAATTTTGGAAGACCACCCATTTCCAACTCATAACGCCAAGTTTTGACCTTGTTTGGGCTCCCAAATTTCCAAACGGCATAACTTTGCGCTCCGGTCTTCAATAAATACATGCAAGCTCATTTTAGACATCTACACAAATAGTTGTTGATACGCTTCTTACTTGTCTCATTTTGACAAGTCTTCACAAAGTTATGGCCCTCCAAAGATTCGGGTTCATCGGGTAAGGCGTCTCGCCTTTACCATTGCTCACTCTTTTGGCCATAACTTTGGACTCACGTCTTAGAACGTCATAATGCTTTTCAATCTAGGTTTTTTGTGATCACAGTTTTCCAATGATATGCTACATGCCCTATTTGCTTGAGGGATTCCTTGAAAACCCCTCGCACTTAGCCCGCAAGTATCCCGGCGCCATCGAGACACCGCCTACTTTGAACAGCCATAACTTTTCACTCATAAGTCCAAATGGCGCATTCTTTAAATAGTTGAAAGCGTCTGCTCACGAGCTTTCCAAGCATGTATGACACATGCCTAACTTTGTCAAAACCAGGGCACTATTGCGCTCTATTTGATTTGGAGTCACCTCTGCCTACCTACCTATGCTCTTGCAAGGCTTGGGAAGTCACCCCCAAGGTTCACCTTGCTCACTAAGGCACTTCGGGCACCCCCAAGGAGAAGGGGGCGTGACAAAAAACTTCACGTAAGGTTCAATAAATCATCATCAAGTATATTTTAGAATTTTTTGGAATTAAAAAACCCTAAGTCCTAGATGTCTTGCAATTAGATGTACAATGAACAAAAGCTTTTGCAACCATTGTCCAACTTTATGCATCCAATTACTAAGTGCCCTTAGGTTTGAAATAATCTTGCTATTAATATCTTCAATAGAATCAATGAAGTGGTAATGCAATGTAGCATTAGTAACAATGCAATGAATAAGACCAATCGTGTAATTAGAATAATGGGTACTTTTGTTCCAAACAAACCAATACCCATCTTTCTTTGTAATAGAAATGATAGTTTTGAATGATTTTTAATAGGTAAATTACCTTGGTCCTCTAGGGGCTTAAAAATTCTTCCTCAAGTACTTTAGTAGGTTAATTTTGAGCATTTAGTTAGATTGTCAATTTAATTGGAAAGAACATATTATATGTCAAGAACAAAATACTTTTGGTGAAATTGGCCTTGTCGAATTTCCAATTATTTGTTGAATGAAGTTTTGGTCATTGACGGGCTCATTGCTTAGGATTGAAATTGACTCTCATGATCCTATACAAAATTCTAAGTACTTGTTGAATAGACACTTGAGCCTATAGTGGTTAATGGTTTAGAAATGCTTTAAGATTTTAAAAGTAAATGGTCAATGTTGTTTAATTGGCGGCATTCCAAGTGCCATATTGACATATTCCATGTGCCATTTTGACATGGAGGCTTGGAGGTAGAGGAGGAAGGTGTGCTCCGTAGTCATCTATTGTGTCTTAGGCTGAATTTTAATTCTATGATAGCTACATTCTACACCCTCCATTCACAAATAAACATGTTAGGATTGCCATCTTCCATGATTCAAGTGGACTACATTTGTGCCATTTCAATGGAATGTTTGTACCATTCTATTGGAATACCGCCATTTTAACAAAATTGACCATCTAGATAAAATACTTGTATGAAACCTACTCATATCTATATAAAAACTAGTTTCATTTTGGAAAAGTAGCCACTAGTTACTTCAATTTTTTTGTAATGATTGGAGGAGACTTGGCAATATCTATATATAAAATATGCAATAGCTAGGTAAAAGGTGGCTACTAGTCTCAATATACATCAAGGGTTCCGCTTCTTAGAATCCAAAAAATGAAAATTCCTTTATAAAAAATAGCCAATTAGTGGAATTTAGTCAATACTACTATAATGAAGATATTTGCCATTTTCCTTATTAAAACTATATTTAAGCAAATTTTAGAAAAAATTTGGATGACAAAACAATTTTGACTCCATCTTACAATCTTAGATGAAGTCATACAAAGGATGCTTTGCATCTTTGACAAGATTTTAGGGGCTCTAATATGGATTCAATCCAAACCATAATTCAATCAAAGCAATGATATTAAAGATTGCTTAGCCACATTACAAACAATCCCAACAAATACAATTAGTTACTACTTAAATTTTTCAAAGATGATTGGTTTTAGATTATAATCACAAACATAGATATCCTTCAAGTACCTTGAATTGCAAAACAAGAATTGTATGACTATAAAGTTCTATCCACTCCAACTAAATCCAAACCATATTGTACAATGTATATGTTGTCCTATATAGGCTATAGCAATGTATTGTACAATGTGAACATAGGTTGTTGTGCAATGTTTGTGTCACGATTTGGGTACAATAATAAACAATCTACATCTTGTAATTAAATTTTTTTCAACAAAAAATAAAGAACTAAATTAAATAATCTACTTCAAAATTTATTTTAAGAAAAAAAACTCCTCATAACCTTTGACTTATTGATCAAATGGAATGATGCAAAGATTTCCATGTATATATAAATTTTTGAAAATTGATTTCAAAGTTTGGTTTTCAAAAAAAGAAGTTTTGGATTATTTGCTAAGATTTTTTGGTTGAAAAAAAATATAATATATCATACAATACCTTTTTACTACATAGTCAAAAGTTATAGAAACTTGGGGATCTTAAAGAAGAACCTAGTTCCATGTTGTAGGAAATTTCAAGATAAAATAAAAAAGCCATTCATAACAAACTATCCAAAATCTTGGGTTTAGCAAAAAATATAACTTGGCCTTTTGGAAGTTAAGCTGTAAAAATGGTTCATGTAAGTGGTTTAGGACAAAAAATGTCCTTAGGCCGTTAGGGAATAATTATTCATTGAATTTGCACATAACAAATTGACAATCCACTTTGTTTATTGACAATAAAGATAGGTATAATTTCATCAAGTATCTATATTTTTGAAAATTGATATTTATAAGTGTGCTCCATCAAAGTGAACAAATAACAATACAAAACCATCTATATATGACATTCTAACCCTTGGGTTTTGATCTACAAATGATGTATACAAGCTTTTACAATTGGCAATTTCATCTTGAATACAAAGGTTTAGGGAACCTGTAGTCTACAACCATTCTTCCAAAATATGGACAAATAGAAGATACACCTTTTTTTCATTTAGGCACTACAAAGAATTATTTAGGGTTGGCCTCATAAAATAGAAATGGCACCAATATGGGTGACATCATATGCTCATGAAATTTTAGGATATATTCTTTTATTTTGAGGTGTTTACAAATATTTTTCAAATAACTACATTGGTAGAGTATACCTTCAAAGAACCAAAGCCTTCATTGGACCAAAAGACACTCAAGACCGCCACTTTTATTGCAAAGAGTAGAAATTATGAATGTTTTCACTTTTTGTACATCAATTTAAAAAAATTTCCTCTAATAGAACCAACATGAGGTGTATGTTTGTTAAATTGTTGATATTTTACATACTATAAAATATAAATTTCTTTCAAGTTTTGTATACAACACTCTAAAATGATTTATATCAATATAGTAAGGTACAAATTTTATTGGATGGTTCTAAAGAGAAATTGACAAAAGATAAACTATTTTTGATTCATAGTCTATAAAACCAAGTTTTAAATGTGGCCAATCTTGAAGTCAATTTACTTTCAAATTACAATTAACTTATTCTTGAAACTTCCATGGTAATGTAGAATAAGTTGTATACTATAACTTTGGTATATATACTTTTTGACTTTGTACATTGATGCTTATGGTATAGTTGTTTGCATAAAAGTATTTTAGATATTTATTCAATTTTGTTAGTCATTGTACTTCTACTTACAATTTTCTTAAAGATTAAAAATTAAGTTTTTGTATTTTTGATTTTCTTCCTATTTTCTTAGTTTCATTGTCCATCATAAAGATTTGAAGCTCGTAATTTTGCAATGCAAAAAACTTTAGTTAAGAAGGTTCAAAATCAAATAATCTAGTCCTACAATGAGTAGAAAACCTTTTTTTTTTTCCACTTTAAATGTAGATATCTTGCAACCTATGTAGTTCAAAATTTTGAATTTTTCCACACTTTTTCATACTATGTAGATTTGCAAAAAAAAATTCCCAAATAATTTTGACTATTTGCAATAGAAATGGTAGATTTAAGTTGTTTTTTTATAGTTCTCAATTTAGTGAATATGAAGGGGCTTAAGGATTGATTGGCCAAGTTCTTTTGGTTTTATTTTTTTCAAAAAGGGTTGAATAGTGTCACACCCCTATCTCCTTGGGGTGCCCGAAGTGCCTTAGTGAGCAAGGGGGACCTTGGGGGTGACGCCCCAAGCCTTGCAAGAGTCTAGGTAGGGAGGTAGAGAAGACTCCCGATCAAATAGGGCGCAATAGCGCCTTGGTTGTGAAGAAGCTAGGCATGTGTGATACATGCTTGGAAAGCTCTTGAGTAGACGCTTCCAACCGTCTAAAGAACGCGCCATTTGGACTCGTGAGTCAAAAGTTATGGCGGTTCAAAGTAGACGGGGTCCCGGTGGCGCCGGGACACTTGGGGGCTAGGTGCGAGGGATTTGCAAAGAATCCCTCAAGCAAATAGGTCATGTAGCATATTGTTGGAAAGTTACAATCACAAGGAACCTACAATGAGAAGCATTACCAGGTTCTAAGACGTGAGCCCAAAGTTATGGCCAATTGAGTGAGCCGTGGTGAAGGCGTGACGCCTCCCCGGTGAGCCCGAATCTTTGGAGGGCCATAACTTCATGAGTTCTTGCCTGAATAGGACAAGTGAGTAGTGAATTGCCATGAGCTTTTTGTGTAGATGTCTAAAATGGGCTTGTATGTGTGATTTGGAGCCTTGAGCGCAAAGTTACGCCGTTTGGAAGTTCGGGAGCTCAAACGGGGGCGAAACTTGGCGCGACGAGTGGGAAACGGGTGGTCTTCCAAGCCCCCATGGTGTTTGGGGTCACTCTTCACCATATGAGGGGGGGGGGGGCCTGCCGAATCCCACAAAAGATACTATAGAAGGGGTTGGTCTCCCTCCTCTCTCCCTCTCGGAGCTTTGGTGAGTCCCGGTGACTCATGGGGAGTGGTGGTGACTTCACCACCACTTCAAGGCGCCCCGGTACACTTGTGTGTGTGTCCTGTGGCATCGGTTGGGTGGAGTCCCACCCCTTGCTAGGCCTCTTTAGAGGTGTCCCAAAAGTGTGAGTGCCGGTTACCTTAGTGGTTGAGTAGCAAATGCAAAAAGGGCTAGCATAGAGAGGGGTGACACTCAAGGGCGGTTAGGTCCGTGGTGAGTAGTGCCACCACGAGGCCTTGCACATTAAGGTGGAAGGTCTGCCCCATGTTACTAAGTGGCGTGCCCGGTGTCACAAAGGGGGAGCGTGCTAGGAGTCCTGGTGATTGGGACTTGATGAAAGTGAGAGTTGGAAAATGGGGCTAACATTGGGAATGCTTGGCATGTGCAGTGTTAGACAGTTGGTGACTCAAGTGGGCAGTTGAGACTCTGAGGTGTCACTTGGGCCGCAACAAATAGTAGGTGGGTTGGTGGGTAGGAAGGTGGATAGGATAAATGTGACTAGTTTTTTAAACAAAGAGGTGGGGTGCCAAGGCACTCACCCAAGAATTTTGCCAACAATGGCAACCAAAGTCACTACTTCCTAAGATGTCCTACTATCCTAAAAGATCTTCTATGGTAAACTCAAAGGAAGTCAAGCCTACAATTATGAATATTTTAATGAATTATGGATTATGAAGTTTTGAAGAAATTTTTATGGCTTTTTGGCATGCATTAATAGTGACATTCTTTTCTTAGCTATTAGGACATAATTTTTTTTTCCAATCAAACTACCATTGAATTTGTCCTTTTGGTAATCTTTATAACATACATATTGTACATATTGTTTTTTCATTTATATTCATGACTATTTATTGTCAAGATCTTCAAAAGATAGTGGATTGAG
The DNA here is from genome assembly GCA_951230915.1 of Antitrichia curtipendula. Lineage (NCBI taxonomy): Eukaryota > Viridiplantae > Streptophyta > Bryopsida > Hypnales > Leucodontaceae > Antitrichia > Antitrichia curtipendula. The sequence continues at coordinate 2,153,831 of CATNWC010000230.1, read as the reverse complement.
GTTTAATTTTTTTGGATAGACATTGCATTTCAATACATGGTTTGGAAAGAAACAATAATCACATATCATACCTTGGAGCCCATTGTTTATAACCCAATCTCAAATAGACCAATCCATCTTTTTTGGGAACCAAGTGATTATATTGCTCATCTTCAAGATAAATCTCTACATTTTACCAAATATAAGGTTTCATTTCCAACCATAGATCTTTTATATAAACCAAAAATGTGCATGAAGTTGAAAAATTTGAAATAAAATGTGAACATGATTGAAACATATTTTTTGGCCCTAAAGGTGAATGTATAAAGAAACAAGGTACTTCACCAAATTTTGGATAATTGCTAATCTAAGACTTTTTCAAAAAACTAAAGAAAAAGGATTGGTATCACATGGAGATCTTAAGAGAGCTCTATTAAGTAACTTATAAGAGCTTAGATGAGGATTAACTTTGCTACAATGTCATTGTACAATTACCTAACATAATGTGGATAACTATGATCCATATATGGCTTCTCAAAACCAAATACTCTACAATTATTTTAAATGAATTTCTAATGCGGTTTTTTCTCCAAGATCAAGTGTTCCTTTTTCTAGATATATTTGAAGAATTTCTTCTTCCTACCCCCACCAACCTAAGCTTACATTTTCACCATTACTTCTAATGCTATGCTTTGGTAGGTGTTCTTGTGGTGTTGGTATCAAGAAGTTTCATTTGTTTTTCCTACATCGTAGTAAATTGACATATTGACAATGGAGATAGTGTTGAGTGATTTCTTGATGCCTCATTTTGTAGAGGGTGTTATTGTAGAGTAGTGTAGATGGAATGAATTACCTCTTGAAAACTCTAGTGGAATTATACCTACTAGTTTGGTTGATTTTGATGTTGTACGGCACACCTACAAGAGTTGGAAGTTAGCATTGGAGTAGATTGTGGAAGGAGTTACAAATCAACTTGCTTGCTAGGAGGTGTCTCATGAACCAAAGTCATTGTGGTGATTTGGTAGAAGAGTTAGCCATGTCATTGTTCTAGCAAATGTATAATCTTTTCAAATACTCTTGGAAGCTTTAGGTAGCATTGTATAACTTTGGCTTTTATACACAATCACTAGAAATGTTGTATGAAGTCAAGTTATATTGTCTATGGAACTATTTGGCTACATTTGGAAGTAGTTTCATTGACATTTCCAATGATAGTTTTTTAGATGCAAAGGAACAGGGTTATTTTTTGGGATTTTGGTCAAATGGTTATGTGGCCTTCCTTTTTGTTTGGATCATTGTACGTAACTAACATCTTGCTCTCAAATTACAAAGTTAGCTTCAATTTTTTTTTTCCTACTATAAACTTTTGACATGACCAATCAGTCACCCGCTGCGTGACAAATATGAATTGATAAGGTGTGTTGTAAGTACCTTAGCATGTAGCATAAGGTGGCTTCAAATAACAATCTATTTGTGATTTGGGCTTGCCACTTGCTTAAATGAATTTAGAATATAACACATAATTGAATGGAATAATTTGTTGAAAGGTCTACGTTACTTAAACCTTTGAGATAATTTTTGAAAGTTGAATACTGAATTACATTATTTCAACTTTTCTAAATTGGATAATTTTTCTAAAATTACAAATAACTAAATAGACTTGTAATTATCTATTTTTACTTGTTGAAATCAATTTGAATTAAATATAATCAAGGAGATAATTTGTTGAGGGTCAATTATGAACTATATTTTTTGAATTTTTAGAATTGGGCACTTTTACTTCAAAAATTAAAAAATAGGAGCATCATTTAGGGAATCAACTCAAGTTTTGGATTTGGCTTTAGAATTCAGTACAATTATAAAAAGTAATAAGTTCATGACTATAGATTAAATTCTCCAACTAATAATTTTTTACTTATACATTCACATAAATTGGCTAAGTTGACCTCATTCTAAATTGTAAGACAAATGAATGTACTAGCTCACATCTTTACAATTTTCCAAAATTACAATGTGAAAGTTTGTCAAGTAGTTGACCAAGACAAAATTGCATTGACTTTATTTCAAACTTCAAATTTCAAATATGAAGTCATAGAATCAAAGAATACAAAAATTCCAAAAAATCATCATGTCAAGAGAACCCCATTTTAAATCCATTTCAAAAAAATTCATTCCAAAATGACAAAAGTTTGCTTGAAATTGAATTTCAAAGGAATTTTGAATTATTCCTTTAAAAATTGGTAGAAGCATATTGGTGATAGCATTGGTGAAGCTAATATTTAGATGGAATCTAGAGCTCTAACTCTGCAACTTTTATGGGCATCTCAATTCCAAAGTATTCTTCCAAATACCACTTTAACATGATTTTCCAAGATCTTCAAATCTAGTCTCTAGAGATGAGTATGGACACATAGGGGCTAAAATAAGGTCAAAATCTTCATCCGTATTTATTTTTGAGGTCTTACAACCATAGGATCCTCTTGGTGACTTAGGATTAATAACTTTTGACTACATGGTAAGAAATTATTGCATAATATATTATTTCTTTCTCAGTTTATGCAATCTTAGCAAATCTAAATTATTCACTTTTTTGATATGTAAAAATTTGAAATCAATTATCTAGATTTATATTTGCATCAAAAGATTTGAATCATTCTATTGGTTTATCAATGATTCAAAAGATATGAAGTTTTAGTTTATAGGCAGTTATGATTTCTATATTCTAAAATAAACTATAAAATGCTTTAATTAACTCAAACTTCAAATTTTAGGAAAAAATAAAAAAAAACATGTGTAGGATAGTAATTACAACATTACAACCATTGGAATTGACATTTCTCAATTTCATAAGTAAATTCTTAACAATTTAGTATTTTGAATCATTTTATATTTCTTTCTATTTACTATGTGTTTCCAATATGTTGTACAACTTGAAATGGTTTGAAAGTTTTCAAGCATGTAGCCAACTTGCCTTTAAAATGAAAAATGAATTTACAGAGTTACTACCATTTTGAACCTTTTTTTACATCAATGTGACCTTGTAAAGTGTAGTTGGCCATTTTTTGGTAGGGCTAACAAAACGATTTTTGTCAATTCAAACGCTATATCTTACAAGCTATATGGTAGATTGTGGGAACATGAAAATGTAGAATACATAAAGTTAGCATACTATAGAATAGAAGAACACCTAGATTTCAAAATTTTGTTGTTAGGGATTCGGAATATGGAAGTAATTAGCTTCATTAGGGAGTTTAGGAAGAATCCGGATTTAAGAAGATTCCGGAAGACGGAAAGATGGATTCCACATGGATCCGGAATTCCGGAAAAGCTGGAATCAGAAACCCTAGGGGCTAGAATTCCAGCCTACAGGTTTAGGGATCCGTTCAGGGGAACGGATTAGTGTCGATTCCCGGTGGGGAACCAACACCCAACCCACGAGTACTTAAACCCTCGACCGCCACCATTATCTTCCTCTCTGGTTAGAAAGTGGAATGTGTGAGTGCAGCTGAGAGAAAGAGTGGTGAGATTAGCGACTGAGAAGGGATTAGGGAATCCGGGGGTTGAACCGACAGACTTTCCGCGATTGATGGCGGAAAGTAGCCGGAGGATTTCCACTACCGCTCGGATGGTTGTCCCAGCTATTCCTGCCCATCCGGTGCAGAGGAGACAGTTAGAAGAAGATCTGAGCCGGATAGGGTGTTTAGGTTTGATGAAGAGGCCGTGGATCCTCAAGAATGACGGAATGATTCAAGAGCTCATTAAAGGAGCCCCGAATCAATATGAGTTGACGGTGAGGGGTCGACCTATAGCATGGACGGAAGATATTTGGGTGGAAGTGTACCAGTTCCCCAGAAATGGGGCCAGATTAGCCTCAAGGGCGGATAAGTATGCAGTCGAGAAGTTTAGGAATCCGGCCAATGCCAAGGACGGGTACGCGATTAGTGACTGTGGAGATGAGAGGCAGATGCGAGTGTTAGAATTTCTGATTCCCATCCTCTATCCGGAAAAGCCCACGCGTGTTACTGTCATAGTAGCAAACACCATATTCAGGGCTATGGAAGATAGACAGGTGAATTGGGGAAAAGTGTTAGCTGGGGTGGTGACCAAACTGGCGGAACATGTGGGAAGGGGTAAACAGAGTCCCATTAGCCCCTACATGTCCCATCTGTACCACCAGACGGAAGTATTAACCCCAGAGGAAACTATTGAATACAACACCGGATTGGCCATCCTCAAATATGGGCTCACATATGAGGCGAAGGAAGAAACCGCACCAGATTCGGATGAGGAAGAAGAGGAGCCGGAAGAGCCATTGACGGATCGACGGGAAGCCAGGCAAAAGTCCACAGAAGTGGATTCTCGGAGTAAACGACCGCTCGTGGAGAAGGAGAGTGAATCGAAAGATTTTTAAGAAGCCGGAGTCGAGTGGGTGATGCAGGCAAAACGCTGTCATCAAGAATATGTGGATATCCTGAACCTAGTCACAGAAGCAATGAAGGTTTCGCCCGACAAAATTGTAGAAGAAGCAAGGAAGCGAAATCCGGAAACGATCCGGGAGAAGGAAGAACAAATCTAGAATCTGACGAAGGCATGCGATGAGCTCCATATGCGGCTCAACTGGCTAGACGGAGAGTTAGTAGCATCAAAGGAGAGGGAGAAGGATGCCATCAACGCTGCCAAGAAGTTATCCGGACTTCTATCGGAACCTGGGGACATCGTGGCTAAAGCCGCCCTCTTCGATGCCCGATTGCTCAGGGAAGGACAGGTGACCGGATCCAAGGTGTTAATTATCTTGGTGGATTTCTCCACCCGGATAGAAACAACATACAGAGAGATGCGGCAGTTACTCGGATTGCTAGATGCGGATAAAGCCTTAGACTTTGGTCAGTTTCCGGAACTACCTTTTGTGACCGGAATGCCACTGAAGCAGCATCAATCCGTCTTCATTCAATCTCAACCAGAAGGACTGAGGTCATTACTCCACACATCCGCACAAGTCCAAGGCTCCATGTCAAAAGACCTGCACACTTGTGGAAGCACACGCACAAGGGCCTTCCTTCCCCTTGCAAGCGCGTTGTGATGACAACCTCTTCCAATCACCATGGTGCACAAGTACACAATGAGCGGGCTTGCAAATCCAACCAAGAGACAACCCCACCTTCTCAAAACACTAAACCCCAAATCACGAGGGCCAGCGACAACTCGAGCTCCCTTGTGATCACAACCACTTTCAATCCCTTTCATTGATGAGTAGCAAGGGGAGGGTTTGCGCAAGTCCAAGGCTCCGTGCCAAGAGACCTGCACACTTGTAGAAGTACATGCACAAGGGCCTTCCTTCCTTTTGCAAGCGCGTTGTGATGACAACCTCTTCCAATCACCATGGTGCACAAGCACACAATGAGCGGGCTTGCAAATCCAACCAAGAGACAACCCCACCTTCTCAAAACACTAAACCCCAAATCACGAGGGCCAGCTACACTCGAGCTCCCTTGTGATCACAACCACTTCCAATCCCTTTCATTGATGAGTAGCAAGGGGAGGGTTTGCGCAAGTCCAAGGCTCCGTGTCAAGAGACCTGCACACTTGTGGAAGCACACGCACAAGGGCCTTCCTTCCCCTTGCAAGCGCGTTGTGATGACAACCTCTTCCAATCACCATGGTACACAAGCACACAATGAGCGGGCTTGCAAATCCAACCAAGAGACAACCCCACCTTCTCAAAACACTAAACTCCAAATCACGAGTGCCAACTACAACTCGAGCTCCCTTGTGATCACAACCACTTCCAATCCCTTTCATTAATGAGTAGCAAGGGGAGGGTTTGCGCAAGTCCAAGGCTCCGTGTCAAGAGACCTGCACACGTGTGGTGCTTGATTTGGGCTTCTTACTCCTTCCTAGTCTGCACTTCGTATTGATGAATTGGACATAGATTGTATTTTTCTTAAAAAATTTTGTTGTTGTTTTTTGAACTTTATTGGTATTGAATTGGTTCTTGCAAGTGAGCAATGAAGTCCATTGGTTGGAGGATGTTGTTTACTATTAGAATGGTGTGAGTGTTTATTTATCCACACTTGATAAAAAAATCATGCACAACCAAGTTTTTAGTCATTTTTGTTTTTTTAAGCTAAATTAGATGCCTCAGCAATGGTCTTCTATGCCTTCCAAGGAATGCATCTTTTTGAAGTGCCTAAGTTTATTCAAATATGCAAAAACAACCAAAAAATGCAAGTCAAATACAAGGATTAAAATTAAAATAACTAGGCCACTCTGGTTTTTAATAAAAGATAAAGTAGACCAAAAACAATAACATGAGCTTTTAAAAATTTATTTTCCCTTTCCAAAAATGTAATATTTGATTCTAGGTGATTTTTTTGACCAAAACTATGAACATGTGAAGTTTGACTGCTATTTGATTCATCAAACTTCATCCATGGTTTTATCCTACTTTTCTATTTCAATTATATTTGAAATTTTATCAAAGTTTTCAAAACATTGGACTCTATTTGATATCCAAATTTAGACTCTTAGTGACTTTCATTAACAATTCACCCAAATTTCGTCTACTACTTCATCTTATAATATTTTCCTAGTTATCTGGCTCTTTCTTAAGTGTGAGGTTCCTATAGATTTTTAATAGAGGTTCCTATGGATTTCTAATAAAGGTTCCTATGGATTTCTAATAAAGGTTCCTATGGATTTTTCATAACTTGTTCTACAAGTTGATGTTACTAATTTTCTTTAATCTATCCTCTATATTCTTTATCAAAGTTCCTTATTTCTTAATCTCTTAAAACAACTTCTATTAGTTTATTATTTTTAGAGATGTTATAATTTTTTCCATGTAAAATTTAAGTTTTTTTAACAAATTGCTAAGATACTTTTTGATTGGGCTTTTATTACTAGAAGTTATTCATGGATGGAGTATGACCAATAATCAATTTTTCAAACTTCATCTGCTAATTTTTCCTAATCTATAGTGCAATTCAACTTCCAATTTCACCTATGGACTTTGAATGGTTACCAATTTTTAATTCTATACTTTTGTTCCAAATTCAAGATCAAACAATTTTTCATCCAATTTAGGCCTTAATCTTCATCTACACCTATCTTACTTGTTTTGATTCCAATTTCTAAGTATTTTATGTTTGTGAAAACCTCAAAGCATTTACTATAGAATTCTAAATTCTAACTTCTTGTCCTACGGGTCTAACTTAACTTTAAACCTATTGAAATTCCATTATTCTTTAATAATTGATGGATAATAGGATGTTTAGAATCATACCTTGTAGTTTACTTCATCAATTAGATGGGCAAACACACCTTCAAATTCTCCATCATTTGCCGTGTTTTGATGTTGTTTAGTATTATTGTTCACCCCTTAAAGTTGAGTTTTCAATACAAGTTTGATAGGTCTTCATGTCCTACTCCTTTTCTTTTAACAATATTGCACTTCAATTATTTATTCTATTGGTTGATGTTTTGTAAAATAATTGATTTTGAATTTCAAAATAGTAATCAACCTTTGAACTCCTATCTCCTATCCTAATCAATTATTATTTAATTTTACGTTCTAATGGTTTAAATTTCTTCTTTTAAGATTTCCTCTTAAATCTTATCAACTTCCAACCTTTTTTCTCACTTCCCTACATCACTTCTCTCCTCACTTGTTTCTTCACCAATTGTGTATTTGATTGCAACAGCTCATAGCTATGGAATTTGAAGATGTTCTCCCTTCCTCTACTTTCTAATATTTTTGCCTATGCTATTTTAACTTCTATTCCTACGCATGTTTGACTCTAACCTTTCCCCTCTGCTCTGTCTATTTCAACATCTACATATTTTTTGTGTATTTTTAGATTTAATGTCAAAAGACGAGATTAGTTTAAAAACAATGCAACTAGTTTTCTTCAAGAGAACTAGACTAGTTGGGAAGGCCCAGTTCAAAAACTACACCAATTCGGGAGCAGTTCGCAGTTCCAAACCCAGACCAGTCGGACCAGTTCAGAACCGGACCAGTCAAGAGCAGTCAGCATCGGACCAGTCAGAGCAGTCAGAATCGGGCCCCTCCAACGTCTGCCACATGGTGGAACCGGATTGGACGTACCCGTGCGACCAGCTGACAGGGGTTGGGGAGTTGGTGGGGGCTCCCGGTCGCTTGGTCGTCCTCTCCTCTTCTCATCGTCTTTTGGTCTTCCTCGCCTTCAGGCTGCGGCTTCCTTCCAGTCCAAATTTCGGTAGTTTTGCATTTTATAATTTCCTTCTAATAAAACTTATCCCAACTCTTGAGCTAACAAGGTCTTGGTTTTTTGGAATACCAAGAGTCACTTTTAAATGGGGTGTTTTGGAAAATACTTAACACTAATTGTGAAGCACTAGGCAAGGATTTTTGACATTTGAATTTTGGATACTAAACTTGGGATTTCAAAACTAGTGTTTTGAAAACCAAACTTGGTGAGATGGAAATGCTCTATTTCTTGAGGATTTTCTAAGACTTTATGAGGCCATAGCTTTGCTCTATTTTTGAAAATATGCCAAATTCTAATTAGACAAAGCCAAAGCTTTACTATATATTTGGAAATATACCAAATTCTAACTATACAAAGCCAAAGCCTTCCCATTGTAGGAAAACAAGGAAAATTTAAGACAAGTTTACAAAGGAAAATTGACCAATTAAGTTGTCACAAATGTGTTAGTACAAAACATGTTAGTACAATACTTTGACAATAAGGGTTAGTGCACAATAAGGAACCAAAGAAGATACTAAAAGCTCCCAAAGTAACATCGCTAAGGTACGATGAGGGATATTTTTAAGATTAATGCAATAACATAAATTCAATCAAAATGTATCAAAATTAGTATAAGATTCAAAACAAGTGCAATTAAAGGCAAAATTTGAAGGAACCCCCATGTCTTTAAAATAAAGCTTGAAAAATAACATCAAAGCTAAAAATGCTTCCAAAACAAATGAAATTGGCAACATGGCCTCAAAATGGTCAAAATCCAATTAAATAGACCTAATAGTGTAGAATGAACCAAAATATGCCTACAAAAGATGGTTTGAGAAGACCGCAAGTGCCTTCATATAATTTTCTATAGCAATCACTACTTTCCATTTACTATGTGGTAAACTTGTTATTTAGATTTTCATCCTCATCTCCAGTTTTTAACTTTCTATGATGGTTCAAAATTCTAACATTTAGAGAAAAACTCCAAATTACAAAAGGATTTATGCCATTGGCTTTAAAAGACTAATTTTACCCTAGAAAATCCTCCTTCCCTTTTTTCCATAGCAAGTCTCAACAAAACCTAGTGACAACTTAATGACCAAGAAAAATAAAAATTTCAACTTTTGGAAGTTGACTTTTTTTATAAAAAGTGAGTAGCCTAGGCTCTTTAGTAGGTATGAGTAAGTAAAAGAAGACCTAAATTAGACCTTATTTTGATTTGGTATGCTTCTAAAATGCTAGTCAATCCTACCATAATCTTTAAATTTGCAAGAACTTGTATAATCTTGTTGGTTAAGATTCTTTTGGTTATGAAAATACTTTGAAAATTATTGGAGCGTCTTATTAAAATATAAAAAAGCTATCGTTTTTTTATTGAGATTTTATTGCAACCAAGATAATTTTTAGAAATATTCTATTGTAGGTTAAAGTAGTTGACAATTTGAAAGAGCATCTTTGTAATATTGAGAAATTCCAAAACTCCTATAGAATCTCTCAAATAATTCTACAAAAGATGTGCAAGACCATGTTTTTACTTTGCACAATTGTCAAAAGAGAGTAAAATCCTACTATCTCTTTTAATTACCAATATTTGAAGACTCTTTAACATAGAGGATAATCTAGAATACCGATTTTGCCAATAAATTTTTAGTATGATTTTAATTCAAAAATAATATCTTCTATACATAGATGTCAACCATTGATTAATTATGATTTTTGTGAACTAGCAAGTTAACAATTGGGACTCCTCTTAAGTTTAAAATTCAATTGGAAAGCTAATACCTATCTTTAGAACTTGACGTTGAGGTCTTCCACACTTCTTTTGGGGTTCAATGTAGCTAGGCTTTGTTGTGTAGTAGTAGATTTAGGCTATTTTGAGCAGAGAAGTGTGGCCTTGAAGTATTTATTTTAAATTTTTTCATTTTTTAGCCTTTAAATGCCTAGCTTGTGACTATAAAAATCATCCATTTTAGAAATATACAACATCATCTACTTTAAAAAAATATTAGTATTTATTAGAGTTCAATTAAAGTGTATAATCATCCCTTTTTGCACAAAATTTCAAAGATGAGGAATTGTAGTTTTGTCCTACACAAGAAGATTCTTTGTCATTCATCAATCAATCAATGGTTGTAGCATTGTTTAAAGGCTAGCAATGATATTTTTAAGAAAACCTATAGAGCTTTTGTATGTATTTGATTAAATGTAGGAATATATTAATTGCAATTGTTTAAGAGCTTACAATCTCCAATTCATAGAATGTCAATGTAGAATTTTTTTTTGTCATTGCAAGTTTCAAATGGTTAAAGAGAGGTAGATTGATATGTTCAAAACTTGCCTTGTGCAAACTTTTAGTAGGGTGGATATGAAGTAGGAATTTCATTGGCCTAGTAGTAAGAAAAATCTAAGAGCATTTCTATTACTATCAACTGGTATTAACTTAATATGTGTGGATCCACCTAATATATCTTAAATGTATGAGACTTTCATTTTATGTGGCATGTTTTGATTGGTTAAACAATCAAAACAATCAAATACCTCAACTTTCCTACATTGGCATTATGTCTGGTAATTGCAAAGTAGGCCAAGTCATCAAAAATAATCATTGGTTTGTACCAACCTCACTGCCTATAGCTTAGTAGGTCCTATCCAATGATTACTTTTGATAACTTGGCTTGCTTTGCAATTCCTTAGTCTATAATGGAATTCTTGTAATTGGTGATATGTTGAGGTTAGTAGTCAAGTTGAGATTAAGAGTATTTAGAGATTGACACACATGGGTTTTAAATAAGGTTGAGCAATTTTTTTTTGGTAGTGACATTGTCTAACAAATTTGTAGCCCCTTTTCACATTGAAATGTCTTTTCTATAAATTGGGGCTTTAGTCCTACTTTTATAACTATTATTGACTGAAAAAGTCAAGATGTCTTATCACTACTTCCAGTGAAAAAGAATAAATTCTAAAACATGTTTTGATGAAATGTAAACTTTAGTTTACAAAGAAGACAACATATTTTTTTAGCATGCATTTGCAAAGTCTAATGATTCCATCAAGGCACACTTCCTTGGTGCCAAAACTTCCAAGAAGATTTGCCATATTGGCATTTCCATTAGCAAAATTCTACACCCTACAAGATTCTACAAGTTATTTTTGGCAATGATGTGATAATAGAAAAAATTTAATGAAAAATATATTTATTTATTTATTTAATCTAACAAGGCATTATTAGTGCCACTTCACTACTAGAAAATGGTCCAAAATGCAATTGCAAAAGAATGACTTTTTTAAGCTTGGATTCAAAAATGATTTTAGCATCTGTAATTGCACTAGATGCGCTTTGACTACAATGTCCAAGTCATTTTATAGTTGCAATTGTAACTTTTAGGATGAAGACAAGATAAAATTTAAAAATGGTCCACTTTTTTTTGTTCACAACTTAGTCAAAATTTTGGCAAAAAAAATCCAATGTAGAAAGCAAAGTCATTTAGGACTATTGTGTAGTCATATATTTTAACTGGATTTTAGATGTGCATAATTCAAAAATGACTGCAAGGTATTTGTGCCTTTGTCTATATAGGCATGGGCAAATTTTCTTCTCACTGGTTATTCTAAAATACATATATTTATTTTATGCTATTCTAGACTTATGGAAAATTCTTTATGATTTATAAAGGAAAATATGAAAAAATTAGTGTCAAATTTTAATCTTTTTTATTTTGTTTATAAAAGATCCAAAATTCATGAATCTTGTAAATCATGATTTTATTCAAGTACATTCTCCCCAAAAAATGAAATTAGACATTTTCGCTTTTCACAAGAAATTGTTTTTTCAAGCTAGATTCATACGAAAAAAAAATAGGTTTGAATACAATGTATTCTAAGTGAAACTGAACATGAAGGTAGCATCCCTATTGTACAACAATACATCCAAATTTTGCTTCATGATTCTAATTTCCCAATTTATGATAGCAATTTATATTGTGGTGTGAGCCACTATATTGACTCACAACTTAAAATTAGAGAAAAGTAGAAAATTTAGATGAAATTAAGAATTAGGAGTTATTAGTCAAAGAAATTCAAGCCATAACCATAGATTAATTGATTTTTCAATGGCATGAAGTAGAAAGTCAACAATGATTATATAAACTTTAGAGATTTGCAATCATGCAATAACTAGGATTAAAATCTTGATAAAAGTAAGAATTTTAAATCTTAAAAATATTAAGTGAGATATTGAATTAAATTAAGGTAGGCTAATGGTCAACTATAAAAAAATTTAAATCCAAATATAACATGGAAAAAATCACATAAAAAACAAATAGGATAAGAAAAATGCAAATATAAAAAATACAAAAGTAATTGGAACGAATAGAACAACGATTAGAACATTAACATTGTGAGAGACACTATAAAATAGTGGTAGATCCTCAATAGTAGTGAGATTTATGGTAATGCAAAAAGGTCCACTCTAAAGTAGTGTAGTTTTCCACAAATTAGTGCAAATTTCAAGGCATTAGTGTACAGATGCAATTTGAATGGATGAGTCTTGGTGAAAGGAGTTAGGGGTGGAAGCTTTCTTCTTCTACCCTCTTGTTTCTCTCTCTCTTGAAAGTGAGGGTGTGAGAGGTGAGGGTGATACTTGAAAAAATGGAATAGCAAGAGATCATATTTTTTGCAATAACATCAATACATTGGTCATTTTAGAACCGCGAATCCTTGATCTCTTAGTGTTGAGAAAGACACTTCAGAAACATGCCAAATGCAATATGAGCTGGATTACAGAGTACTCTTTGCAATATTATCAAGAGTTCATATATACACTCTAATGATAGAAATTCGACAAAGAACATCAAATTTAGTCTAGTTAAAATACTTGATCTAGAGAACTTGCAATTGTGCGATCAAACTCAGTTCTTTGAAAAGTAAAGTAGATAATGGAATTTGAGAATCTCAGTTTGGTAGTTAGGCCTGTGAGTAAACAAAATAATCTCCAAAAGTTCGACCAGAAATTTGACCAGAAAGAGCTTCTTGGGCATTTAGGAGTTAAACCTAGTGTTTCGAAAATGTTCTGACAAACACTTGCCCTCATTGCGTGTCACACCCGTAATTCACAACAAAACGAAACAGAAATATACAGAATCGGATGAACAATGTCTCACATTGAGCTTGTGAAATTTTGATTCAAATTGGGAGTGCTGTTTCTCCAGGAATTGAAACGTAGAACTACAACCATAACAACTCCATCTCTGCAACTAATTCTCGTCGGTCACATCTCGATCAACTCCTGCATCCACTGTCTTACTGGCTTCCTTTGGAATCTGCAATCCCTATAACCCTAATCCTAATTTCGAAGTGGGAGGAAGTCCTGCCAGAGCCTGATATTCCTTTGTAATATGACTAGGGGGTCACTTGGTACTTCATGGTTTTTGTTCAAGGTTCTAATCCAATACATGTAGGAATGTGAAGACTAAATAGAAAAACTGTAATAATGAAGATCTCATGTCAAGATTCCTCTTTAGCAATAGTTCTCGTTGAAACATGCATGCATACTCCTTGCTTTTGAGGACATTGAATTAAATTTTGGGTATGTTAAGTGCCATTTTAACTTTCTACAATGACAAAACAATTGATTCATTATAAGCATACTTAACTTATTTAGTGTTCCATATCTACATTGCCATACCAACTAAATTTCTTAGAAGTTAACCCATAAACCATGCCATGGCCATTATCTTGTCAATGAAGAACAAAGAATCGTTTTGAATAGGACAAAAGTGCAACTATTTATGCTTGAAATTTTTGTATGAAAAGGGATGTCTTGTATATTGGTTTGACCCCCAATGAGTACTATTTAAACCTACTATTTAAAAAGGATGATTTCTATGGCACCAACTCAACCTTTAAGGATCAAACCAATCTCAAGCATATTGAAAAAAAAATGATTTTCATTAGTCTAATGTGTACAATTCTTCTAGAAGAATATGCTCATCCCTTGAAGCTCCAAACTACATTTTTTGGCAATATAACAATTTAAGGCAATGCACTACAAATAGAATTTTTATTTAATTTTCTTTGAAATTTTAACAAAACATGTATCCAATGAGTAGCTTTAAGGCTCAACAACTTTCGTAACTTTTGACTACATGGTTAAGAAGTTATTGAATGATATATAGTTTTCATTACTTGGTGAGCAACTCAAATAGTAAGAAAAAACTTTTTAAAAAATTATTTTTTTTAAAAATAAAAATTCAGAATTGGCATTTAGATTTATATCTACTTAGAAAGCTCGGAATCATTCCATTTTGATTTATGAGATGAAAGCTATGAGTTTTAGTTTGTGGTAGTTTGCAAATAGTTATAGATCTCTACTCTAAGATAAATGTTGAAGCCCTTTATTTAATCCGATTTTTAATATTTTTGGAATAAAATTAAAAAAATTGGATGTAGATTGTTTATTACAACATTACAACCATTTGGATTGGAACTTTTCAATTCTATATGTAAATTGTTAACAATTTACTATTTTGAATCATTCTTCTACTTTTGTCTACTTTCTATTTTTTCCTATATATTATACAATTCCAAATGATCTAAAAATTCTTATGCATGTGGCCAACTTGCCTTAAAAATTGGTTCCAAAGAAGCACCACCATTTTGAACATTTTTGCATACAAATGTGAGCTTGTAAAGTGCAGTTGTCCAATTTTTTGCATGGCCCCCCAAAGGATTTTTGTCAATTCAAACACTAAAATCTTGCACTCTATGAGGTGAAAAATTTTGAAATTTATTCCACATCTTCTCAAATTAGTTTGCTACAAGATCATATGGTCACATGTGTCCAAAAATGTTCTTTTGGAAATGTATTAGAAATGGCAATTTTGGAGTGTTTGTGGTGAGAACATAGTCAAAAACCTTTAGGGTTTATCATTGAATAACATGAAGGGCCTTTTAGATTATATATTATTAAATGCCATAATTTGGTACCTTTTATTTGACTGCATTATAATTGCATTTAAATACACCTTCATATTATACAATATGTACAAGTACACAACCATGTCTTAGCATTCAATGCATATTTTATAAGACTATATGTGGTATGTATGCATATAGTGTCTTCAAAACAATCAGGGATTAAGTTTAAGTTCAATTTGTATTAGTCAATTTTTTAATTTTAATGGGACTTTATTTCAATTAGCATACTTATATAGTACAAATTTGCACTTTGATTTCTTAAAATTTGATTTTGACATTCCATTTTTTTTCTTTTTGAAAGAATGGAACAAAATAAAGCTTTTGTACTCTGATTCTATTTCACTTGAAACTTCAAAAAATCCTAAATATGAATTTTATTTTCAGTTTGAAATAGAGAGCCAATAGATATGTTTCTAAGTATAAAATGGCAATAAAATTACATTTCACTAAAATGTACACTACTATGGACACTTCCTTTAAATTCATCCCAATTATTGTAAAATTGTTATAAATTTTATTAATTTTTCTTCAAAAATTTATAATGATTTCAAATCTTCACTTAAAAATCTAAAAATACTATAGTTTTATAAAAGGCATATTTGAAATTTTAAAAGTTAAGTAATTCACAAGTAATCAAAGCATAAAGCATATGAAATGCATTGGATGTTTGGGGGGCATTTGGAAGATTGCAGGTCCCTGAGCTATAGGAACACACTAAGAACTATAGGAACTCTACTAAGTAGACAGTTTGACATAGTCAAGGAATTGCCATATGAAATAGTATTATTAATTATTAAAATCTTTAAACTGAGAAAAATCAATTTTCAATTTTTTTCTAATACTTTTTGACATTTAAAAAATAAATAAATTTATTTTCTTTAAATTCAAAAATTCAAACTAGTAACCACTTGTTCACTACATAGGGAACAATTTTGGGGAACAACTCCAAAATAGTTTCATACGGGGCTAAAAAATCATCTTGTAAATGTCTTTGAAGTTTGAGTACATGGTCATAGGCTTCATTCTTGTAACATTAAGGATACTTTACATTGAATAGTAAAATTAAATTTTCTTGAATAATAAGATTGTTTTACCTCAAGATAGATACAAAACAAGCCATTAAAGTGAAGAGATATTTTTCTACATATATTTATATGTTCACAAGTTTCAATTTCAATATCTATTTCAAAAGTAGTGCATTTCTCATACAATAAGAACAAATATTTATATAGTGTCAAAGGTCAAGAAATGGTTGTAGGGATATCAAATTTCACTATCTAGTCAAGAAGATGAGTATATTTTGAGTAGAATTTCTTGGGATTTGGAGTAGGCATGTAACATCAATTATTGATACAATTTTCTAATTTTTTTTTAAGATAAAAGATCACATTTTGGAAATATCGTTTTTATACCAAGCAATGCCTAGGAGCAAAAAGTATGCCATCCTAAATCCAAAAAACAATTTGAAGGGTAGCACAAAAACTCACAACAAAATCAAATTTTGATTTTTTCTTTTAAAGATTATATTTTCTTTCTACAAATGAAGCTATCATTCATTGTCTCTAGACTGTTGATGTGAAAATCATGGACAATCTTGTTTTTTGAGCAATCTAAGCATCTTCTTGAAAAATAATTTACAAAATAACTTTTGAATGCAATTTTACAATTTAAAAATAAAATAAAATAGGTATTGTTAAATTTTCTTGCTAAAACAATCTTGTTGTTAGAGTTATTGTGCTTCAAATCCATCTTAGAGCATCTAACAACTTGTTTTTCATTTGCCTCTCCAAAAAAGCTCACAATTCTTTCTAGAAAGGTTTCCATTTGACATGATTTTGCCCTCCCATTTTGAAAATAAACATCTCATTACTGTAATTAGTTTATTGCATTTTTCTTTCTTGCTACAACCAATCTTGTACTATTGAGCACGATGGTGCAATTCATTTGCAAAAACGTAATTGCAATAAAGAGATACTCACTTTTAAAGCCAAGACCAAAAATCATGTATTTTTATGGTAGGATTATTCTACTAGGGTACTGTATAGTACAATGCACAGCCAGGGGCATTTCAAGGGGATTGATAGTATCCTTTTGGAAGGTGAGCTCAGCGTAGCCAATTGAATGAGCTTCATCATAGCACTAATTTAAATTAGTTGACATGACTTCATGGCAAAGAGGCTGCAAAGCATGATCCATTAAGGTGGACCTGCCTATTACCACTCCCAGCTCAATTCTGTCCTTATGTGCCCATGGAGTACATTTTAGATCAAAAATATACACCACAGGTACATGAAGGTGAAATTGTAATTTGAGTGATAATAGGCCAGTCCACCTTAGTTTCAACCTTCTAACTATCCAACCCTCTATTTTCTTCCCTCTCCAATTGTCTGTTATCTCTTGGTTCTTTTATTGGTTCATTTCATGTCAAACCACTAGTGGCTGGCAATATTGTAAATTTTCCCATGCAATGAAATTTTGTTTCATCTGTATTAAAATTAAAACAAAATAAAAAAGTACCCTCTAAGTATGTCACAAAATATAAAATGGGTGGTCTGTATAGAATTTAGTCGTGTCAAATGTCCAGGGGCCAACATAGCACATGCAACATTGATAAGCCACAGCATGCTCCTAAAGTCAATAGAAGTTGTCCACTAATGGTGAGGGGGTTAATATAAGTGGCATCCAAGTCTCTAAGTGGTCCTTCCTATACTAACTTATTACATGGGGCCATGGGGGTAACTCCATCAACTATATGGAATGGGGTCACTTTTTCCTTCCATGGCCAAATGCCAGTTACATATCACTTTTAGTATACTCAACTCTCTATACATTCAAACAAATATTGAGTACTCAAGAAGGAAAGTAGATAACTTTGTTGGAGCAAATATTGAAGTGGCTATTTATGATACTACTTTAGCAAGCCTAAATTATTCAAACTAACTTCTCTATGTATTTCCACATGATGCATATGTTCCCTACACTATTACTTATAGTTGAATTATTTGAAGTGTTTTACTCATAATTTCACTTCTTCATGTATCCATTATATATACATCAAACCTTTTGTTTTTATTCTTTATTACTTTTTTTCTTCTTCAATTAAACTTCTTCATAGGAATTCATTTGTTGTATATAGATTCCATTAAAAAAAATTATTTATCACATATTGCATTATACTCTAGAAATTTTGTTGGTATGTTTCAAGATTGAAATGTACAATAGTATCTAAATTTCTAATGAGTAATTTCTTAAGAATAAAAGTATGGTTGTCTTATTTCCTCTTCCTTTGAATGAGGTTAACAAGTTCTTCAACATAAAACATTTTCCAATTGTAGTTGTTATAAAATTAAACTTTAACTACTAAATGCCTAAACAACTAAAATTGGTTGATTTTGTATAACTACAATTTTCATTTGTTTGATTTGTTCATCCACCAAATTTTGTATCATACGTTAGTAAATAATCAATAAAGATTCATTAAAGACTTACTAATATAGAGAATTTATGAATTAAGGTGGGGGGAGGAGACACCCCTCCTTATATTTGATAACCATGTGTGATAATGGAATATTTAATGGGAAAATATTTATCTACCTATAATTACTTTTTTCCTCTCTATTTTTAGATAAAAAAGCTCCTCTAAATACATTTTTCAAAACCCCATATTTACTTATAATTGGTTAGAGAGATTTTTTCCTCCCTATTTTATATAAAATCATGTTAGGAGACATGTTTCAATGCTATGGTAGATTTGACAAAATTATAAGTTCTAATTTGAACAAATTAAATTGATCATGTTTTTTATCTCATGTGGACATGTGGTTATTCAAAATCCTAATAATCTCCCCCCCTTCCAAGATTTTGGATAATCACCAAAGCCAAAATTATCAATGTGATATAGTGCATTAAAAAAAATTATGACCATATAATTGATATGCAATTTTGGCTATTGGAATCATATTTTTGCATTTATATTAAACTAAAAAATATAGACTTCCAACTCCAGTTTCACATGATTTTGAAGAGGTTTGGAAAATTCCTATTGTTGAACAATTTATAGCACATACAAGTTGGAGAAGTACTACCATAGTTCCAAAATGAATTTCTAGAACTTTTATTTTTTTCATTATTGCTTAAAAGTGAAGAGGGTTTTTCCATTAAGCACGGTGAGCAATTCTTAAGGTGATTTTATATTCTTCATTTTTATTTATACCATACTATAGTGATCTATTATTTAGGAATTTTTTTTTCTCAAAGCCATGACCAAAATAATGTACACAAGGGAATCCATATGCAACCACATCCAAAGAATCATGACCGCGTGCAGAGCCCATGTCAATAGCTGGAGCATCACATTACAAAGAGAGCTCTAATGTGGGAATCATGACCTCATGTAGTAATCACTCAGATGATTTGAGGTTGTTGAGAAAGTGAGCACTAAGCTTGCATACCCCTCCACCCGCGGCTGCTGGAGCCCAGAATCTAATCAAGCAGCTCGAAAGAAGAACGAGAGCCACACCTACAGCTGGTAGTTGAAAAAGACAAGCACTTTTTCATGTTCACAGAACTCCTCGGTCAACTCTTTCTGCAGCTCGTACAATCGGATGCTGAGAGCCTTGTCCAATGCAAACGAAACCAGAGCCTTTTCAAAATTAAAATATAGAAGCCGTGAGACTTGTACTAAATCCAAGCACGTTTTTCTCATTGACTAATGCCATATCAATTTCAAGAACATATCACAAGATTGTCAAGAGTAATCCTCGGTGAGAAGATTACCTTGGGCGTGATAACGAAATCTTGAAAGGATTCAATAGCAAACGCAGTCGTCCCCAAGTCGGGAAAATAAAGTACTTAAATTCAGCCCTAAACCCTCCTAAAACCCCACAACTTAATTGAATCGTCGAGAAACCACTAACTGCGACGCGAAACTTTCTCTTCAACTCAGGTACACCAGATTCAGAATTCATGAAGTTCAATTCGGGTAATGGCCAAGATACCCAAAAGAATTAGAATTGTCCATACTTAAACCAATGAACACCAGCAAAATGAATATGACCTAATTCAGTTTCCCCTCAATCTTTTGATGCCTTTCAAATGAAATGAAATCTTGAATTGAACATCTAGGAAATATTTTACCGACAAGAAGTCCAATCCTAATTGTAACCGTCCACTTCGCAAGCGTAAGCTTCATATACCTGCACCCCCGACAATGCCCACCTCATCACTCTATGTAGAATGAAACATCAGACCGTAATAACACTCAAATATTAGGTTTACGCAATTAGCATGAAAGAGATAAATCCAAGTGTATTCTTTTGACCTTATCGAGATGAAGGATTTTTGTACACGACTGATTGGCGTAGTACCCATAGATTTTACGATCAAACTGTCGCTTCTTGAGTTTTTCGTTAACCAAATCATAAACAGGTTCAAAATCAAGGCTCTCAACTCCAACATCATCGTCGCCCAGGCCTTCAACTTCCTGATTTTGGCTACACTCGTAGCCTTAGTTGAAGAGCAACGGCACTTCTACGTGGAAGTCCGTGTCTCCCATGCCTACATGCATCTCTACAAGAGCAATCGAATCAAGAACACTCGTTAATGCAACACAAAAGTCTAGATCAAACAACGGAAAAGGAAGGAAGAGGAATTATTACAAAAGGTTCAAAACTCAACACAAGTGTCACCACTGAAAAGAAAAGACAAAGGTTACACTCAAAAAAACATCCATCAAGAGCGCTCACAAATTGAGGTCTGTGCTGAGGGTAAGCACCGAATCTATGGAAGCTTATCAGAAAGGTTGTGCAAGGTATCCTTTCAGCTGCGTCCGGTACTCGTTCTCCTTTAGACTTGAAATTCAGCCACTTGATGGCCACCACCGTCTTGTCGTCCAACAAGCCCTTGAACACCTGCAGCAAGGTCACGCACTCGGGGTCAAGGACATGAATCCTCACACCATCTAGGCATAATTGTAAGGCATGCTGAAACCCTTGCAAAATTTTGCTTACATTTTTATATCACTGTACAAATGTATTGCATATCTCAATTTGATCAACGTGGTTTCAAAACAGTTTTATCTACAAGATTCAAGTATGAATTTGAATGAATGAGCAATGATTTGGACAAAACGTCGCTTTCAAGCACTTGGTTCATCACTCAAAATATAAACTTTCAAACACTTTGTATCTATAGCCTCTAGTTTGAACAAAGAGAGTACTTGAAAATGGAAGGGGCTATGTGCAAGCATACCCTTGCGGAAGGCTGTATCCTCCTCAGCAGTCCATCTATGAGCAAAACGTCTCTCACCAAGGTTACCGTGGATACTGTGAGTCAGTCTCTGAGACCTACGGTGGACTTCATGCGCGGTCCCTGGTGCTTGGTCCAAAGACAAGGTGATATCTAGGACAGTTTTGGATTCTACCTGACACCGCGTTGCCATCTCCTAGTCTCCAATCTGATTGGCATCACAGCTGCTGCATCCTGCGGTATGCAACAAAACGTCACAATCCCATATCAGCACGCACCCGTGAGTTCCAAGCACTAAATTACACTGCACAATTGTTGCGCAAAACACCAACAACGTCGAGTGGGAAATTGACCTAGGCGCCAACCAGAGCAGCTTCTTTGTTTTGAAGTTTCTTCGTCAGACCCCGCGCTGATTCGAACGCCTCTTTCGTCGCTTGCATCCGAAAAGAAAAAAGAACTTCAATCTAGTCCAATGAGGATCGACCTACTGGTTGCACGAACCCGACTGAATTGACACACACGGCAACACAATTAACATGCACATTTCCAAGACAGCGACTGAACTTCGCGCTCCTCCAGCTCAGACCGCAGGTTTTGTACCTCCAGTAACGCATCCTTCATCCGCAGATCCAGTTGCTCACGGATACTCGCCTGCTTCATCAACTTCTCTGCACTCTGTAAAAAGATCCGCACGATGTGCCTCCATCTGTTAGCACCCGTCTGCCGCTCCCGACCTGGCAGTTACCTGGTGTACGACCTAAAATCGACCACAGAAAGTGTACCTGTTCCAATTAGAGTTTCAGCTCGGCAATAAGCTCAAGGTGTTTCGAACTCTCCAGCTCAAGGGCTTCCACGCCGGACGGTCCGGTGCTGTCTCCCTTTCCAGCCACTTCCACCTTTAACTTTTCAACCAACTCGTGAAGTTCGTCCAGTTGCCTGGAACGCGGCAACGCATACACCAATTCTCAGGTAGGAAAATACCGGAACAACAAGAAACCACGACACAACTTACTACGCAGTTTGCGGAATTACAGGCTTGACTCAAGAATGCTCACCTTCCCATTTTTGAGTAACTTTCCAAGAAAGAACTTAAATTTTTGCACAGCTCTTCCACTTCCGATCGATAGGTATCAGCCTACAAAATAATAAAAACAAAAAAAAATCCAATGAAAAATCCCAATTCTGCGCTCACGCACACCTGCTCGGCTGATTGAATATCTGCACAGTACTATCAGAGTGGAAGATATTACCTCCAGTTGGAGAAGCTCATTCTCACGGGCTGCTGCGGCGAGCTCCGATGCCGGGGCCTTTTTCTGATGAGCAACGGAAAAGAGTTAGTTGGCCTTCCCAACCTTAACAGCATTCTGGTACGACATCGAGTCCAACATAGAAAGGTCAACGAGAAAGAGAGACACCTGAGGAGTTTTCAGAGGAATAAGGCCTTGATTGACAGCAATCTTCCCATCCAGCGCTTCCAGGAGCTCGTCTCGTAAAGTGGACATCTCATCCAGCATCACATTTCGCTCTCCGCCTTCGCGAAACTCCTGCAAGCTGCACGTACCCGAGTCCCACATTCTTAAATTCCCATGATTGCGTGCATGCACAATCCAAAAGCATAGGACCGTCGTCAGCAACACAAGTGGAACAGATATGACCGGCACTCGAACTGGTCATACCTACGAATTTGGTCCAGCAGACGAATGTTCTCCATAGCGAACCTAGTCAGCTCAAGATTGCGATCCGCTTTCGCTCGCATCAGTTCAAGCTCCTCTGTCAACATCTTCTTCTCGTCGGCAAGGGAGGAATCTACAGAGAACAATCCTTTCGATAGGGTCTCCAGTCTTCGAATTTTGTCTTCTCGAAATCACAGGACCATCTTGTTGCCCTGCATGTCTGCCTCCCGCTGATGCACCTGCACAGTGCTAGTGGCGTTCGCACGATCAATTTCCCCTACTAGAGCTCCCTAAAAACACAAGATGAGACGCTAGACTCCCTACCAGGCGGCTGAGCTGTTCGATCTCCGCTGCCAGGCGCTTCGTGGTGGCATCAGCTGCTTGCTTACGCCTCAGCGCCCCGGCCACGACGGCCTCCATTTGTCGCAACTGCAAACAACGGCAAAGGCTCAGCTTACTCAAAAACCCGCGCACAAACGACTCACAAGGCCACCAAGATCCGTGCTAACTTCAAGGACAAATGGAGTAGTCTAAGAGATTGAAATCTCTTACTTTTCTGCTGGAAACTTGGGGGCTGCCAAAAGACTTGTGGGCATCTCCCCAGGAGTCAAACGACCAGCGCACAGGGTTGAAATCATCTTGCGACAGCGGGATTCTTGAACCCTCTGTTAGCCTTGCCACCTTCGCCTCGACTTCCCGCCCGAGGGATCTCTCCTCGTCAAGGACGGCCAACGTCATCTCGAATGAGCCATTTTCCGCTCTCACACTGTTTGGCACAATAATCCACTGGCATGACTTCCGCTCCTCTTCCTTCGAAGAGAGCTTCTCAACCATCTACTGGGCGTCCTCAAGCTGAGTTCTCAGCTCGGTCGCTTTCATGCGGAAAAAGACAGCCAAAACGCCACGATCCCATATCAGCACGCGCCAGTGAGTTCCAAACGCTAAATTACACCGCACAGTTGTTGCACTAAACATCAACGACGTCGAGTGGGAAATTTTATCTCTACACTCACCTGCATCTTTGACTCTTGTGCATTGTTAACGAAACCTTGAGTTCATCAACTTGAGACGTCCACATCTCGCACTCAGGGAGTAACAAACGCATCTTGGACTTGTATCTGTACTTGTGTAGCTACACAACCAACCATAGCAATCCACAACACCAAATATTACAAAAAAATCTACTTTCAAAAGGGACAACTAGCAAACAAATCAGGAGAATTTATTTACCTTAGCTTTCTTTGCAACCAATTCATTGGCCTTGAGAGATGCCACATCGAAGAAGCCTTATTGAAGAAGCCTTCAGTCTTAAACCAACTCCAAATTTCAGCCTTGGAGGGCATTCCATCAACCCATCCATTCATGTTTAGCAAACCCTGTAGAAGGACATCCAAATACAGCTAACAAGTTTAGAACTCTACTATAGAAGCTTCTGTACCAATTAAAGCAGGATTTCTGCTCTCTTTGTATAGAACCAAGTTGACAGATAGGCAAGTACTACGAGCTTGTATTGATTGTGCAATACACGATCAAAGAATGAAAGGAGCAGTTTAACTCTTGCACACGAAGTTTACAAAATTATTACAACAAGAAAATGAACGAATTGAACGGTCTTTGCTCAATAGAGGACACTCTACATTTCAAAGGGGTTGAAAAGTTTAATACTGCTCTACTTGACTTTCACTAAGCTAAAGCATCCGTGGAATGAGAAAAATATCCCTGAGAGCGTCTTTCTTTCCCGAAATCTCTGAAATCAACCGCTCTCGAAAGATTAAATCAAATTATTCTGAAATTCAAAACCCTCTACCGTGATGCATGAGAATGAGCAGGGATTGCACACTAGAGCTGATATTGGATGAGACGAAGGTCATAGCCACGCGGTGCTTAACCGAGTGGAGGAGCTAGTACTCCGTCCTTTGCTATGGCTGCTGCTCAGGGTAGCCACAGCAGCCCACTTGCACACGAAAGCTAGATTGGTTAAATTGGGAATTGCTAGACTGCAAGGATTGAAGCTCTCGATGCGCGCAAGTGATGGATTCTTGAAAGTAAAGAAACAGGAAATTTTCTCAATTTTCTCAAGTGGATAGCATCACATGAAGAATTCCATTCAACGTTCAAACATACAGTCGCAGAGAAATCAATACACGGATTCAAATTAGGGTTTAGGAGATTAGAGCTAAAGGAAATACCTACAGTAATAAAGCCCAGACGGAGGTACAAGTAGTCATGTCTGTAGATTGGTCGCCCAAATTGCCGGAAGTAGCAATACTGTAGTCCAAACGAACAATGGACAAAAAAATAAGAGGTAGTCATACTAAGCCTAAAACACTAAAACCCTAAATACAGAAAGCGGTATGCATAGCCGCTGCTTCCTCATAAGGTAGCTGTCAAGTTCCAGCCGGATCGGGGGTATCGAGAAGATGTAATTGGCAACAATAGATATGAATTCTTATAGTGTACAGTAATAATAACTACACTAGTAAAACTCACCAACAAACCCTGGAATAGACTAAACCCTAGATGATCACACATTTTGAACTGATTGCATCCACCGATCGGATTCTCCAGCTTAAAACAATAACACTATTACCACGAAATGGTAATTTGATTCCAGCCAGATTCCTTCTAACCATGTACACGCTTTCATAAGAGAATTGGAATCTGTAAAATCATCGATAACGCAGCTCGGTAATGCGTGAGGAAAGAGTTGGGTTATGAATTGTTCAGCGAACCGGCTCGGGCACATGATATCAATTTCTTTGGACACGTCGACTCTTGCTTCTGGAGCACGAAAGTGAGTAGTAAGTATTTCCCGAGCCAACGTCTTATCAAAGGTCTTCGATCCACCAAAACTAAACAATTCATCAGCAGCAGAATCAAGCGCAGGAACAGGTAATCGACTTCTAACATATCTGAGGACTTCATGGCCATCGAGCCTCATTGTCGCCGTCTGTACAAATAGCTCAGAGATGTTCAAGTGAGCGGGTCGCTAGTTACGTTGCAGTCATTTCCTAATTATCAGCTCCCGCTCGAAACGCCACATTTTCTTGGCGGATGATTGGCACTACATATTCGAACCCGCACTCAATCGGGCACTCAACACCGAAGGTTGCATTAGGAGTAAAGAGTTACTAGGATTTAGAACAGCCCGAAGACACTCACGCCGATCATTGGCTCTGGCCAAGGAGCCTTAAAGAAGAAAAACTCTGTTTCACGCCATTGCTTCTTAAAACCTATTCTCAGCTCCCCCCTGAAGCAACAAGGAAGCCGCCCTATTCGAGCCGTCCAACTATTTATGGGCATTATGCACCGATTATGTACATTTCAGTTTGATGGTGGCACATGGTCACCCAAATGGATGGCACAAATACGGTGGTTCACTGCTCTTTACTTAGTATGGTTGTGAAGCTTCTTGAATGTAATTGTGTGTTTGTTTATGCTTTGCTTATTCAATTGACCTATACGTTTACTTTGCTTATTGATTAACTATTGTATCTAACAATAAATAATCTCAAAGCACAAGATGTCACTCTCATAGGATTACAAATCTTTAAACATTAAAGTGTAGATACCTATAGTCCTCTCTAATTACATTTGCTTATAATTATTATAGTTACTAACCATAAATTATATTTAGTAGATATTACTCAAAATTAAAGAAGAATACATTGTATTTTTACATACATTATTTGAACACCATATGAATATTATTTAAATTATAAATGTTCAAAGATGGATTATAGGTGCACTTAATCCCTATAGGCCCAAGGCCTTTTTTCCACCAAAAACCATTCAAAATTGCCATTTTAATGCAAAGAATTAAAAAAATTGAAAACTATTCTTTTTGCACATTTAACTATAGGATCTTACATATGACTAGTATAAAAATATGTGGAAAAAATTTTAGAATTTTTGACCACACAAATTGCAAGATAGTTGCATTTAAAGTGAAGAAAATAAGTTTTTTTGGCACATTGTAGGACTAAATTTTCTACCTTTGAACCTCTTTAATTTAAAATTTTTGTACTATAAAGATTTGAACTTTAAACGTTTTTAGTAGGGAATCTAATTGAGAATCTAGGGGAAAAAAATTTCAAAGAAAAAACTTAATTTTCATTCTTAAGAAATTTTCAAATTTTCAAAAAAAAATTTGTTGCCCGTTTTCTTTGGTTTTGATCTTATTTAGGCCTAACTTTTGTTTCCAAGTACCAAATGAAAAAAAATTATATTCCCATAAAGCTCTTCAATTTTTCTATCTTCAAAAAAGTTTCAAAAAAACATGGCAAATATTCAATCTATAGGTACCTGCTTAAAATCCCATTTTTCCTCTAACAAGACAATGGGCCTTTAGGAGTTAAAATCAACAATAAACTCTTATGGAGTTTCAAGTTTTGATTGTATAAGGTAGAGGTGTCCATTCCCAACTAGGTACCCATATCCAATTTGTAGGGTGTAACCATTTCCAATCAAGATTAAAACAAATTTCTACCCAAAGTTTGGAATGTGTTTTTTCCTCCTTCTCAAGGTTGGACCTAATGAGGTCATGACACATGTCCCAAAGTAGTGAACAAGAAAGTAAGAAGGAGTTAGTAGGCAAGTATTTAATCTATGATTGGGATTGGGAGAGTTTAGACATTGGCTAGTAGTCCAAACAACTATTTGGCTTCCAAAAACCACAATAATTTCAATTTTGGGAATCAAATTTCCAAATATATGTAGACCCAATATTTCCTATCTTCTTACATAGCAAAAATTTCATTTGCCTCATATTGTTCAGAATCTGCTTAAACATTGCTCAAGTGATTGACTATGAGTATCTCCACCTTACATCTTGTATAGTCACTGGGAAACAATGATGTTTTTTGGTTCAAATGTAGGTGTTGCATTTTGGGTAATGTTGATTAAAGATATAACCATGTACTCCATACTAAAAAGAAGCTGACCTCTACAGTCCACTTCAGTGGAATTAATGAAGAAGTTCATGCAAAATCAGCTTAAAAATTAAACATGATGGACCAGAATTTGAGATGAGGTAATCAATATTATAATAGATGATCCGTGTGAAGGAAAGCCTGCTAAGCTCTTTCTTCCACCTTTTTGTCCGATATTTTGATAGGTCAGCAGCATATACTCAGAGAAACACGAAAAAATACTGAATCTTTACATATAAAAATATGCAATACTAACTGGCAAACAATTATGAGCATCTCAAATTCTAAACATCATAGACTCAGATTGTAGAAGTCCACGGTTTCTGTGTTAGCTCAATGAGCGTCTATTACCTGATTTGCCAGTTGGGTTGCTTCTAGTTCATCCGTCAAAGGACACTAGCTGCATGCCAATCCCACTTGCTAGGATGTTGAGTCACAAATTGACGGAAGATATTGCGTGTTTCCTTGTCCTTAGCGATTGAATATGGAGTTCTACCTGCTGTATTTTTGTGAACACGGATCAGAATCCTCCTCCAAAAGTTTACGGACGCTGTCAGTTTCTCCAGCTTTCGTAACCTCCAATCGTTCCTGTTCAACACCACATTTCTCTTCCAAATAAGTTTTGTGCATTGCTCGAAAAAGCGTACACAAATATATGGGACGCTGCTAGCAAGTGTTCACTCCATGAAGTGAAAAGCCCTCTGATTTCCTGGGAGATTGTTTCCGTGTGGTATAGACCTCAAATAGGTCAATGAGATTATCATAGAAAACTACCTGGAACCGAAACCACTAGGTTGAGCATTACCAACACCAGCTCTTCGAATATAAACTGCAATGCTCTCTAAGAACCAACAATCAAAAACTGTCGCTAGTCGTGTGAGAGAGGTGGAGTGAACTTACTTTCTGAAGAGCTGGTCATCTATCGAAGACGAGAGGTTCCCACTGACTAAGTAGCTCTGCCACCAGCATCTTTCGTTGACTGCCAACCATCTGCTTGGCCCTCACCACATACCTGCAAATAGCCCAGCTAGTTCAAATCATTGCCGAACCCCTCAAGCTCAAACAAGAAAGCCACAAAGCAACACCAGTGATCACACAACCAGTCGTTTAGGGCAATGCCAAAAAAAATGATTCTGGCTCAAGCTCATGGCATACCAATACATTGTTTCCACGATTCTCTAAGAAATTTGTCATCTCTTAAGGATCAATTGACCTACATTGGATCTCATGTATTTATTGCGGTATTGAGCAGGTCATACAAGGACTATTTCCGGTTCAACATATGCAGTGTTCTTCACTGAATCTGGTGATACAAAATTTGGCACCATCTGAGTCATATTTTTTGCAATAACATCAATACATTGGTCATTTTAGAACCGCGAATCCTTGATCTCTTAGAGTTGAGAAAGACACTTCAGAAACATGCCAAATGCAATATGAGCTGCATTACAGAGTGCTCTTTGCAATATTATCAAGAGTTCATATATACACTCTAATGATAGAAATTTGACAAAGAACATCAAATTTAGTCTAGTTAAAATACTTGATCTAGAGAACTTGCAATTGTGCAATCAAACTCAGTTCTTTGAATAGTAGAGTAGATACTGGAATTTGAGAATCTCAGTTTGGTAGTTAGGCCTGTGAGTAAACAAAATAATCTCCAAAAGTTCGACCAGAAATTTGACCAGAAAGAGCTTCTTGGGCATTTAGGAGTTAAAACCTAGTGTTTCAAAAATGTTCTGACAGACACTTGCCCTCATTGGGTGTCACACCCGTAATTCACAACGAAACGGAACAAAATCATACAGAATCGAATGAACAATGTCTCACATTGAGCTTGTGAAATTTTGATTCAAACTGGGAGTGTTGTTTCTCCAGGAATTGAAACAAAACGTCCTTATTGACGTTCAAAGGTCAATCAAAGCCAATTGTTGTGCCAAGCAAGACCTCACTAAGGCACTTTGAACTTGGAGTCTCTCCTAACTTTCCTTGGTCTCATCATCTTTTTATAAATTAGGTTGTTTTGTTTTGTTTGTTATAGTTAGATCTCTAATATTGCGCATCTACAATCACATTTTTTGTGTCATAAAAAATCTCTCCGTGAAGAAGGGTGCACAGACTTTGTCTCATAGTGTTCCAATAGACAAAAGAAACTATATTGAATTAAACTTTTTGCTACCTGCTCACATGCACTTAGAGCAAGGGTTTAGGGTTGTTGCTTAACTCCCAATAAAGTAGTGAATGCAAATGTACAATGTTTTTGAAGTCTTTAGGATTTATATCTAAGAGAAAAAATGGTTTTATCATGATAAAATAAAAAAAAATTGTTCTACTGTATGAGTACGTTGCATTTTTCTATTCTTCTTCTATATAATTTCAAAGTAAATTGTATTCAAAATGAAAATAATGGGAATCTTGGAAGAGAAGAGGGAACAAAACTTATATCAATGTCAAAACATGTTTTTAGACACAATAGTTGTATATTATGTATTCACCCTCCAACAAGATACAATAAAAAGAAAGTCAACCAGCATAGTTAGAATCAATGCTTACAAAAAAATGATTTGATTATATTTTATATAATATATTGCTATTGAACATTCAATTCACGTACCAATTTATATATTAATGAGAGTGAATAAAATTTAGTACAAGAGCCTTTAGGTTAATTTCATATTTGAATGATTCATGCCATAATAAACTTCATATTTATTTTTTATTGTTGTGATTTATGAGGAAAATGTAATTTTACATAATTGCACTTTAAATAGAATAGCTTGTAACATTGCTATGATGTAAAGCTACAATAACAATTACTTATTGGAATACATAATATTGTATTACAAAGTACTTCCGATCTTGGCTCAATGACTTTGGCTTTGGAACACCAATGAAGCAATCATGAATGCAAACTTAAGCATTAGTAGGGGGCTTACCACCATAGTCCACCCAAATGTGGTAGGGCCAAATGTGTTTGTTGTTGTACATTGTATTCACATTCTATGGCTTGTAACTTCAATTCACAATGAACTCTAAATATGAACACAAAAAATATACTTACTAACAATAATATCTTCACAAAGCGCTCAACCATATGATTAGAGAAAAGAGAGATAAATCTCCAAATTGAATTCTCTTCACTCCCATGCTATGTCTTATATAATAGAGACTATTAATACAATCTATTTGTTTCTAAAATAGACAAAGACCTTTTTTCTGTCTTTAGCTTTCTATCATTCAATTGGTCTATTAAAATAGAAGTCCTAGTTATACTTCTTCAAATCATATTTCATTTAAATCATCTCTTATCCAAATCTTGATCTTTGACTTTTGAATTTTCTAATTTCAAGTTCCAATACATTTGTCTTTATTTGGAAGTTGTCTAACTCTAAATCTACTATCTAAAGATATTTATCCCAAGGCAATCTTTGCTTGTCAACTAGTGCACATTTCATCATGAATTAGTTCATCCTTCAATGCATTCACTTCAATCAACAGTCATGACACAATCATCATAAATTTTTTTATTTATGAATGCATTCATCCATCAAAAGACATGACACAATGGGAACTTCAAAGTTTTTTTTGGAAATGATACATGTTAGTTCTTTATAGGATTACTTTGTAAATGTTATAAACCTCCCATAAAAGACTCTAATTAGCAACACTAGAATATAGTCATTAACAAAAACATTTTTTCAAGAAGTTCAAACTACTTGGCTATAAAGAAATCTATCTCAAAAGCAAATTGTCTTCATCTCCAAGCTCCATCTTTTTATAATAGAGACCATTGATAATACGAGACTAGTAGTTCTTATACCTTAAGTTAGGTCGTTTGCTTGTTTGCTTGATATGTTGAAATTTTAAAAGACTGTCAGTTGTCTATTGGTACTCTAGTACTATTAGAAAGCTCTTGTGAAGAAGGGTGCATAGGCTTTGTTTTGTATCATTTGGATTTATTGTATGAAAGTTGTTAATTTTCAGAGTTTTTACAAATTCAAAAATCGAATTAAATTATCATTTTTTTTGAAAAAAACTTAACTTTCTAATTGTGTGTCTTAGATGCTACAAAGCAAAGCCTTTGCATTCTTTTGTGCATAGAGCTTTCTATGTGTACCAAAAAACAACTTTTCACACCGCAACAAAGCTATTACACGCCTTCATATATAAAATTTCAAATATTGATATTAAATTTCAATTATTTACCAAAAGATAAATTTGAAAACTATTTTTACTTTTTGGTTGAGGAAATGGCACATGGCACACTAGTGATTTCTTAGGATAAACAAGGATTTCTTTTTCACTTTTATCTTTTCATTTTTGGATTTATCTAGAATCTTCCACTAAAGAAAAAGTCCTAGTCATATTTCAAAAGTATTCTAATTATAAATTTATATCTTATCCAAATCTTGATCTTTGACTTGAAGTTGTTCAATCCTAGGTTCCAACACACTTGCCTTCATCTAAGGTAGGAGGTCCTAAAATGGACCATTAACAGTTGATTTGCATTTTTGGGAAGCTAAAATTCTATGAAAGATTTTTCAATGAACATTTATCAAAAGAAAAATGGAATTGGCATCTAATCCAAGTTGTTTCATATTTTTTGGACCTTTGAGAAATTAGTTACAAATATAAAAAGTTGCAAAAAAGTTCATTTCAATGGGCTCTAAAATGGACCACCTTGTCAAATGTAGACTACTTGTACATTGGAGAGTACAAAATGTAATTCTAGAACTTGTTCCGTTCTAAAGCATGTTCCATTTTAGGACCTCCTACCTTAAGTTCAATACACAAATCTATCATTTGAAAATATCTATCTCCAAGGAATCTTTACAAAATTCCTAGTTGTATTTAGAAGTATTGATTTTCCATTTGGAATTGTCTAATTCCAAGTTCTAGCACACTTGCTTTAATTTTAAGGTTGTCTAACTCCAACTCTAGTGTACCTACCATCTAGATAGAGTTGTGTACCTCTAATGTATTAATCTATTGCGTGGAAAAGTGTATCTTCAAGTAATATTTGTTTGTACACTAGTACATGTTTCATTATGGATTAGTCCATCAATCAATAAATTCATCTATCAAAACTTATAACACCCATCAAGGATCATGACATTAAAAGAGGTATCAAGGAAAGAACTTGTCATCTAGGTCTATAAGGCTTTGATAGTTGCTCCATTTCAATAGTGTCTTCATTGAATCCATAGTTAATCTTTTTTCTTTTTCTTCTTTGCAAGTGTAGGTTACCTTGTGTGGTGTGGTTGGTTTGAAGAATTGTGTTAATCGTGTGTGCAAATTTTATTTTTAAAATCATGCACCCTTTAGTTCTTGCTACAAATTCCATTCTGTAGCCTAGGTGACCATACAATCATATACACCTCCTTAGGGCTCAAAGTACAATGCATTTAGAGCAATTTTACTCCAACTGAAAACTAATATACCAATGGCATAATGATGACGGGGCAACTAATAAAACATGCACCTATGCAATTGACATTGGTCTCTCATTATTCTAGGCCCCACCATTTTACTTCTCAAGCCCAATAATTGGGCAAAACTCAAAGAATATGCAAGTTAGCTCACAATAGGAAAATTCAAAATTGATGTACCTTTTTGATTGCTGCTACGTGCATCAATAAATTTGAACTTCCCTCTTTAGCATGAAAAGTTTTTCCCAATTTGTAAAATCTCTTCCACTCCTAGTTTTTGAAATGCAGAAAAAGTGGATTTGAAGGTTGGATTGCCAGCTTTGCATTGGGTCAAATTTTTTTTGTTGAAGTCACAGGAATGGAATGAGGTTCTCTTCCGCCCTCCACTTTATAATCTCGGTACTGTCCCTGTTTCCGTTTCTAAGCGCCAACATAATGTGCCGGTATCTAGTAATGAGCCGGTTAGGAAGGGGACTTTAATATCTCTGTTTATACCTTAGTGCCAAGCTGCCGACTCTGTCGCATCTTTTTGCTCGGAGTCACCTGGATTCATTCTGTTGCTCCTACATTCTTCTCGAGATCTGAAAGTGCGCCGTTAACGGTTTGAAGCTTGTTCTCGGATTTTGCAATCAGCTGCGGCGCTCGACTCACGGCATATGGAGACTCTCTATGGAGTTTGTTGTGCAGTTTCTAGCGTAGGCGCAAGAAAATCAGAGCGTATGTAGTGAGGAACGAGAAGTCGATAGGTCGAGAGTTTTCTCTTGTCGGACTTGGATCTTCGTGGTGTAAGAATTGAGGTTGCGAATTCTTGCTGTGATGGAAGCACAGCTGCTATATGCTGTAGTTATGTTGCGATTCTTGATTTGAGTGTGTGCGTGTTTAAAGGCGGTGCTCAGTTTTGGTTTTGTGTGAGAATTGAGACGTCGCTTGTTTCGTGAGAAGATACTACATTACATTGCAAATGCCGAGAAGGAGTTTCCAAATGTGGAACTGAGAATTTGTCCAGGGCTAACGGCCCCGATAGGTGATCATTGAGTTCCTAACAAGAACAGCGATAGAAGGAGGAAGGAGGCCTCTCTTGCGGGTTGTCAGGTCGTAACGGGGCCTGATCGATTAGCTTGCGGACAAAGTGGTGATGTCGTCGGAGCACTCAATTAGAGAAATTCTTTTTTCCATTGCTGTCGCGGACTTGGCCTGTTGGTGGATTTGTAGTGCACGGGTTCCAATTTCGGAGAGGTTTTTCAGCAACTTTTAAAGTATTTGGGATCCTAATTTTGTAAATTACAAAGAGTTACTTTAGCTCATAGGACAATGAGTCACTTGTAAGCAAAATTAAATGTAGAATCTTATAGAGAGTCAAGCCCTTATTATCTCTACAAAGTTTGGTTTCAATCCAACACATAGATCGCAAGATTATAATATAAAAAGTGAAGGGTACTTCAAAGAAATTTATATTTTGGCATAACTAAAATTGTGCTTTGACTTGGCTCTTTTGAACACATAACATTTTAAAAAGTTGGCATCTTCATTCTCATTCTCAAAATAACTAAGTTATACATGGAAACAAATCTTGTTTTTTTAGAACCAAAATTGGATGAAAAAATGGTCTTGTATTAGTGACCACTTCATTCTTAAATTTTAAAAAAAACATGAGATAAATAAAAGATTTGTCACAAATTTGGAGCCAAAATTCTAGATTAAACATAGTAGAGTGAAAGAGCACAAGAAAAGACAAACAATAGGAAGAAAAAAAATTGAAAAACGGCTCAAACCCAAGTACAAAATGTGTATTCTAGTGATTTTCATTAGATACAAACCAATTGAGAAGAGGTAAAAAACACATGCTTCCACCTCATTGGCCCTATACAATGACTCTTCTTTGATTCCTTATTTCTAAACCACCCATGCTTTGAGTTGTTTTTATAAATTCAATGGTGAATCTCTTTCTGTATTTGAATACACCACTTCATAACTAACTTTATGCTCTTGAGAAAGAACCTAAGAATAAGTGACTTTTTACATTTCTAAATTTAGAAATGTTTGTCCTAAAAACAAATCAATTCTATTATGGTCAATGAAAATTTTAAGGTTTAAAAGAGTTTTTTTGTTTTTTTGTTATAATAAGATCTTTGAAACCATGTATCCAATTCTTGGTAATGTTTGAAAGTTCTTTGGAAGCTGGGGTGCATGGGCTTTGTCGCAGCACAGGGCATGTAAATTCCCCGTTATACTCACAAAAACCGCTCTAGAGTATAACTAAGTGACTCTAAAGATCGAACCCAAGAGATCCTGTGAAGTGTTTAACTTTATTAGACGATTAAGCCTGGTCAGTCTCTACTTTCCCACTTTCCGGTCCTAGATCTAAAACCGGAAACACCAAAACACCCAGAAAACTATGGACGGAATCTCTCTCTTTTGGTCCCAATAGCTATCCGGCTTCTCAAACTATCACAAACCCAGGATCTTCTAATTTCCCGTCCTGGATACCCTCCTGAACCAATCCGGTCCAGTATTTCAATACAAACCCTTACTCCTATCTGGTTTAGTTTTGCCTCTGTTTCACCATCAGAGGGTTCGCCGCTTGCTTTTGAGAGTGGTAGGCCCACCACACCTTCCGTGACTTATAGTGGCTGAAGACCCACTTTTTCTATTCTCTATCCTCCTAATCTATCCTGGATCCGGTTTGATCCCTCACAACAGTCCGGATAGCAATCCGGTCCGTAGGTCACACAGAAACCCCCCGTACGATCCACTCATACTACAACGACCTAGGTACCAATTCCGATCCGTGCAAAGCTAGGTGACTACAAGTGTACCCGTTCGTACCAACAGCGACTAAAGTTCTTCCGTTTGCCACTAAGGCGGTGAGACCTCACAGGAGATTGGACACTCAACCGGATTTCCCACCCAGGAGTTCTAGCGCGACTAAGGAATCCCTCCCTATCCGCCTAGCCTAACAACGGCTTTCTCACCCGGAATCCTAAACTTCAGACGTGCTGAGGAACTGAAATGCACTCCTAACTCTTTACTACCCGCTCACATGCACAAAGAAACGAAACTGAAACACCAAGGGGAGAAATCACTTCGCAAATCCGCTCGCATTCGCCTAACTCCTCATCACACAGCCCTGCCAACACTTGGGAGAGACACACAACAAGAAAGCAAATAGAAAACACAAGGAAATTGCAAAGAAAAGACTCTCAGCCCTCCACATGGGGACTGAATATATACAACTTCAAAAAGTACAAAGCGGCCCAAAAGGTCCGCCGCAATCAACGCCCGGAAAATCCGGATCGGATCAGCCTAACACCGCCGAGCTGAAACCCCAATCCGGTTCCGTTCCTAGCTAACTAAAACAAGAAAATAAAACTAACTACTCTACAACTCTAGATCCTACTGTGGGACTCTCCCGTCCCTGGCTCCGTTCCTGGTCCAGTCCCTCAAAAACCTCCGTTAAGTTCCGGCTTCGATCAACTGCCTGAGCCGGATCCGGTCCACCTGGGATAGGAACACCCCGATCTGATCCAGGAGAGGATCCCAAGTCGATGGTTTGTGAAGCTCTCTGGGCCTGTATTGCTTCTGCCCTCGATTTCTTCGACTCCGGCGTCTTATCCTTTCCATTCCCCGGAACTGATCCTTCCGTGAACTCTGGGAATGAGAGGTCCGATAGCCGTATCGGCACCTCTGTCAACCTTCTGCTGATCTCCTCCATCCGGTCTGCAGCTACCCTTGCCTCCCTCATTGTTTTCTCCACCTGCTCGGAGAAGTCCGTGAGAATCCGGACCATCCGGGAACCGGATAGCTTGTTCTCCTTGTGAACTCCTTCGTCAAAGAGCCTCGCCTTGGCGGCAGCCGCTCCGGTTTCACCCAGTGTGGCCTTCACCTGCTCCACTAACTTCCGAGCTTCATCCGCCATCGCCCTGGTGGCCTCCGTGTTCTCCCTGACTGCGAACAATTCCGCTTTCAGGGTGTCGTGCTCATCCCGCAGCTTCCGGATTTCCTCCTCTTGTTTCCGGATCTCGAGCGGGTTGGTGATGCAATCTGCCACCTTTTCTGGCAGACTACTGTCCGGTTTCGCTCCCACCAACACCCCGATTGCTGCTACCACTCTCCGCTTGACCTCCCAGTCCGCCCTGATGCCGCAGAGAATGTTGTTGAGACTCTCGAACGGATCGTTCGGGTCCCTCTCCTCCATCGCTGCCTTTCCCTTATCCGGTTTTGGTGTAGAACCGGAAGGCATCCCTCTCTTGTTGGGAGAGGTCGTCTTCTGCCGCTTAATCAGGGGCGGGGCTGGGTCCTCCTCTTCTTCTTCTTCGTCCGCTTCCGGTTCCGTGTCGGAACCCTCCAGCATTTCGTCATCGGACTCGGATTCACCATACTTCAGCATGGTTTCCTGAGTCCTCCAGGTCTTTTCTTCCGTTTCCGTCAGAAGTGCCCGGTTGTGGTACAGGTGGAAAAGGTAAGGGGACACGGGTGTGGCCCTACTCTTTCCTACCCTCCCGACCAACTGAAAGACTAGGTCGGATATAATCCGGGCCCAGTCTACTTTCCGGTCCCCTCTCAGGGCACCAAAAATCGTGTTGCCGAGGGTGATCGTGACCCTCGTTGGCTTTTCCGGATGCAAGATCGGAATGAGGAACTTCAGTAGGCGGCGCTCTCGCTCGTCTACGCAGTCCTCCACAGCATATCCGTCCTTCGGATTGACTTGGCCATGGAACTTGCCATGAACGAACTCGTCCTTCCGGCTGGCCATCCCGAACCCTCCTGCCCGGAAACCGTAAACCGTTCTCCACAGCTCTTCCGTCCAGCGCTGCGGGTTCCCTCGTTCCGTGTTGTCGAACTGGTTGGACACTCTGCCCAACAACTCCTTCACCATGGGCTCCTCTCGGAAACCCCAGGGTTTCTCCATTAACCCTTGGCAACCCATGGAAGTTAAGCTTTCCATGAGCTCCACCTTTTCCGTATCCTCCGCAGGGAGTTCCGGAACGATTTTCCGAAGCTTAACTTCGGATGCGGGTGGAGTTGATGAACCTGCCCTCTTCCTCCTTAACTGGGGCATGGACACCCACTCTCCTACCTTTCCGTTCTCTACCTCGCTCTCTGTCCTAGCCGCACGTCCCGTTCTCACTTCTCTCTCCGATCTCAACCGGAATGCACACCTGCAACAAACGGAACACTACAGAGCGCTCCCTAAACACAAAACAAACTTAAACGTTTAAAGAGAATGAAGGGGATGCGCTAAAAACTTCTGAGATGAAAGAGGTACAACTGGAAAAAGACTGGCCTTATATAGACTGACGACCCTAGCTGAGTCATCATGACTATTTCCGGTCCGGTCATTCTAGATCCGGTTCTAACCCTAATCCGGTCCTAGACCAACTCCGGTTCGGATTCCGTTTCCGTTCTACAGTAACTTTGATCCAGAACGGATCCGGTTCTCTACTAATTCTATTTCCTAACTTATTTTTAGTTTTCCGCTTTTTCCTAACCAGATCCGGATATCCGAACACTAGTTTCCGTCCTAATTACTGGTAAACTAAGAAAAACCAAAAATTCATACTGCGACATTACCCCTTCCTCATCTGTGAGCGTCCTCGCAAACACTAATCCGTATCCTCCGAAGTAGTAGCAGCAGTATACTTTTTCACACGGGATCCATTAACACGAGTATCTAACCATTGGCCTTGCAGATTCTCAAGCTGCATGGATCCGTTCGAAAAAACTTGATGAACTCGGTATAGTCCCATCCACCAGGTATGCAATTTACCTGGGAAATCTTTATGACGGTTGTCATAGAGAAGAACAAGCCCACCTTGTTGAATTCCGTGGTCTGTTGGAAGTTTCCGGTCGTAATCCTTCTTACGTTTGAACTGTACCTCCAAGGTTCTTTCTAGGGCTGCATTCCGAATCTCTTGCAGTTCCTCGATCGCGATAAGTCGTGGAAGGCTATCCATTTGGACTTCTGCATTCCGGGTTGCCATGACTCGGAATGTTTCCACTTCTAACTCTATTCCGTGGATTGCTTCTTGACCAAATACCAAGAAATATGGCGTCTGTCCGGTCGTAGTCTTCTCTGTGGTATTGTACGCATGGACCGCCGAAGGAAGTTTCCGGTCCCAATCCATCTTGTGAGCGGAAACCATCTTGTTCAGGATCTTACCAATAATTCCATTCGCCCGTTCCGTTAATCCGTTTGCTTTTGGATTGTAAGGAGTCGTCTTCCGGTGCTTGATAAGATACTTCTCTGTGATGTTAATGATAACATCGTTGAGAAAATGGGTTCCCCGGTCACTGACTAGCTCCAGTGGATGGCCAAATCGCATGAGGATTTCTTCAAACAAAAAATTTGCGGAAGTTTCCGCATCATTCTTCCGTGTCGCTTTGGCTTCCACCCATTTGGTTGCATAATCCGTGGCTAGGATAATGTACCTCTTCTTTCTGGAACTAACCGGAAAGATGGGTCCAATAAAATCTATCCCCCATTTCTCAAATGGTGCTAGAGGAATGATTGGAGTGAGCGGCCAGTGGTTTCGGAAGGAGGGTGCTCCTGTCCGTTGACACTGATCGCAACTCCGTACAAAATTCCTCACATCCCTATGCAGGTACGGCCACCAGTATCCGGTAGATCGGATCCGGTTCACTGTACTGACATAGGCAAAGTGTCCTCCTGAACTTCCTGCATGAAGCGTTTGGATGACTCTTTTCCGGTCAGGGGGTTCCAGACATCTCCTAAAGATGTCATCCGCTCCTAACTTAAAAAGAACTCCTCGAATCAAGGTGTAAGGGGCCACTTTTCTCTGAAAGATTTCTTTCTCCTCTTGATTCGTCTGTTCTGGATATCTAGATTCTACTAGGTAGTCTATAATATCTTGGAATTCTGAAACAGATTCACTTCTAAGGTGAAAGACTTCTATCGAGGGAGAATCCAGGTTGTCTATCCCAGCCTGATTCTCTTGAGGATCCGGAAACTCATCCGGAAACTCAGCGGAGATATCCGCTATGGATTCTTTCCCTCTTTGCCTCGAGAGATAATCCGCGTTCGAATTTGCTTTTCCCGGTTTGACTACAATCTCGTAGTTAAACTCTTGCAAAAGTAGAATCCATCTAGCAATCCGTCCTGACAAATCCGGTTTATTCACAAGGTACTTCAAGGAATCATGATCCGTATGAAATATTACCTTATAACCTAGCAGGTAGTGTCGGAACTTTTTACACGAGTATATGACCGCCAACGCCTCCCGTTCCGTAGTGGTATAATTCCGTTCCGCCAAGCTCATCTGCCGGCTTGCGTAATAAATCGGCTGCTCTCGTTTCTCCTCGTCAAACTGCCACAATATGGATCCTAAACACCAACCGGATGCGTCGATGGTGACATGGAATTCCTTCGTCCAATCAGGAACGGATAGGATCGGAGCTTTAGCAAGCTGTGTCTTGAGATCTTCAAAAGCTTGCTGTCGGTTTCCGGTCCACACAAATTCCGTATCCTTCTTCAGGAGTTCTGTCAGAGGAATAGCCCTCTTGGCGTATCCATCAATAAACCGGCGGTAATATCCCACACATCCGAGAAATCCACGGATCTCTCTCACGTTCGTTGGAGGTAACAGGGATAGCACTACCCTGACTTTTTCCAAGTCCGCTTGTAATCCGGATTCGCTCACCATGTGTCCAAGTAAAATACCGGAACCCATTCCGAAAAAACATTTTCCCGGATGTAATTTCAGATTGGTTTCTCGGCATTTTTCAAATGTCTTCCGTAGACATTCAAGATGACTTTTCCGGTTGCTGAAAACAGCAAAGTCATCTATGAATACTTCAAGGAAATGTCGGAGAAAATCCTTAAAAATATCCATCATGAGTCTCTGGAAAGTTCCGGGTGCATTGCACAGACCAAAGGGCATCCGGGTGAAGGCGTAAGTACCCCATTCCGTCGTGAACGTGGTCTTCAACTGATCCAACCATCGGATGAACACTTGGTTATAACCGGAAAATCCGTCCAGAAAACTGTAACACTCATGTCCGGCTACGTGGTCCAATATAATGTCCGTGAACGGAAGAGGGAAATAGTCCTTCTTCGTGGCTGCGTTCAATTTCCGGAAATCTTGACAGACTCGGATCTTGACTTTTCCATCCGGTCCGACCTTCTTTGGAACCACTACAATGGGGGAAACCCACTCGGAATTGTTAACAGGATAGATGAATCCTGCTTCCAACAACCGGTCGATCTCCTCCTTAACCATCAATGAATATCTCGGGTTCAGCCGGTACTGCCTTTGACGGACCGGAATGGTTCCTTCTGTCAAATCAATGTGATGTTCTCCTAAATGAGGTGGAATCCCCTTCAGGTCGGTCGGCTTCCAAGCGAAAACGTCGAGATACTCTCTCAGAAGTTGAACGTAACCGGATCTCTCCGTTCCCTTCAAGAGTTTGTTCAAATAGAAACTCTTACCAGGTTCAACGTCCTCCTTCTCATAATCCGTGGGCGAAACAACCGGTTTGACCTTTTCAGGATAAGCCTCCTCTGGAACAGAAACTAAATTTCCCCAATCCGGTTCTTCCGCTTCACCATTATCTACCGGAAGATTTCCGGTTCTGATCTGTCGAGCAATCCACTCAGCCGTGAGTGGAACGCTCGACTCTCCTAAAGATCGATCCTCTGCGGTCGCATTGCTGACTCCCACTGGTTCATGCTCCTCCACGGCCTGAGAGAATCCGAACCCTAACTCGGATTCGTGCTCAAACGGATCCACATAGTAACTGGAAATGGAATCTTCTGGATCCGTCCAGTCTGACGTGTAACCATCTGAGTCGCTCGTCTCTCCCAGATGTTTTTCCGTGGTCCAAGGTATCCGGATGGAAGGTTTCCCTACCACCAGTTCTTTGGCTTCCCAATCCACAAGTACCCGGGCAGAATACAACCAAGGTCTTTCAAGTAGCATTGAAAAAGGTCTTCCTTTATGAACACGGATGATGACGTAGTTGAGCAGATAATCCGTTCCTCCAATCCGGGTTGGTACTTGCGAAAGTCTCCCAACCGGATTTACTCGAGATTGATCTGCCATCCGCAGAACTTGCTCCGTGGCTTCAAACGTCGTGAAGCCTAACTCAAATGCTGTGTCTTCTAGCATCAAGTTGACTCCAGATCCGCCATCAATGGGTACCTTTGGGATCGAACAACCCTCTATCTCCACAGTGATTTCTGGTGCCCCGGAATCTTCCGGTTGAGAGAAATTAACTGCCACTGCTGGAAGTTTAATCCTCTTCTTCCGTTTCCGTGTCCAAGCATCCCGGATCAGCTTCTGGTAAGCGACGTTGTCGTGAAGGAGCTGACCAATCGTCACATTCGCTTTCTGATCCTTGATATCCTGAATGATGTTATACTCCTGTGTATGAACACCTGGCTCAATAATCACTGGAACATTACTAAAACTAACCTTCTTCTTAACTGGCAGTGTATCCGGTCCGGTGATTTCTGTTCGGATCTTTGCACTAATATCTATCGGTATCCGGTTCCGGTCTACCCCTTCCTCAGAGTGAACCTTCTCCGGTTCCGATATCCGCTCTGGAGAAAGACGGTCGGAATCGCTACTTGTTTCCGGTCTCTTCCTCATCTTCTTCCTACTTCTCTTGACGGTCCGCTCGGACTGATTCCTGGTGGAACTGCGGGTCGAAACTCGGTTGACCGCACTCTCCGCTCCTACTGGCAGCTCCACCTCGCACCGTCACTTTTCCGGATTCTCCGTTCCAGCCGAGTGACCGTAATTGAGTGCGGTCTGCTCCCTGGGAAGAATCTGGACTTGCTTGTAAACCGGTCTGGGTT
Source organism: Antitrichia curtipendula (assembly GCA_951230915.1). Classification (NCBI taxonomy): domain Eukaryota; kingdom Viridiplantae; phylum Streptophyta; class Bryopsida; order Hypnales; family Leucodontaceae; genus Antitrichia; species Antitrichia curtipendula. The sequence goes on along the minus strand of CATNWC010000230.1, from coordinate 2,110,556 downwards.
GTGGCGGCTTTGGACACTGATCTTCCCTGTGTCCATAATCTTGACAATTCTGACACGGAAGAACATGCGGAGCACCTTGCCCTGGTCCCTTATTAGGACACGCATTGGCATAGTGTCCCGGTCCTCCACAGTTGTAACAGATCACTACTTGTCTATCCGGATATCCAGATACCCGCATAGGTTGCTGCATCATCAGCCCTTGACTAGGCCCTGGTACGAAATTCCGGTTCAACATGTTGGACCGGATAGGAACAGCAATACCTTTTCCTCTTCCGTAAGTTGGCTGAACTTGGTAAATTTCTTCCTCTTCCTCGTCCGCCATGGTATAATAGATTTCTTCTTCCGGATATGCAAAATGAACCTGCTTCTGATTCGTCTTCTGGCATTCACTCGGATAGTGACCCGGTTCACCGCATCTTCCACACCAAACATTGGATCGGGAAGTTGGGACAATCCGTCTCGGTCTTCGATTATCTGCGATGTTGACCTTGATTGCCTCCAAAGATTCTTGGATACTCTTCATTACCTTCTTGGCATCCGCGTCCTCCGTCTTGACTTTCACGACGGTCTTCCCTTTCCGGTCCTTCCTCGACTTCCGTCGGGGAGGTGAAACACTCCGTTCTTCATTTGAGCTCGACGAACTGGGATTGGAAACTTCCGATCCGGTCGACTCAGAACTGCTTTCCGAATCTGAGACCTTCTTTCGATGTTTCGACTTCCGGTCTGCTTTCTTGTTCTTCTCTCTTTCTCGTTCTTCGCTCCTTCTCAAAGACTTCCGGAGTGACTGCGCTGAATTCTCATAGTTGGTTGCAGCATCCATAGCCTCTCTGAGCGTCCTTGGTCTCGTCTGCCGGATCAGGAATCCCATCGATTCCGGTAATCCGGCCACGTACCACTCCACTTGCAAACTGGGGGCAATTTCAGTGGTCAGTTTCTGCATGAGAGCTTTCACTCTCTGCCCATACTTCCGTACGGATTCGATCGACTTCATCTTCAGGTTGCTCAACCGGCCCAAAGCTCTGGCTTCTCCGCCGACTTCCCGGAAGGCTTGCAGGAAATCCGTTTTCAGTTGATCCCAGTCATTCCGGATCAAATCCGGAATATCCTGGTACCACTTCAAAGCTTCTCCCTTCAGCAGTCCCTGAAAGATTCTCCTCTGAGCCGCCACGTTCTCTTGGTTGGCAAGTGCGGTCGACTCGAACTCGCACAGCCACTCGTCTGCATCCTGGCTTCCATCACCTTTGAAGCGCTTGTACCTCAACCGGGTCATGACTTCTTCTTCTTCAGGCAACAGATCTTCAGCTTCCGGTTCCGAATCACGGTCAGAAGATGGAGGCGTATGATCTGATCTTGGGCTCTCGATTTCTTCGCCAGGCGCAGGTACAAATACTGAAATAACCGGATCACGGAGATCCGGTCCAGACGATCCTTCCGATTGCTTCCTCTTCAGCTGTTCGGACTTTGTCGCACTTCTTGTCGCTTTTCTCATGAGTAAGGATTCCGGTTACTAGAACACGGATCCGAACCTCAGAACAGATAACAACTACTGACTCGGCTACTGAGTACCGTAATAAAGTAAACAGCTTTAAGATCCCCGGCAGCGGCGCCAGATTTTTGTCATGTCGCAGCACAGGGCATGTAAATTCCCCGTTATACTCACAAAAACCGCTCTAGAGTATAACTAAGTGACTCTAAAGATCGAACCCAAGAGATCCTGTGAAGTGTTTAACTTTATTAGACGATTAAGCCTGGTCAGTCTCTACTTTCCCACTTTCCGGTCCTAGATCTAAAACCGGAAACACCAAAACACCCAGAAAACTATGGACGGAATCTCTCTCTTTTGGTCCCAATAGCTATCCGGCTTCTCAAACTATCACAAACCCAGGATCTTCTAATTTCCCGTCCTGGATACCCTCCTGAACCAATCCGGTCCAGTATTTCAATACAAACCCTTACTCCTATCTGGTTTAGTTTTGCCTCTGTTTCACCATCAGAGGGTTCGCCGCTTGCTTTTGAGAGTGGTAGGCCCACCACACCTTCCGTGACTTATAGTGGCTGAAGACCCACTTTTTCTATTCTCTATCCTCCTAATCTATCCTGGATCCGGTTTGATCCCTCACAACAGTCCGGATAGCAATCCGGTCCGTAGGTCACACAGAAACCCCCCGTACGATCCACTCATACTACAACAACCTAGGTACCAATTCCGATCCGTGCGAAGCTAGGTGACTACAAGTGTACCCGTCCGTACCAACAGCGACTAAAGTTCTTCCGTTTGCCACTAAGGCGGTGAGACCTCACAGGAGATTGGACACTCAACCGGATTTCCCACCCAGGAGTTCTAGCGCGACTAAGGAATCCCTCCCTATCCGCCTAGCCTAACAACGGCTTTCTCACCCGGAATCCTAAACTTCAGACGTGCTGAGGAACTGAAATGCACTCCTAACTCTTTACTACCCGCTCACATGCACAAAGAAACGAAACTGAAACACCAAGGGGAGAAATCACTTCGCAAATCCGCTCGCATTCGCCTAACTCCTCATCACACAGCCCTGCCAACACTTGGGAGAGACACACAACAAGAAAGCAAATAGAAAACACAAGGAAATTGCAAAGAAAAGACTCTCAGCCCTCCACATGGGGACTGAATATATACAACTTCAAAAAGTACAAAGCGGCCCAAAAGGTCCGCCGCAATCAACGCCCGGAAAATCCGGATCGGATCAGCCTAACACCGCCGAGCTGAAACCCCAATCCGGTTCCGTTCCTAGCTAACTAAAACAAGAAAATAAAACTAACTACTCTACAACTCTAGATCCTACTGTGGGACTCTCCCGTCCCTGGCTCCGTTCCTGGTCCAGTCCCTCAAAAACCTCCGTTAAGTTCCGGCTTCGATCAACTGCCTGAGCCGGATCCGGTCCACCTGGGATAGGAACACCCCGATCTGATCCAGGAGAGGATCCCAAGTCGATGGTTTGTGAAGCTCTCTGGGCCTGTATTGCTTCTGCCCTCGATTTCTTCGACTCCGGCGTCTTATCCTTTCCATTCCCCGGAACTGATCCTTCCGTGAACTCTGGGAATGAGAGGTCCGATAGCCGTATCGGCACCTCTGTCAACCTTCTGCTGATCTCCTCCATCCGGTCTGCAGCTACCCTTGCCTCCCTCATTGTTTTCTCCACCTGCTCGGAGAAGTCCGTGAGAATCCGGACCATCCGGGAACCGGATAGCTTGTTCTCCTTGTGAACTCCTTCGTCAAAGAGCCTCGCCTTGGCGGCAGCCGCTCCGGTTTCACCCAGTGTGGCCTTCACCTGCTCCACTAACTTCCGAGCTTCATCCGCCATCGCCCTGGTGGCCTCCGTGTTCTCCCTAACTGCGAACAATTCCGCTTTCAGGGTGTCGTGCTCATCCCGCAGCTTCCGGATTTCCTCCTCTTGTTTCCGGATCTCGAGCGGGTTGGTGATGCAATCTGCCACCTTTTCTGGCAGACTACTGTCCGGTTTCGCTCCCACCAACACCCCGATTGCTGCTACCACTCTCCGCTTGACCTCCCAGTCCGCCCTGATGCCGCAGAGAATGTTGTTGAGACTCTCGAACGGATCGTTCGGGTCCCTCTCCTCCATCGCTGCCTTTCCCTTATCCGGTTTTGGTGTAGAACCGGAAGGCATCCCTCTCTTGTTGGGAGAGGTCGTCTTCTGCCGCTTAATCAGGGGCGGGGCTGGGTCCTCCTCTTCTTCTTCTTCGTCCGCTTCCGGTTCCGTGTCGGAACCCTCCAGCATTTCGTCATCGGACTCGGATTCACCATACTTCAGCATGGTTTCCTGAGTCCTCCAGGTCTTTTCTTCCGTTTCCGTCAGAAGTGCCCGGTTGTGGTACAGGTGGAAAAGGTAAGGGGACACGGGTGTGGCCCTACTCTTTCCTACCCTCCCGACCAACTGAAAGACTAGGTCGGATATAATCCGGGCCCAGTCTACTTTCCGGTCCCCTCTCAGGGCACCAAAAATCGTGTTGCCGAGGGTGATCGTGACCCTCGTTGGCTTTTCCGGATGCAAGATCGGAATGAGGAACTTCAGTAGGCGGCGCTCTCGCTCGTCTACGCAGTCCTCCACAGCATATCCGTCCTTCGGATTGACTTGGCCATGGAACTTGCCATGAACGAACTCGTCCTTCCGGCTGGCCATCCCGAACCCTCCTGCCCGGAAACCGTAAACCGTTCTCCACAGCTCTTCCGTCCAGCGCTGCGGGTTCCCTCGTTCCGTGTTGTCGAACTGGTTGGACACTCTGCCCAACAACTCCTTCACCATGGGCTCCTCTCGGAAACCCCAGGGTTTCTCCATTAACCCTTGGCAACCCATGGAAGTTAAGCTTTCCATGAGCTCCACCTTTTCCGTATCCTCCGCAGGGAGTTCCGGAACGATTTTCCGAAGCTTAACTTCGGATGCGGGTGGAGTTGATGAACCTGCCCTCTTCCTCCTTAACTGGGGCATGGACACCCACTCTCCTACCTTTCCGTTCTCTACCTCGCTCTCTGTCCTAGCCGCACGTCCCGTTCTCACTTCTCTCTCCGATCTCAACCGGAATGCACACCTGCAACAAACGGAACACTACAGAGCGCTCCCTAAACACAAAACAAACTTAAACGTTTAAAGAGAATGAAGGGGATGCGCTAAAAACTTCTGAGATGAAAGAGGTACAACTGGAAAAAGACTGGCCTTATATAGACTGACGACCCTAGCTGAGTCATCATGACTATTTCCGGTCCGGTCATTCTAGATCCGGTTCTAACCCTAATCCGGTCCTAGACCAACTCCGGTTCGGATTCCGTTTCCGTTCTACAGTAACTTTGATCCAGAACGGATCCGGTTCTCTACTAATTCTATTTCCTAACTTATTTTTAGTTTTCCGCTTTTTCCTAACCAGATCCGGATATCCGAACACTAGTTTCCGTCCTAATTACTGGTAAACTAAGAAAAACCAAAAATTCATACTGCGACAGGCTTTATCTTGTATCCTATTGTGTGTAAGATATTGAATTTTGATATTCAAATGAATTAAAATACTAAAAAACTACCTTCATTTTTATTTTGCTTATAGTGAGTGATGACACAAGAAACAATACTTAGTTATTTTCAAAAGTTGAAAATTAGTAGTATGGTAGAACCACCCATAGCAAAACACTTAAGCGATTCGGGTCATTTTTAGAGCAATATAAAACAATGTATTTTTGCTGTGAAGGAAGATAGAATTCATGGAAATTGTCATTTTTTTTGTGATTTGTTTCCCTTGAATTCAAATTACTGCAAGCTTTAGAAGTCAAAAGTTGGTCTCAACCCCTTACCAATATATAGAGTTTTCCAATTCAAACCATTCAAGAATTGCTTTCCTAATCACTACTTCAGGCCATGTGTCATGAACTTGTTAATCCCAATATGGAAAATTCGTAAAAAACACACCCCAAATTCATGTTAAACTAAATCTCTTCTAGCCTTGGTTGAATATAGCTACACCTACAGGTTGGGTGGTTGGCAATGGGCAGTGAGAATGTTCCTGTAAAACCCAACCCTTCTGCAGTCCAGTTTTATATTAAATGAGAAGCTATTGAATTGATTGATTAGATAGTGCCACGTAGCAATTATCTTACAAAACACAAATGACATTAAAAAGTGACTAAATTAAGTGTGATTTGATGTGTAAGGAAAAAATCGTTGTGGCAACTGAGTTGAGAAATAAGTGAACTCTGTGAAAACTGAACGTTGAATGATGTTTGAGTTTTGATTTTTTTAACCTCATCATATGTGAGTAAATGGGACATTTACACTGTGAAATCCCATCAACTATGACAGTTAACTTAATCATGGTACTAAATTCCCAAAGAGGGTGGGCAACTGGGCACACTACTCTCTTTTATTAATGTACTATATGATTGTGGGATTTGTGATCATCAAACCGTAAAGGAAGGTGTTAAAATTTAAAAAAATTTAAGAAAAAACAAAAAAACGTAAAAGAAGGACTGAGCCTATGACCGTGCAGTCAAACTTGAAAGTCCCTCACGCTATAACTTAGTCTGTACCATCCATTTTTTTCTCTATTCACGAGTGAAACTTACATTTATAAATGTGCACACAAAAAAATGGATGAAAATCATCCGTTCTTTGGTTTAAAAATAAAGACTATTTGACCATCAAGCAAATTCTAATGATTTGGAATTTTGTTAAAGAGCTAAGCTTGATGGGTCCTAAGGATTGCATCATCAATTTTGATCAAGGTAGAACATCCTATTCCAATTCAAACTCTCATTCCAAACATCTAGGAAAAGTCATGTTTCATGTCGTTTATATAAAAACAATAGAAAACAAAAATAAAGGGGGAAAAAAATTGTTTTGGGGAGCTAACCAAATTGCATAAATTGAAGGTAATATGTGTTTGGAATGGGCAAAGTCTTTGTGTTAATTATACACTTACATGAATTTAGACACTACTTCAAGCACAATATCTACATTTTGAAGTGGAAGTAGGTGGACCTCAATCCATTCCAACAACTTCTAAAAAAGAAATTGTCCCAATGCACAATTGGCAATCCAAGCTTCACATGAATCTAAATTGCATTGTAAAAAGAAAGAAAAGGAAGGCTTTCACATTAAATGTAGCCCCTTCATGCAAAGAAGAGGAGTTCAAATTTATTAGCATGCATACAATGGAGGCACTTGTTACCAACCATCGTCTTATCATCAATCAATGGGGTGTCTTAAATTTAGGAATGTCTAGGACTAATTTCCAACAATCAATTTTTGGTTTTCAATCATCAATTTTTAATATTGGTCATGACACATTACCTTGGTTTAGACTGCCAAAATAAACAAGAGGTAGTATTTTAAATGAACGGTTTTGAAATAGTTTAAACATTAGACATGGATCTACACTAACTTATACCTTTTGAAATTCATAGTAATTTCAATTCAAGCAATCAAATCTAAAAAAAAATCGATGCTATTTTAAAAAAAATTTAAATAGAGAGTAAAAGAAAGTTTTATTTCAATCATTGCCAGTGATATACCACCTTTAAATATAGGTGTTTTTCTCTAACCTTAAGATAGAACAAGTGCAAGTGTGCTCTTCACATTTTAGATCTTCAATTTCAAAATGGATGTCTAAATATCATTCTGTTGTGCCTTCTAAGAAGTAAACAATCTTGTTTTGTTCTAAATCCAAATAGATCTACATATAAACTCAAAACAATGTTAATTCCAAAAATTAAAAAATTTCAATTGGTTTTGGCCAATGTATGCCTAAAGTTTAAATCTTTAAACACAAGTTAATCAATTGTAGATTCTAAATAGCTTAAGTGGTAGAGCATGTCATTTCCTTTTAGAAATGATAAAGCAATCACTAATCAAGCTTTTCTACTAGAAGTTACATAGTGATGAAGTTCTACTCCTAAATTGATGAATTAAACTCCATCTGTCAATTTCTATTGTCATTTTCTATCCAAAACTACTTTTCAACTTTGGATTTTAGTTTGAAGTTAATCCTATTACCTACAATTCAATCTCACTGGATTTGAGTGGATGATTACTAATTTCATCCAAATCTAAACTTATTTAAGACTGAATTTCATCTTATTTTATCTTCTTAAATTTTGATTTGTTTTCTAAGATTGAGTTAGCTATATAATCTTTTAAATTTTTACTAGATGATTCTAACTTTTAATTGTCTTCAACAAAATTTCATCAATCATTTACTTCATAATTACTTAAAATTTTCTACATCTAATTTATTATTTATGGGATTTTCATATTTTTTTTGAATTTGCAAAGCATAAAGTTAACTATCTAAAATGTAAAGATATTTAGGATTAGGATTTTCCTACTAAAAGTCTTGAATAAATAAAGTTTGGCCACTAATTGGTACTCTAAATTTTTTTCCAATGTTTCCTACAACCTTACAATCCTCAATTGACTTCTCAATTGTTTGAGCCTTGAAAGTAAATTAAATTTAAATATTACTTTTTTTTTTTTACTTTTCTTTGACATTTTTTACTACTTTTCATCCAACACTAATTTTTTTGACTACCAAACTTCATCTATGCATATGTCTCTCAATTTTTTTTAACTATTTTTAAAGTTTAATATGTCTTTGGAAACCTCTAGAAATGAACACCTCAATTCTAAATTCAAAGTCCAGTTTTCACAAGACTACTAAATGTTTGACTTAAATGTTTAACTTCTAATTCTAATTTCTAATTCTATAGAAAGATTAAATAGCAGAAGGCAAAGTTAAAAATGTACCTCTAACACCATTGAAACCATGGTTCTATCTTCCTTTATCATGATAACAATTTTGTTGTAGTCCCTACTTTACTCCATTTTTGTTGATTTCCATGGTCTTTTGCATATTGCTTAATTCCCAAAGACCCAAGGCCTAGAGGGATAAAAACACCATTGCTTTTGAAGTGTTATTGTCTAAATGCCATTAAGGTGTGCAAATCTCAACCATACAATCTTATAGTGTACATGTTGTAGATGATCACAATCAAATTTGGAATTAGTTGGTCACACAAATTGAGAGATGATAATGTTTTAGTATTGAAAAAGATGTTGAAATTTCCCTAGAAACACATTAGCTTCGCACTAAGGTATAAACAGAGATATTAAAGTCCCCTTTCTAACCGGCTCATTACTAGATACCGGCACATTATGTTGGCGCTTAGAAACGGAAACAGGGACAGTACCGAGATTATAAAGTGGAGGGCGGAGGAGAACCTCATTCCATTCCTGTGACTTCAACAAAAAAAATTTGACCCAATGCAAAGTTGGCAATCCAACCTTCAAATCCACTTTTTCTGCATTTCAAAAACTAGGAGTGGAAGAGATTTTACAAATTGGGAAAAACTTTTCATGCTAAAGAGGGAAGTTCAAATTTATTGATGCACGTAGCAGCAATCAAAAAGGTACATCAATTTTGAATTTTCCTATTGTGAGCTAACTTGCATATTCTTTGAGTTTTGCCCAATTATTGGGCTTGAGAAGTAAAATGGTGGGGCCTAGAATAATGAGAGACCAATGTCAATTGCATAGGTGCATGTTTTATTAGTTGCCCCGTCATCATTATGCCATTGGTATATTAGTTTTCAGTTGGAGTAAAATTGCTCTAAATGCATTGTACTTTGAGCCCTAAGGAGGTGTATATGATTGTATGGTCACCTAGGCTACAGAATGGAATTTGTAGCAAGAACTAAAGGGTGCATGATTTTAAAAATAAAATTTGCACACACGATTAACACAATTCTTCAAACCAACCACACCACACAAGGTAACCTACACTTGCAAAGAAGAAAAAGAAAAAAGATTAACTATGGATTCAATGAAGACACTATTGAAATGGAGCAACTATCAAAGCCTTATAGACCTAGATGACAAGTTCTTTCCTTGATACCTCTTTTAATGTCATGATCCTTGATGGGTGTTATAAGTTTTGATAGATGAATTTATTGATTGATGGACTAATCCATAATGAAACATGTACTAGTGTACAAACAAATATTACTTGAAGATACACTTTTCCACGCAATAGATTAATACATTAGAGGTACACAACTCTATCTAGATGGTAGGTACACTAGAGTTGGAGTTAGACAACCTTAAAATTAAAGCAAGTGTGCTAGAACTTGGAATTAGACAATTCCAAATGGAAAATCAATACTTCTAAATACAACTAGGAATTTTGTAAAGATTCCTTGGAGATAGATATTTTCAAATGATAGATTTGTGTATTGAACTTAAGGTAGGAGGTCCTAAAATGGAACATGCTTTAGAACGGAACAAGTTCTAGAATTACATTTTGTACTCTCCAATGTACAAGTAGTCTACATTTGACAAGGTGGTCCATTTTAGAGCCCATTGAAATGAACTTTTTTGCAACTTTTTATATTTGTAACTAATTTCTCAAAGGTCCAAAAAATATGAAACAACTTGGATTAGATGCCAATTCCATTTTTCTTTTGATAAATGTTCATTGAAAAATCTTTCATAGAATTTTAGCTTCCCAAAAATGCAAATCAACTGTTAATGGTCCATTTTAGGACCTCCTACCTTAGATGAAGGCAAGTGTGTTGGAACCTAGGATTGAACAACTTCAAGTCAAAGATCAAGATTTGGATAAGATATAAATTTATAATTAGAATACTTTTGAAATATGACTAGGACTTTTTCTTTAGTGGAAGATTCTAGATAAATCCAAAAATGAAAAGATAAAAGTGAAAAAGAAATCCTTGTTTATCCTAAGAAATCACTAGTGTGCCATGTGCCATTTCCTCAACCAAAAAGTAAAAATAGTTTTCAAATTTATCTTTTGGTAAATAATTGAAATTTAATATCAATATTTGAAATTTTATATATGAAGGCGTGTAATAGCTTTGTTGCGGTGTGAAAAGTTGTTTTTTGGTACACATAGAAAGCTCTATGCACAAAAGAATGCAAAGGCTTTGCTTTGTAGCATCTAAGACACACAATTAGAAAGTTAAGTTTTTTTCAAAAAAAATGATAATTTAATTCGATTTTTGAATTTGTAAAAACTCTGAAAATTAACAACTTTCATACAATAAATCCAAATGATACAAAACAAAGCCTATGCACCCTTCTTCACAAGAGCTTTCTAATAGTACTAGAGTACCAATAGACAACTGACAGTCTTTTAAAATTTCAACATATCAAGCAAACAAGCAAACGACCTAACTTAAGGTATAAGAACTACTAGTCTCGTATTATCAATGGTCTCTATTATAAAAAGATGGAGCTTGGAGATGAAGACAATTTGCTTTTGAGATAGATTTCTTTATAGCCAAGTAGTTTGAACTTCTTGAAAAAATGTTTTTGTTAATGACTATATTCTAGTGTTGCTAATTAGAGTCTTTTATGGGAGGTTTATAACATTTACAAAGTAATCCTATAAAGAACTAACATGTATCATTTCCAAAAAAAACTTTGAAGTTCCCATTGTGTCATGTCTTTTGATGGATGAATGCATTCATAAATAAAAAAATTTATGATGATTGTGTCATGACTGTTGATTGAAGTGAATGCATTGAAGGATGAACTAATTCATGATGAAATGTGCACTAGTTGACAAGCAAAGATTGCCTTGGGATAAATATCTTTAGATAGTAGATTTAGAGTTAGACAACTTCCAAATAAAGACAAATGTATTGGAACTTGAAATTAGAAAATTCAAAAGTCAAAGATCAAGATTTGGATAAGAGATGATTTAAATGAAATATGATTTGAAGAAGTATAACTAGGACTTCTATTTTAATAGACCAATTGAATGATAGAAAGCTAAAGACAGAAAAAAGGTCTTTGTCTATTTTAGAAACAAATAGATTGTATTAATAGTCTCTATTATATAAGACATAGCATGGGAGTGAAGAGAATTCAATTTGGAGATTTATCTCTCTTTTCTCTAATCATATGGTTGAGCGCTTTGTGAAGATATTATTGTTAGTAAGTATATTTTTTGTGTTCATATTTAGAGTTCATTGTGAATTGAAGTTACAAGCCATAGAATGTGAATACAATGTACAACAACAAACACATTTGGCCCTACCACATTTGGGTGGACTATGGTGGTAAGCCCCCTACTAATGCTTAAGTTTGCATTCATGATTGCTTCATTGGTGTTCCAAAGCCAAAGTCATTGAGCCAAGATCGGAAGTACTTTGTAATACAATATTATGTATTCCAATAAGTAATTGTTATTGTAGCTTTACATCATAGCAATGTTACAAGCTATTCTATTTAAAGTGCAATTATGTAAAATTACATTTTCCTCATAAATCACAACAATAAAAAATAAATATGAAGTTTATTATGGCATGAATCATTCAAATATGAAATTAACCTAAAGGCTCTTGTACTAAATTTTATTCACTCTCATTAATATATAAATTGGTACGTGAATTGAATGTTCAATAGCAATATATTATATAAAATATAATCAAATCATTTTTTTGTAAGCATTGATTCTAACTATGCTGGTTGACTTTCTTTTTATTGTATCTTGTTGGAGGGTGAATACATAATATACAACTATTGTGTCTAAAAACATGTTTTGACATTGATATAAGTTTTGTTCCCTCTTCTCTTCCAAGATTCCCATTATTTTCATTTTGAATACAATTTACTTTGAAATTATATAGAAGAAGAATAGAAAAATGCAACGTACTCATACAGTAGAACAATTTTTTTTTATTTTATCATGATAAAACCATTTTTTCTCTTAGATATAAATCCTAAAGACTTCAAAAACATTGTACATTTGCATTCACTACTTTATTGGGAGTTAAGCAACAACCCTAAACCCTTGCTCTAAGTGCATGTGAGCAGGTAGCAAAAAGTTTAATTCAATATAGTTTCTTTTGTCTATTGGAACACTATGAGACAAAGTCTGTGCACCCTTCTTCACGGAGAGATTTTTTATGACACAAAAAATGTGATTGTAGATGCGCAATATTAGAGATCTAACTATAACAAACAAAACAAAACAACCTAATTTATAAAAAGATGATGAGACCAAGGAAAGTTAGGAGAGACTCCAAGTTCAAAGTGCCTTAGTGAGGTCTTGCTTGGCACAACAATTGGCTTTGATTGACCTTTGAACGTCAATAAGGACGTTTTGTTGCCAATGATGACAAAGAATCTTTCTTTCTAGGATAGAAGTGCAACTATTCATCCTTAATATTAGAGGTGGAAAGGGGAGGTCCAATGAGTATATTTGGCTTTTTCAAAGTAGATGATGTCATTCAATTGATAAAATGCACGATTTTCATGTTCACTAGTACATCCTCCAAGGATTAAGTTATTACAAGGTGAGGGCTCTAAATTGCATTGGAGTTTCCATCAACAAGCAAAGAAGATTGGCACAAGGACATGCTCTAAATTTGATACTTAGAGGCCTAAATACACTGAATAGAGGTATTAAGGGGACCAAAAAGTTAAGGGGACTAAGAAAAACTATAGATTTTTGAAACATGATGCAGATCCCTAGACACTTCAATATTTATTGAGGTTCAACAAAGGTAGATCTTTATTTAGTGTGGAATGTCAATTAAATAGTGTAGGTCCTCTTAAAATCCCTATTCAATGTAAGAAAGAAGAATTGAACGTGATCAAATGGCCAACCAACTTTATGAGGTTAGAAGGTTAAATTGACCCCATAATCAAAGATTGATTGTATTGGAGTTGCTTTCTTTAATAACCTATAAGATTCCAAAACCTATAGATGATGAAATAGATACTAGAGCCTTAAGTAGATGCTTGGTAGAATTGATGAGGTCCATGTCTTGCCATTAGTTCAATTTTTAAGGTACAATAGAAGCAATTAGTAGTAGTAGAAGTCAAAAGCGATGGTTTAAAATATATTAGAAAAATAGAAGAAATCGACCTCCATGGACAAAAAGTTAAATGCATTTCCCATACACTAATCGTTTTCAAGTAGTCCCAATATAGCTCATAAAGTATGACTTTCCTCCGAATGATTCTTTGGATTCAAGGTTGTTCACACCATATACTAAAATATCACAAGGTGCTTTTGTTTTGGGGGCCGTTCAAATAGGTAGCTAATAATGACTACACCTTTGGAGGCTCCAATTTGTTTTGAATGTATACTACAAATGGATCCAATTCTACTATCCCTTAACCTTTCTACTGCTCATCAGTTAACTGCCACATATTTAAGGTTGCTTTTTATATACAGTCTTAAAATTAGTCCTGTGCTTTCAAATTTTTCGGGGTCTTCACAATGGATAGCCACTAATGAATGTGTTTTTGGAATTCAAGTTTGCGTGCGGTATATACCCAGATGTGAGCAACGTCGCAATATTTTTGGTGTCCCCAATCGATAGCCGTTGACGGCAACTCTATTGAATTCAATGTCATACAATGCACATAGACAAACAAAAATGTTCACTACTCTCAATTTAGATAAAAAGTGTTTCATTTTTTATGATTTGGGTATCAAGTGCTAGACCTTTATATTTGTCATGGATTCTAAAGCAGTGTGGCCAATTGATACTAATTGTTTGTGGCCATTGGATAGCCATGAAACTATTTCCCAACCTCATCTAATGCAAAGAGAGTTTGAATTGGATGCAATATTTATTTCAATTTATCATTATATTAGACTTTTGGCTTTGAGCATGACAATTGTTTACATGTCGACATCATTTCAAATATTTGGATTCAAATAGCTCAAGAAGAATAAATTAAGATGAAATGTTGAACTTCCTTAAGATGAGTTGGAGTTGGAATGGCTTGGCTCTTTGGAGAAGAAAATAATGAACATTTCTTCTTGTCATAAGTAGTTGAAGTATGATCTGCTGCCAAAATCAAAAACCAATATTATATCATGTCTTATGGTGGACATTTCAGTTGAGGCACCATTTTTGTAAACGATGACACAATTCTATTTGTACACTTTTTTTTTTTGGGTTAAAAAAATTGGAATTTGAGGGGGGAGCGCTTATAAAACAATGAGGGGAATACAATTGCTGTCATGGATGATGTTATTAAATTGCGTAGAGACAATTGGATGCAATTACATGCTATGTTGAATGAAAAGTTGGAAAATGATGAAAACAAAAAGTCCTCTCCAGCAATACGTTTATGATGTGGAATGGTAACCACCATTTGCAAATAGGGTTGCCTATTTTCAATGGAAATCTTGCGGAGAACTTCATGTAGTATCATGTTGTTTAGAACATTATGTGGGTGGTTAAGGACTAAAAGGTTGTAACTACATTCATTTGGTAGTAATTAATGAAGTCAATTGGTACTCCCTTTGATTTCTTGAGCAGTTGTTATTTTGTTTGAGTTCTTTGTTTTTGACGCTTCTTTGATTTGAAGCGTTGCCCTAGGAAGTTGTAATGACTATCCATTTCTTGATTTCCAAGGTTGATTTTGCTATTGCATTACCTATTATTTAGGTGCTTGGAAACTACGATGGATGCCCAAATTAGAAAAATGAATCATGCATGATTGCATGGGTTTTAAACTGCAATACATGATTCAAAATCATATAATTGTATTGAGCGGAGTTCAATTTGGAAATCAATGAAATTACTACCATCCAATTTATTATGAAGCCCAATTTTTAAATGATTTTTATTGTCACGATTTTTTTCTTAAAAAAAACAACCTCCTAAAAAGGCATTCACTCCAAAACTAGTCATTTAGGCCAAAGGAATTATGACAATGAAAAATCATATTTATAAAATATAAAATAAATTAGGTGGACCATTTCATCATTTCAATTTACACGGAGATGCACATTGAAGACTACATTGATCACCGAACCGCAAAACCGACCATCATGTTTATACACCCAAAATGGCCTCAAAATAGTCATCTACGAAGCAAGGTCAAAATCTTCCCCGTTATTTATTTCTTAACAATTTCAACCACAGGATCCTCTGGTTCACTTGCTCAAGTGCATTGTTCAGAAATCTTTAGAATGAATATCTTCACCAATTGCAAGTTCAATGTGCCTATTCTTCAAAATGTAGGCTTATCTAACCTTTCCAAAAGTGGAAGTTTGTCTTTTGACATTTTTAAGGAACAATACATATGTCCTATAACTTTTGCGTTCTACTCACTATGTGGGAAAATGGGTTGAAAGCATATTTTAAAAATCTGAACCAAGAAAACTTTCATATTCAACATTTTGAAAATTGTAAAGTGACAGGTGTTATCAAATGGACAATAACACAAATATGCTAATAAATTTTGGAACAAATGGAGAACTGTTCATTCCAATGTTCAAAATGTTATAGCAATTTATTGGTATCCTTTTTTTTCACTTTCATTTCAAAACTAACTTTGCAAAATCGAGAGGAAGAAATGACTTTGTATGTGTTTTTTGACCTTCACCACATGCAAATGAAAACCCTTCATAACTTTGACCTCATTAGTTAGAGTTGAATGTTTCCATCTTTTGAGCATACATATGAATAACTATATAGAATTTTTAAGAGTTTATTTTGACATTTTTAGAAAAAATAATGTTTGGTAGCGGATTTGGCATGGACATTGGGAAAAAAGGTCAAACTTCTTCAATGTTTGTCGGAATGACGTGATGTAAAGCTTTGCACATAGATAATGATGAGTAATATGCACCCTAAGAAATTCATGCAAAAATTCCAAAATATGAAGTTAGTAGAGCGTGCCCGAGCTTTCAAAAAGCCCAAAGTGGCTTCTTTAGTCCTTTTGGGGTTCATCATTTGAAAGCATTATAATCATATGATTTAGTACTCGTCACTTTTAGTCCTTTTGCATTTATGGCCATATTTGTTAAAATGAGACAAAATGGTCATTTTGAGACTTCAACGCTAAAACAATTATAGTGATTTTATCCTCGAGTCGAAGATAAAATGAGAGTGCAACTTTTGGGCAATCAAAGGTTTTTAAATATATTAATATATGAAAGTCTCAAATTACTAAATAGTCTCAAAATTGAATAGTTATAACGATTTATCTTCGAGTCGAAGATAAAATTGAGACTGCACTTTGTCTCATTTTAACGAATATGACCTTATTTCACCATAAATATGTTTGGCTTCTATAGCCCACTTTTATTGTTCCTTCAAATCAAGACTTATTAAACATCATCCATAGAATGGGATTATGATATATTATTGTTGTACATTTATGTGCTCTATAGTGAGACATTCTAGACCAAAACGCCTATTTTTATTGTGTAATTGCTTACACTACTATTTACTTTGACTAGATTTGAAGTTTTGAAAATATATTGGTTCAACTTTTGGGTTCAAAATTCCATAACAATATATTCATTTGTTGTTCATTCGGATTACAGATCCTTACATTTATTCCGCACTCATAGGTCCCGAATAGATGTACATCCTAGGTACACATATTCCATATTATGTGGCCGTGATTACAATCAATTATAGTGCGTTTGAACCCAATATTAAAGGATATAATTTGTTTTCATGTAGAATAATGTCATAGCCCTTTTAACAAAGAATCCAGAAAGGTACTTGTGTACATGAAACACATATTTTTGAAGCTAATCACAGCATTAATACCTAATTATGACATTCTTTTTGTACATTCATGTATTATAGGCCAACCTCAACAACTTTGGGGGCTTCCTAATAACGAAATATTTGTAATTGGAGGGAACTTTTGGTATGCATTTTTTGAAACCATGTATAGCTGTTTTTATTCTTCACATATATTGCAATTTTCTCTAAAATGAATGCAAATTAGCCTTTAGAACATTTGAATTTTCACCTATGTTTTTGGTCTTCTCAATTTGATATAATGTTAACTCAAGCCATCTTCTAAGTTGCTTCAATGTCATTGATCTCTATATAAAATACAAGACAGGTGTACTTATCATTTATACACCGTGAAATCGTGAATGGAATGAAAATGAAGGCAAACAGGCTCAGACGCTCATAGCTTCACATTCACAAGGTCACATACTAGCGTCTCCATTTTATGTGGGAGGGAAGAATTGATGTCATTTCATAAATTCATATCTTCCAATGATAACGGTGGAAAAATTTGTAATGGTCTAAGCATCCAATCCAAGCAATGTTTGATACAATCCTGGAGTGACAACAATATGAATACATGTCACTCCCAAATTCCAGTCTTAGTGTTGGAGCTATTTTGTTGAAACATAGTCATGCACATTTAGATGTGAGCACCTCCATGATCAAGGAAAGTTAGCTTTGAAACCAAAAAGCATTGTTCTAGTGATTTAGTTTACAAAGTGAATCGTAACATGTGGAACATCAGTTTGCATGCTTATGATTTTTTTAGAAAGGGTGCAATGTATGAAAATGTTTTTAAGGGGATTGTATTTAGGGTAGAGGGAACCATTACTAATTGGGAGCCCCATTGACAATGATTATGGTACCACAATTCCAATGAAGCTTTTGACGGATTTGCATCTTCTTCTTGGAATGTGTTTTTCTATACTTTATCAATGTTTGGACCAATTATTTCATGACACATAAGGAAGGAAGGAAGTACAAACCAATGAGCACGACAGCAGTTCTACATTGATATAAATTGGATGTACCTAGGTGTTGGTTATAGGTCAAGTCCAAATGTGGCCTCTCTAAAATCATAGTCATTTCAATTCAAGAAGGATTGGATTACCAACTTGACGGCAATTCCCTTCACTTTGGTCATGCACATTTGATCATATTTGCTTTGCCTTGCAACACCCTATGCCATATTTAGATGATGTTTGGAGATCGATTATGGCCTCCTCTAGTATAGAGGAAATTCCTAAAAGGTAGAGAAATTGTTTAGGCAATTAGGCATTACTTCCTAAATGGCCCAGGCCCTTTTTGAGTTTCTTTGAAATCACTCTTAACGAAACAAAAAGTCAATCATTTCATACCTTGTATCATTTTCTTAAAATATTGAACCATACAAATTCTAACTAGACATGTTAGAGATTGCATAGGAAATGAAAACAGAGCAATATCACTTACGCGTTGAGATTTTATAGTGTTTGATTATGAGGTGTAAATACTACAAGAATGAGTCAGTGGTAGTCTTTGAATCCTCTTTCCACATGACAAATCTAAGATGTTGGTCACCTAAAAAATAGGAATGCAAGGTCCAGACATGCATGTCTCCAATCCATTTATGGCTTCTCAAATCTAGTCTACATTTTTGTTAAATGAATTTCTAATGACCGTGGTTGTTCTTCCCACATGTAGCGTAGATTAGGTTCATTTCTAGGAGCTCTCAACACTACGGGAAGTCAAGATTGCAATGGGTACCCTTGCTCAAAAAGTTGAATTGAAAATTATAATCAACCATTTTGAAAATTAGGCTTTGGATGCCCAAACAGAACTCCGAAAACAACACCCAAAAAATACAGCAAACCTACTAAAAATAGCGGACTGGTTACATTTTATTTGACCTCAATGTTTTTAAAACACCACATTCTGGTGACTTTAGGGCATTTAGGGGTTCAATTACCCGCTGTCTCATTCTACAGTATAATATACCCCGGATTTAGGTCAGATGTGCCTGTCGTACACGTCGTTGTTCCCTGGGCCCCACTTATGTGAACAGTAAAGACCACCTGCAATGACTGGCCGTACGTGTACAAAGCAATGAAAGTCGCGCTAGGTGCTGCCGCCGCCGCCGCCTTTTGTTTTGAGGTTCACTTGCAGAAGTGGTTCCCCCGGTCCTTGCACTTTGTTCTTTCTCCTTGTGTGATTGCTCTTGACGTCGGTCGCTCCAAGGCTTGCTTGTTGGAGAGAAACCTCGATGAAGACCGTTTCTTTTTGGTGCTTTCATTTGTTGTATCGTCAGTATAGGATGAGTTTCTATTAGCTTTATAGTCGCAAGAACCCAATCTTCGGATTTTGGCACAATAGTACGCTTCCTTATTTTTGTCGCAATTAGAGAGTGGTCGAATTGGAAGCGCAGTGACTGTATATGCAACGAAATTGTTGAATTTTGAATGGGCAGAATGCCGTGTTGTCGAGATCCAAACAGCCCTTGCTGTCTTTTTCTGCAGGGTGAGTTTCTCAATTGCTTCCCCGTTTTCTGACTTCGAAGTTGTGCATTTGAAGTAATGTGAACACCTGAAATTATGAATTTCTTGACGTTCCGTGAGCATTTTGTTTGTGATGCGCGGGGAGTTCTCGTAGCCAAAACTGCCGATGCTGAAATGGTGTAAATCTTGAATCGAGGACGTGTTCCTCTATTGTGGGAAGTTGGCATTGCTGAATTGAGAGTCGTTGTAATGGACAATGTGAGCATGCTGAATTTATGGCAATTTGGGTTTGTGAATGGCAATTCGTGCTAATGGACAATCAGTTATGAGTGCATTGTGAATTGCCGTAAATTTGTTTCCACTAGGTGGGAATTCGTGCAATGGACAGTCGCGGCATTGCAATTTGCTAGACGTTTGCATAGCTAAATAGGAGTCGCTGTAGTGGACTTTCGATGCCATTTTCAATACCGTACGTGGGCATTGCATATTTGGGAGTTCATTTAATGGACATTTGTTGCATCGTGAGTTCGATGCTCTTTTTGCGTGCACAGTACTTTCTATCTACACCTACGTTATTTTCAGTGCGCTTCCTCGATTTACTTTCTAGTAAGCTCATCCTATAAGGTGGGTATAGCGCCTTCCATGATAACGTCGGCATGTCTTTCGTTGCCGAAATAGTGACCTTACCAATTATAAACGACTTACTATCAAGTGAATGAAGGTGCCCTCCTCTAACGTATGGAGATTGACGTCTTAGTATTGCATGCCTTTTGACATCATAGTAAGTCGGCATGGTCTCAGGCCAATGGTGGAGGCCATGGAAAATCTTGGTTCCGACCGCGCAGTCGGAAATCATTTTTCAGCGAATATAATGTTCCTGTCAATTTGTCATAGTGCACATTCTATCGGTGGCCACACGTGTTTTTCCAAGTCACACGTAAAAGTCCTCAAGGTCTGTCCACTTTGTACTGCACAGTCTAAAGGCGTTCTCTATTTCTCTGTGGATATGTCGGAATTGACAAAGTAGAAATCGGTGTCCAGTAGACATAGTGCTCCCAAATGCACCATCGCCAGTTCAGAACGAGAAAGTCATTCCAGTGGGCTCCGTTCCGACCGCGCGGTCCGATGTGTTTTCATGCCACAGATTGACATGCTTGTATGAGTGATGGAAGTCGTCCCTTTGCAATTTGACTGCAGCTTCTAGAGTAGCGTGCGGATGTCGTCGACTCGGTTCCGACCGCGAGGTCCGAAGTGTTTCCATGCCACAGGATTGACATGTTTGTATGAATGAAGGATGTTATCCCCTCGCAATCCGACTGCAGCTTCTGGAGTAGCGTGCGGATGTCGTCGGCTCGGTTCCGACCGCGAGGTCTAAAGTGTTTCCATGCCACAAGATTGATATATTCATATGAATGATGGATGTTATCCCCTTGTAAGTCCGTGTGCAGCTTCTGGAGTACCGTACGGATGTCGTCGGCTCGGTTCCGACTGTGCAGTCCAAAGTGTTTTCATGCCATAGATTGACATATTTGTATGAGTGATGGAAGTGATCACCTCGCAGTCCGAGTGTAGCTTTTGGAATATCGTGCGGATGTGGTCGGTCGAGTTCCGACCTTGCGGTCCAAATGTTTTTTGGCAAGAGGGGTTTTGATGACTGCTGAGGTTTGGTTGCTTAGTATCGCGCCAAATGGAAGCATTTTCAAGTGTCATTGGACTTGCATTCCCGACTTCAGCCTAGGTGATTCTACTATCTTTTGGGGGTTTCAGATCGCGCGGTCTAAAATCAATCGACACTTTTGCTTGCCAGGTCCGCTTTGATCATTTGTAAATGGCTTGAAGAGCTCTATACGAACTTCAATTGCTGTGGTAGTGAGATGCAAGAGGTAGCCTAAACCGCAGACGACACCATTATTTTATGGCTTCTTCCAGCAAATCCGATGGTGACGAGGTGCTTCGTTTATCATTGCACTCTACCTCTAATCTTGGTTTTGGATTTCATGTTCGTCGTTGCAAGCCATGTTGTCATGTGACTCATGTTTTGATGATCCAGGGTTTTGTCGAGTGTGAAGAGGAGGACGTCGACTTGGAGAAAGCGCTCGAGTTGGACACGGATGCAAGTCCCATCCCGGAGTGTGAGGGCATTGACCGCGATGGCTGGTCCGGAAAGGCCCTTCTTGCAAGGCACGAGGACGGTTCTGATTTTGGCAACGTTATTATAATCACTGCCAATCCGGACGCTTGTGTCGACGGGGGAAGACACCTGGGGAAGCATGACATCGGCATCGTGGTGTTGGAGGTCCTTAATGGAGACCATAGTGTCGGAGACACATGTTTGCGTTGGCCGATGCGTAGGTTGTTCTATGATGGTGAGACCGGTCTTGTCAACGTTTACGATCATGGTTGCAAACAAAGAGCTATGGATGAAGATCTCGAGTGGAGTCGGAAGAAAGTTGGCAAACGTAAATATCGCTATGACCATAGAACTCGTGCCCCTCCGTCGGAGGACAAGAGGACAAGGAAGGTATCATGGGAATTTGTCGCCCGTGTGTTCGAATTACCGTGTTGCGATCAAGAGTGCAATCGAACCCCCCCCCCTAATGTCATTTGTGCCCTTTGCACAGAACTATACATCCAATCTTTTCAAGTGAAGTTGACAAAGATGTTGGATGTCCACAGGACGATGCACAAAGGAGTCCAATCATCCAAGGATTTCGTCACCGTAGAAGGCGTAGACATCTGTCTGCATGCATGGAGGACTGTTCACGACGTTCCTAAGCGCATGTTTCGGAGATATAAGGCAAAAGCAATGGCCGAGGTGAGGGGTGCTCCGCACGGGAACTTTAAGAGAAAGAAGACAAGGACCGCCTCTATGCAGGCCATCCAATTGTTGCGCTCATTACTGGAGGCGAGCGCAGACCAGATGCCACATCTGACACGTACCTTGCACACGGGCGAGAAAGTTGGACTCAAGGTTCTACCCGCTGGAACCCAATGGAGGCATCTCATGGCAACTGTAAATGAGGTATGCATCGCACGTGTCCGTGAAATACTCTAAATGGTGATATTAGGTTGGTCGAACAACTAGGTTGCCTCAATACAAGACAGGACAATTCCTACAAATGCCATCAAAGTCGGGAAGTATTTTCACAAATACATCCATTCATACATGGAGGTTCATGAACTTCAACTATACGGAAAAGTAATTCGAGTGTAGTGCGTTCTTCGGCACTAACCAAAAATATTCAAGGTGTGGAATGTCAACAAAATAGTGAGGGTCAACTTCAATGGATTATTTAGTGTAGGCACATGTTCTCGCGCGTGAACAAGACTCCTTGCTTTCACAAAATATTATCTTAGGAGAACGGTACCCCAAGAGACCTCAGTTCGTGCTTACAGGGGGTAGATCCAAAGAAATAAACTATGTTTTCGTTGTCGTTTCTTAGTTTTGTAAACTGGTTCCACATCTTCCACATTGACCTTACCACAAGATTGTGAAACAGAACTATACTTATCTTCATACAATAGATGGCAATTATTTGGCAATGAGGATGAATGAATAGTCAATATGTAGGGGGAATGAATTCCTCCATGAATTTTCTTCCAATCCAAGCCGTTCTCAGAGAAGAGTGCATGGGATAAACAAAGCCTTTGAATACATAAGACAATCAATAGTGTTCAAATTTGTCATTTGATTGAGATTACAGGAATGATCATGTATCTGAAGATATCCATATCATTTCATGCATGACCTAACAATGGGAGCACACCTCTTTCTCATGCACATAAATTAGTACACAATCATCTTTTTGATTACATGGAAATTTTGGGTTGTCAATCACAAAATGAGAATGCTACCATGACATAATGATTTTTTGAAATGTTCAATTAACAGCACACTAGAATATGATGTTTACAACTACCAAAACTAAGGTAAAAGAGCCCTACAGTAATAGAGTAGGCATTCAAAAGGGTCCCTAGAAAGGGTTGCAAACTGGACAATCGGTGGTTCTTCAATGGACCTCCATAGTCATCGAATGAATCAAGGAAATGATCATTATTACTCACAAAAGCCAATCATTCTCTTTGCTTTTTCCATCTTTCTTTACAAGTTGCAAGCTTACCATTCATGGAAGAGCCAAGAACATACCTAAATAGTCCCCTATGACACATCTTATGTAAAACTTCGTAACGAGTTAAAAAATGCAAAACCCCTTTTGTCACATTCCTCATCCATTTTTCTTTCTTTGGAGATGGGCTGAAATGATTTCCATCCAGGTCAATACATAAAATAGGCAGATCAGTCCTTGGATGGTCCAATGGAAAGCCTTCTACCTCATATCAAGTTCCTCCAACTTTCAAGTTCTCTTCACCAATTTGAGCATCATCATAACTACCACTTATGGAAATGAATTCATCGAAGAGAGAGGCGTTCTTTCATTCGCTTACAATGAGAAGTCAAGTGCTACTTTATTTTGAGGAGTCTTTTTTCAGGGAGGGAAAAGGCGCAGAACATGTCCTGTCTCTCACGAGCCGTTAACATTCCTTGAGGTCATTGATGTCAAGGGTGGATCGTATGATGTCCAGTTCTGAGGATGTATGGTAAGCTTTCCAATCCTGGTACAAGCAATGAAACTCTTGATGATTGTCTTTGGAAATTGCATCCACATCAATGGAGGACAAAACACCAAATGCAATACTTAGAGGTGGCTATGTATTTTGTGTTGTTTGTAGGCAAACAAGAAGTTGGGATTGTCGCCCCTTTCGCAATCGTGTTTTAGTAAAATTCAAACAAAATACTTTTTTGAATATGTCATCAAAGGAAGGGGAGATTCTTTTGCAAGATGTAGCATTTGCGACAACTTGAAGCAATTGCGAGCATCATATGCACCGGGATCAGAGGACTTTCTGCGAATTCAAGCTCGTTTCAAGAAGCATTTGTTTCTCCAAGAAGCCTGTCGCCATGCATATTATCGCAGAAGGTGGTTATCTCAACTCCGACCATCTCAACTTTTGTCCATCATGCATGACAAAATGGACCATTCAAAAACCGCATGTCCAGCTCTCGCGAGGAAGACAAAGGCATTGAACGGGTTTATGAAGTTGCCCGTCCAAGTGACTGGCATGTTTGCACATGGGCATGGAGATGGCAAGTATGCTCATTATAGTTTGGATGTGTTCTCAAGCGATAGCAACTTCACAGTGGGTTTGATTGCCAAATTGTTGCGAGATTTAGAAGCCCCTCCTGCAAAGTCATCTCGATCACTCTTTGCAGGGTCTGGTCGCACCGCGTTGTATTGTGCATTGCTCCAAGGGAGCGAGATTTGTGTGGATTCATTGGGAGATGTCCCGTTGCAAGTCATCGAGGCTCGCCGACTGCCCCCAGTCCTACACATTCAAATGGACAATTGCTGGAGGGAAACAAAAACAGGTATGTCTTTTGTCTTTGGTCCCTTCTAGTTGCAAGAAGGATCGTAAAAGAAGTGGTCGTATCATTCATGATAGTGGGACACACCCATGACGACATCGACGCATCCTTCGGACGATGGAGTATGGAACTCCGTGAAAAAGACCATCCAACCTTGCCCTTCTTGATGCAATTGTACATGGACATGGAAGAAGCTCCATTCATTCCGCACCTAATCGAAGAAGTTCCCAACTTCAAGGCTTATGTGAAACCTTACATGGAGATGAAGAAGAAGCAATTGGTGGGACATTCTCACGGAAGGCAATACAAATTCTTTGTGGATGACAACAGTTGGCCTATCATGCAATACAAGCTAGCGTGTACCGACATGCAGTGGTTGCCCAAAGACGGACTCAAGCTGTGGAAAGAAGATGCAAAGCACAAGCCTTTACTTCCCCATGGTGCTCCTCTACGTGTGAAACCCTCAAAAATGAAGAAGGGAGCTGAAATTCTACGTGGTCTAGACGAATACATCCAACATTGGACAAACATAGCCAAAGAAGATGGGACCCTTACATCGGTACCCTGGAGGGAAGACCCCCACAAGCATACAACGTGGTCACCGATCTCCGTGAAGGTTTCTACGTTTTTGTAAGACCCACCCAGAATGCTGTGGAACCCGTGTGGCTTGGTAGGGCAGTGGAGAATCCACAATTTGATCCTGAAGTACAACATTTTCGTGAGGTTTTGGTGCAATGGTACCTACCATGTAGAACATCAAAGGACGTACAACGCTTGTATTTGGGGTGGGATTCAAAACCCACTTTCAGATGGAAGGTGGACAAGATGGCCCTCTAAGCCGACTATGTTTTAGCGGATTGCATCATGGCATCCTGGAAACCGCATAAGAATGATGGAGACAGCTTCATTGCTCCCCAGCAACAAGTGAAATTTGCAATGGATAATTTGTGCCGAATCGCAGAGGAAGAACAACAAGCTTCGTTCACATAACTTTTCCTAGCAGTTGTTTCTTGGGAAGAGCCTCACCAATGGGCACAAGTCAGTTGTGCATTTTGCAAGGTCATTCCCCCTAGTATACAGGAAGGCACACGTGGTTTTCACAATCATCTACTTCATAGATATTGTCTAGGATTGCCGAACCCTTCTCTAGATTCTTGCATGTACGGTCTGCTTATTCAGTACGTTTTGTCCAGACTCTTGGATTCAATAAGAAATACTATCAAATAATGTAAATATTCCTTTCCACTTTCCAGTTTTGTCCACTCGAAATACACAGTCTTGGATTTGATATTTCTTGACCACACCCTCCACAATGACGCAAGTCAAAACACCCACATTCCATCCTTCAAGGCCTTGCAAACAACTCAGCAATTGGAAGGAGGGCACCAGTCGGCAAGAGCACCCACTACGTTCTCCACCCTTGTAGGAGTTGGGTCCACAACATTCATCCATATCCCCTAATTGTCGATGCTTGCATCCATAGCCATAGAAGACAAAACGAGGCAGTTGTAGATTTCATTCTACATGCTCTTCACCTTCTAAGGAGCCAAAGTGGCAAAATGTGGCCAATTTATTGGAATTTGGCCTAAACACAATAGATGACTACGAAGCACACCTTCCTCCTTCGACTCTAGTCCTCTACGTCAAAATGGCACACGCAATATGTGACAATGGCACTTGGAATATGTGAAAATGGCACATGGAATATGGAAAAGTGGCACATGGAATACCGCCATTTTAACGAAATTCACCATACTTCACGTTTTTGTTTCAAAATGGCCTTTTTTAGTGTGTTGTCTTGTGACTTTAGGAATAACATTTTTCTAAATAAAATATGAACAATTTGTAAAGCATTGGGAATAGTATGTCTCTTAAAATTCAGACTTAAAAAATATTATTCTAAAAGTTATGCACAAGAAAAGTGCAATGGAAAATACCAAAAAAATAGACACTTTGATATTTGATTTTAATAAAAAAAAATCCTAACCTAAAGATGATTTTTCTCATCAGTTTTAATTTGTGGAAAAAATAAAATGTATTTTCTGCACATGTGCAAAAGTAGAGCACTTTAAGCACATATGAAAGGTGGAAAATGTACTATTTTTAGAAAATTTCTTTGTGGACTTGTGTAATTTTAGTAGAAGTCTTTGCATGCCATTTTTGAGCTTCAAATTTGTATTGTTGGATGAACAATAGGACTACAAACCTCCAAAATGGACAAGGTAGATAGCCAACTGGAGGCTATTAAAAAATAGTACAATAATTTTTTCTTTAATTCAAAAAATTCAAGAATGTCTAGAATTTTTATATGCACCTTCCATTCAAGTTTTATGTGAAACGGATATTCAACACAAATGTTTTGAGCAAAAAAACCACCTATATAAGGCCAAGGGGACAAAAATAGGACAAGTGTTTCTTGCAATCACTCGATAGTACTAAAACCCACCAAAACCACATGTGTGATATATGTTTAAAATTCAATATCCCCTACTTTGTCATTCTTTTTTAAATTTATAAAAATTCAAATAAAATCTTTCATGCCATAGGAAGCTTCACTCCAAATTTCACATTCATTCCATCATTTTTGCAATATTTATGGCATGAAACAACTTTTGCATGCAACATGTGACGCAAAATAGTACAAGTGTTTTTTGCAATCATTCAAGATCCCTTATGTGTGATTGCAAATAGGTTTTCAAACTTTCAAATTTGATTATGAGTGGCAAATAAAAAGATCATGTCTCCTTGCTATGAGATAAAGCCAAGGACAAGGGCTAGCGTTTGGTCCTAAAATTAACCTTTCACCCAACCCAGGGCTACCTACATCAAAAAAAATGGACTAGATTGTTTTGGTGCCATTTTGACACCAAAGGGCCGCATATAGATTTTGTCACTTTATACATATTAGGTTGGTATGGAGGTTGGCTCCAAATTAACTTAATTACATTTCAATGCACCATTGATGCACCATTGTGGCACCATGTTCACATGCCTTGAAGTTCCTAATGCGGCTCTATCCAATTGGGAACCTTGCTTATAGTAAGTTTTTAATTTGTAGCAGCTTACAATCTTGCAACCGCTCCAACTAATGGTACATACCCACTTGGCTTTTTATGAGAGATCCATTGCTAAAAGATACAAAGTAATAACTTATTAAAAGAATCAAATAGACTGGATCCCATTTTTAGGATGGATATTTTGTCAAATTAGCTTGAAAAGTTTAAACAAAGCAAGGGATAAAGAACTTTGATGTTAGAAAATGCTTTCATTATAGGACCTTTGAGAGACACTTACGTTACTAACACTGGAAGCAAAAAGACTCTCCACTATTGAACCTTTGTGTTTATTTTCTATGCTTTAGAAATGAAATCTATTAATCCCTAAATGCCCTTGGCACTATTCAATGGCTTTTGGATGATCTGCATAGATCGGTACAGACTATTGAAGCATTTTTTCATTCAAGACTTCTGATTACCTTCCATAGTGGGTTATGAAGGGTTTTCAATTGAGTTAGTAGTCTTGTTAGTGTTTGTCTTCATGTAAATTAGAAATAATGAAAGAAAACGGATCACAAAAATATGCCATTTTAGTATATTTTGGGAAGTAGCTACTCCTTGTTCTAAATCTGAAATTTCTCTACAAAAGCAATACTTTTGAGTTTGAGCCCAACTTAGAAAATGAAGATCATCTACTCTTGTTTGAACTCCAATTTTAAAAAATTCTTAAAATCCAATTTTTTGTTGCAATTTGAACTTTGCATGTATTTTCAATGTTTATTAAATTTTAATCATAGAATAGACATGGAAGTTAAATTTACACCATGATGTTTGTCATTGTAATATGCACACATGATGAAATTTTTAGAAATTTTGGAATAATTTCCATTTGATGTGATTATTTTGCCTTTTCTTCAAAAAATCTCTAAACAACTCAGTTTTGTCAAAAAAGTCTAAGAAAATTTTGAAGTGAAGAAGACATGGAATTTCATCTCTGAAAAATAAATATAATGTTTATCATGCCTTTCTAGTTGCCAAATGGCTAAAGATTGAGTGAAAGGCAGAGAAGCTTGAAATCTATGGTTATAGGCCCATCCATTAAGGGCTAATTAGTTTCAACTTTCTTTAATATGTGATTTTGTAACTGATTCTCAAGGTCCCACACATCTTATTTACACATGGTTGTAGTAGGGGGGAGTCCAAGGTGAGTTGGACAACTCTTTCACCAAGAAATCACACTTGCTAAAGTGGAAATTGCCCTGTGCAGTGTACTATCCCTATTGCACAATTGAAAAGCATTGTTTAGCTTTCACCTAGCTTTGATGTCATGTCGCTTTTGTTTCTTGTGATTGTACTTGTGAAATTCATAAGATTCTTGAGTTTCTAAATTTAATGTATGTACTTACCTTGCTTTGTGCACCACTGGAGCGTAGGTTGTGTTCTTTGAAATGATGAGGAGTTGATGAATCAACAACGTTCCACTTCTAGAATACAAAGTTTGCAAAGTAGTTGGGGAAGAAGAAGTACGTGTCCATGTCATGGAGAGTTGTGGTGTGAGAGAATTGATCTTGGACTGAGCAACTGGCCTCTTGTTGACAACTTTGCAAGCTCGAATTCAAGTATGGTGGAATCGTATCGCAAAACTATCAAAAGATGTTTAATTTTGCTCATATCCTAAATGCAAAAAAGATTTGAGGAAGGCAAGGGCAATCAATTGGACACACAAATCTATATAGCTCAAAATCTTTGCCAGATGTATTAAGTGAAGGTACATTTAATTTAGGTTTAAAATTTTTTGATCTACAAAATATTCTAGAATTACACATAATCACATATAAATACTAATTATTTGTACTAAAATATTATTATGTGAAATAGTGTATTACCATATGTATACCCATATCATTAACTATTATTTATTATGATCATATGTACATTTGCTTAATTATATTATAACATGTTATAATGATTTGATATATTTGTTCTAATTTAATCCCTAAAAGGACAAGCTTTTTGTTTTTAGCAACATATCTTTTTTGGGTAGGTATGTATAAGTAGAGGTTTTATTATTTTTCTTGGATATTTCTGTACAACATGTGGAATATCTTTTAGGCCCAGCAATTTTCATAACTTTTGACTATATAGATAAAAATTTATTGCATGATATGTTGTTTATTTCTCAACTTGGGCAATCTAGGGAGATTTGCAAAAATCACCTTTTTCATGTACTAAAATTTGAAATTGAATTTCTAGATTTATATATGCATAAAAAACTTTGTCATTTCTATTTTGATCAACGAGTCAAAAGTTATTGGGAGTTTTTGTTTGTGGGCATTGATGGATTCTATATTCAAAAATAAACTTTGAAGCCCTTTATTTAACTCAATTTTAAATGTTTAAAAGTAATAATAACTGGATGTAACTAAATCATTAAAAGCATTGGGATTGACATTTTTCAATTTAAAATATAAATTGATGACAGTTGAGTATTTTGAATCATTCTCTACTTCTTTCTACTTATTATTTTCTTTCCTAAATGTTGTATAATTCAAAATGATTTGAAATCTTTCAAGAATGTAGCCAACTTGACTTGAACAAAGAAGCGCCAACAATATGAACGTTTTTCATACAAAAGTGAGCTTGTAAAGTGAGCTACTTGATTTTTTGCAAGGACAAAAATAGGATTTTGGTCAATTCAAATGTTGATATCTTGCAGTCTACACAATACAAATTTCTGAAATTTTTTTCACATCTTTCCTAAGCAATTTACTACGAGATCCAAAGGTTAACTATATCAAAAAATGTTATCTTTCTAACGGTACTTGTACTTCAAATGGCAATTTTGGGGTGTTTTTGGTTAAAACGCAGTCAAAGGCCTTTAGGGGTTCAAGATAAGGTAGAAGGTTCATAAAGCACTTGGGCTCTAACATTGTCTACATTTTGAAATGTATACAATTAACGTATTTTCCTTTTTTCATTGCATTAGCAATGTGCTAATAATGTACATTCTAGGAGGTGGACACTTTTAGTAACCATTATGTTTCAACTTCAAAAATTCATGAAAAATTCCATTAAACTTCAAAGAATATGAAATGACTTGGATTAGTCAACAATTCCATCTATCTTTCTCAAAAAATTCTCAAAAATATTTCAAAAAGAACCTCTTCAAATTCATTTTCATCTCTTAAATGTGCATTTACATGCCTACCACCTTATAGATCTTACTCACTTAAAATAATTACAATATTTTTTAACATGACCATAATACAAAAGCACATTAGAGAAAATCTAGCCCTTGTGAAGGAAATTGTTTGATGGATTTTGGTTCTCTTTTATTCAAAAAAGATGATCAAATTGTTAGAGTGGCATTCTTTTTCTGCTCTTAGTTGGCAACAATGGCCACTTTTAAAGAATTTTTGAAGTGAATTTTCTAATTTTTAAAAGTACAAAGGTGGAGGTCTCATTTTCTAGCATAAATTTTAGCATGTGGCCCAAAATTGTATTTCAAGGTACACAAAAAGACTCGATAGTATTGTTGGGGCCCTATAGTGCCTTCAATTTGTTGATGTAAATTTCTCTTTATGGCAAATTAAGTATTGTCATCCATCCTTGCCATCCACTAATTCCACCACTTATGAACATCACAAGTTTCTAAAATAGTAGGTTTGAAATCTAATCAACTATCTAATTTCATATTCTATGCCTCAAATAGTACCAAAGGTGACTTGTAGTACAAAAGTATTCAAATGCTGAAAATAAAAAAATGCAACAAATAATACAAGTATTTCTTGCAATCACCCTCTTATTTTAGGGAGGACAAGCAAGGGGATTTGTCAATTCACCCTAGACTCAAGCCTTTCCCTTAACTTCCTACTTCACCACATGCACCTTGCGCGTTACACATCTTAAGGTATCCTTTGTAGTAGAAATGCCCCACATTAGAGCACACTTGTCATCTAAACACCATCAAGAAAGGTTTCTAGGTTAGTCCATTTCATTGTTGAGAGGGTTATAATATAGTACAATCTTCCTTTCAACTCCTAAGTGACCACTTTTCAACAAAATGTAAATTGTAGGTGGCATCAAAGTTTGCAAAGGTCTTGTCTTTTTTGCGCAATTTTGGGCTCCAAATTTTTGTCAAAGATATTAGCACACATGTTGAATTTTGTCCCAATAGAAACACTCCTTTAAGAATCACTTCCAAGTCTCACCCTTATAGTGACTTTCAAAGCATATTCTATCATTCAATAATGAAGATAAACTATCTATTGGGATATTTTTTTGCCATCTTGATGATTTATTTCAACTCCTATAGAAGTAGCCACTTTGGCCAACATGTTAAATAGTTTACAGATGTACAATTATGAAACATGGTGCTCAACCTTGGTTGCTACTATTTGGTAAATATTTGAGAACACTGAGTGTGAGTTGGATTCTTTACATCTCAACCATATAACAATTCAATTAAGTCTCCATATTTCTTTTGTAGAATCATTTAGAGTCGAGTTTGCACTTGTGCAGTACAATTCACATGGTACTCTAGCAAAATTGATTATTTTGAGATCTTCCTTGGGTTGTGCAAGATACCATGTTCATAGAGCAATTGGTGCCACATCAAAGCCACATGGAAGGACAACTGCTGTTAGCTTTTTGATTAGTAACCAAAATTTGAGCCTTTAGCATAATGTTCATATACTTCAGATACAAAGCCCTTGAACCCTAAACCCATACACTCTACACAACCATAAAGTCCAACATATTCTCTACTCACATTAGCATCACTAATGTCACGGTGGGTACTGATTCCATTGAAATGATTTTGCCAAATGTTACAAACTGAAACATCCAAATACAAAAGCATCACACCCCATTTGTTCATCTGCAATCAACAAAGTTGTAAACAGATACACTGAACCCCAAAATCAATGCTCATGTGGAGAGGTATTCATGAACTTATGTGATGATAAACATCAGAAATAGTAACATTGACCTCTACATTGGCTTCATTAGTGCTCGAGGTGATTTGCTTGACAACTTTAGAAGGACCATGCAGATTAATCATGTACTTGTGAATATGGAATTCAAACTTGTCTCAGATGTTGGTACATGAAAAAACACAAAATTGCCAAGCCAGCCTTCATTGCAACAAGGACACATAAATTTTCTGCCCACTTTTGTCTATTCATGATTTACAAAAAGCCTAAAGTAGAATGTTCTTTGAAATTGGTTGAGCACCCCTTGCTGTAGCTCTCAAAAGGGATATGGGCACAAGACCTGTATTATAGCTTGTCAAAGTTATATGCAAACTTCATTGGCATTTTGGTTTTATAATGATTTTTACTTCACTAAAAAATTTACAAGAGTTATAGATCACATTGTACTCTTGGTTATTGTTAAAAGTCACTCAATTAAGAAAATCGAAATGCAATTGAGGTACATAAAACATTATGTAGGTCTAATACTTGCTTGCAACTTGAAACATTTAATTGCATTATTTGAAGTCTGTGAATTCACAACTAGTGCAGACTCCATTGATCACCATGTTCAACCTTGGAAACCCTAAAATAAGAGCTCAACAAAAAACCAACAATGACCACCCCAAGCACAATTTTGAATCTCCAAAGAGAAACGAATAAACAATGGAAACATTGACAAAAGATAGAAACAACACCCTTGTGAGGCGTGAGGTTTACCTACACTTACACATTTCCATGGACAAAGCTTTTGGTGATGTATGGGCCATAAATTGCAACCACGCAGATGGTGAGCATGAGGATCTGTCTTGTGCCTCCTTCCACTTTCTCCATTGCCGCTCCCAACCCACTTGCCTTGAGAAACCAACAAAAAATTTATGCTGAAGTTTGACAATTGGAAGTGTGTGAGTATTTTGCAAGCTTGTCAATGCATTGATTGAAACATGCTTTGGTGGGAGTCACCAGAATGCACGCAATGCCTTACTGTTAGTTAAAAATCTGGTACAATTACAGGAAGCCTAGTTAGACACAATTTGCACTATGAATTGGAGAACTGCTGTCCCATTCGCCACCTTGTCCTTCCAGCTCCCTTTCTCCTCCTCCACCCTCCCTATTCCCTACCATGGGGTCTCACTCTTAGATAGGACAAAGTAGGTCAAAAACTTTAAAGTGATGAAATTTGGCTTTCAGGCTTGGATGAGGTGGTTTATAAATGTGATCAAGAAAGAACAAGAGATGTGAGCAATATTGTTGCAAATTGCTTTCAACATTCCGGTAATTACTTAACGGTGTTGTATTAATGCATCAATAATAATAAATGCACAAATGAATGCAATATTGCAACTACTCAAAATCAATATATGCAAAAAGCTTAGTATAGAGTATTGCATCAATAAAAGCACATTTCTACTTCATTGTTACAAAATTATAAGTTACAAATTGTAAATTGAAGTTATACTTTTAAATTTAATAAATAGGAAAATCCACATCATCAAAAATAGCTAGTCAAAGAAAAAAATTTATAATTTTGTTAAACTACTGCAATATTCAAATACAATTCAATGAACATAGTGCAATAATTACCTCTAATGCCTCAATAGTTTTGATTATGTATTTACCAAAACGCTCCAAATTGCCATTTCTAATACAAGAACCAAATGTTCTATTAAAAAAAATTAAGAAAAAAACGTTTTTAGACACATAGAATTGTAGATCTTGTAGCACACTACTTTGAAAAGATGTGGGGAAATTCTTAGAACTTTTCACCATGGAGATTGCCAAGATATTAGTATTTGAGCTGACAAAATTTTTTTTGGAGGCCTTGTAAAAAATTTGGCACTTGCACTTCATAGAGTCACATTTGTATGAAATGGTGGTGTTTTTCTAGATCCAATCTTCAAAGTCAATTGACAACATGGTTGCAAAATTTCAAAGCATTTGTGAGTGTAGAACATATTACAAAACTCTAGTAAGTAGAAAGAAGTAGAGAATGATTTAAAATACTAAATTGTTAAGAATCCAATTATAGAATTGGAAAATGTTAATTCCAATGGCTATAATTTTGTAATAATAAATCTACACCCAAAGTTTTTTTTTTTTTTAGAAACATTGAAGATTGGATTAAATAAAGGACTTCAAAGTTTATTGTAGAGTAGGAAATTCATAACTATGCACAAACTAAAACTTGCCATTTCATTAATCAAAATGAGAGATTTCCACTAATTTGAGAGGTATGAAATTCATTTTTCAATTTATAGAGTCAAAATCCTTGAAGATGCACCATACAGCAATCAAAAAAGCAACAAATTAACCTCAAATTGTATTGTTAAGAAATTACAAAATTATCAAAATGTGTTGTATTTATAGCCTATAAAAATAGTTTCATATATTTGTCCAAAATATCTCTATTTGAAATCACAAATTATACCACAAATAATTACCTAAAGTTCTTTCAATATGCTTTTCTTGAGGATTTTAGGGAGACAAGAGATTTCATAGACTTTGGAAGTTGAATGTCCTAGTACAACTTTCATTGTGTTCTTCTCTCCAAGCAAAATACTAGGCTTTTTAAAACAAAAAGGCAAGAGCAAGTAGGACTTTGGCACACTAGGAGGCCCATTTGGTGGACTATCTACCACACCATTGCCTATAAGCTTGGAAGAGAAACACTAGAAGAAAAGTATGTTGCACTTAACAAAAAACATCATTTGGATTTTGTTGAATTCCTTGTTGAAAACGCAAATTCCGTGTTTTTAACAGCTAATTCAACAAAATTCGGATGATGTTTCTTGTTGAGTGCAACATACTTTTCTTCTAGTGAAATTAGTCAAATCAGCTATTGCTACCAAGCAAAGAAAGTTCCTAGTGCTAAGAATTGTGTTTTAACAATAGTTGAAAGAAGAATTTGCCAATGCAAAATAAGAGAAGATGCTCTTGTTGTCTATTTCAACTACAGGAAGAGAATTATGTAAAGACGTGAGAAGGTGCACTTTCAATTAGTCAACTAAAAAAACTACAAGTCTAAGTTCTCGTCATCACTAGGCATGGTCTCAAAACTTAGTAGCATAAAAGTTAATGATTGTCCACCCAACCTAAAGGAAAGTACAATACTTTGAAATAAAAAAGCTTTTTTTGCCTATTTTATTACAAAAAAAATGCACAAAACTACAAAATAGGTAAAAGCAAAAGTTTAAGTGTAATAGAAATCAAAATGATATAAAGAAAAATTACCCAATAAGTTATTTGCCCATTTGCCCCAAGGTAGGAAGGTTCTTCTCTATGAATGCAAGATACTACCTTACTTAAGAATATTAGAGGATTTCACAATGTCCATAAACCCATTGTCCTCTCAACAATTCCACTAGTTATAGTTACCATAAAAAACCCATGTTTTCCAAGACAAGCCTTGATTTTTATTGACAACATTGAGTGGTCGTTCTATGCAATAAATCAATGTTTTAATGTCAATATTGATGTTACATTAGACACTTTTGTTAAAAAAAAACATAGATTTAATCCATTGGACGTCTACAAAAATTTGACAAGAAAAATCAAGGCATATCACCAAAAATACCAGGTTCTTATAATCAATGCATCCAAAGTCCCATCTTCCTAGATTAATTCTACATAAGAACTTCAAGCCTTCATCACAAGCAATGTGAAGAAAAAACAAAAAGACTTGACAACAGCAAATCCTTCAACTAAAGTCATTCTCCTTGTAAGACCAAATTTTTGAAAAACCAAAATCACCTACTTGCCATCCAATATATGGTGTAATTTGAATTGTGAAGAAAGATATTTAATCTTTAGAGGGCATGACCTATGTAACTGTGGCCATGCACAATTGTGCCTGTGACAGACACAAGCAACTTCGCCCAAGCCATCCGTCTCTTTGTTTTTGTGAGAAAAATCCAAGCTCGTGGTCTTGGCATCATCCATCTTGTTGTGCATGATTGTAATGCACTTGTATGGAAAATAGTGGAAGTGGTAATGATTTGCATAATACAAATCTCTATGAGCATG
Source organism: Antitrichia curtipendula (assembly GCA_951230915.1). Classification (NCBI taxonomy): domain Eukaryota; kingdom Viridiplantae; phylum Streptophyta; class Bryopsida; order Hypnales; family Leucodontaceae; genus Antitrichia; species Antitrichia curtipendula. The sequence goes on along the minus strand of CATNWC010000230.1, from coordinate 2,073,597 downwards.
ACCTATTGTTAAGTGCTTATGTAGCCTCATTGACTATTTTAGAGCACTTTGAGAATCAACTAAAGCACTCGTGTTTAGCTCTTGCAATTTGTCACAAGTGTTGCACCACGCAAAATTTTCTCTTGGCTTCTTCACATCATACTCTGAAAACCTAGATGATCTAATCTTACTTAGGTTTGAAACCAAAACCTCCTTCAATCCTAAACCTATAATTATATCATTGATTTATAGTTTTATTTTACCCTTGAACCATTGAAAGGTAGATAGTAAAACCTTGGAAACAACTTTCTTCCTTGACTTGGTATTTTGTGTTGAAGATGCACTTCAACATAGCAGCAACTTATTTAGTATGTTGCCTTGGCTTCAATAGTTTAGGATTTCTACAATCTCAAGCTTCATGTGTGATATTTATTGTTTTTCTGAAAATGGTAGAATGTCTCCTCCAAGAATCTTGAGATGAGCATCTAGGCTTGCATGCATACATTGATCTCTTCCACCACCACCATCATTTTTCTACCAGAGTCTTGATGAAACAATTGGTGAACATCTATCTTCACGTGGGGTCTAAACTTGAATGTTGAACTCTCATGCATGCACTCTCAAAAAGCTCTAATCTTCTTTTTTTGGTACATTGGAACATACATCTTACTACAATAGACTTTGCTCAATACCGCATTGATGAAATCTTGGATACGTTTGTCTTCAAGTTAGTTCAATATGCCATGCTAGCAAAGAGTAAACTTGGCCTTTGGGGATGTCTTCTTTTGAATGTATCTTTTAGACATAAACCACTACATGGATGTCTTTAAGAGAACCATTTGTGCCAAGAACAAGGTCAGAATTTACATTGTGGCAAGTTCCTTCACCAACAAACATGTCATCAAAGTTTTAGACTGAAACACACATTGTATTCCAAAGACGGCACAAAAGGCCTTGGCACTTTGAAATCCCAACATTCACTCCCTCCAAGACTTTAAACTCATCAATTAATGAATCCATCAACTTGATCAACTAGTGAACTCATAGTTTTTGACAAAAGCATGTACAAATAATAAAAGTTAAAAGGCTTCTCCTAGCAACTGTCAGGAGCCTAGGGAAATCTCAACAACCTCATTCAGATCAACTCAACCTAAACCAACAAGTATAAGGAACTTTAAGATTCATGTAATTCAACAAATCTTGAGGTTAATCTAAGAGATATCTAGACAAATACACCGCTTGAGTTTAGGCTGAGTTGGCCAAACCAAAAATAGATTCCAACTATGAAATCTTTTTGTGCATAATTATTGGTCACATACAATACATTTTTTTCTTCAAAAAAATTGAAAATTTGTAAAAGCTAAAAACCTTTGAAGATTTTTTTGGCAAGGTATTATGGAACATGTCATTTAAGGTTGAGTCAACCTAAAATGAATTAGACAAAAATCCCATGACAATGATTAATTCAGCAGAAAAACATAGTGAGAGAAGTTAGAGAAAGGGCGGAATTTCCTAGTCCTTTTAGGTTGACTTGACCTAAGAAGAGGAAGTCTTTTTAAATATGAGTACCACCACATGACCATTTAGATTGAATCAACCTAAAATGGTTTTGACCAAAGTCCCATGACAATGACTAATTCAATAGAAAAACGTAAAGAGAGAAGTTTGACATGGGGCAAAATGTCCTAGTCTTTTTAGGTCAATTTGACCTAAGTAAAGGAAGTCTTTTGAGATATGAGTACCACCACATGATCATTTAGGTCAAGTCAACCTAAAGTGACTTCCAAAGGATGTCTATAATTCAATTACTTTGCTTTAGGTTGACTCGACGTAAAGACCACTTCATTTATTTATTAGTTTTTACTGTCCTATTAGGTCAACTTGACCTAAATGACTCCAAAAATTGGGGGCTCAAGTTGTATATGTCTTCTCCGGCCCTTGTCATTGTTACATTTCCTCACCATACTTTAAGGCAACAAATTTGGAAATTCATACCCTAGATATCCATAACCTACAAGATATACAATGAACTATACAACTTGATAGAAGATGTACTAAACCCTAAAATGCACCATTCCCACAATACACTTCAATGCAAGCCATTATGGAAACAATTGTCACTGGAATTGCTAATAGAAAATAGAAAAATTTACATTGTTGGAAATGAAATTATTATAGTGACATTGCAACATTCTTGACACACCCAAAAAGAAAAGCTCTTCTTTAGCAAATGCATACACAATAAACTTCCGCAACATATTTGCAGGTAACCTTTTTGAATTCAAATGACGTTGTGACACCATCTTTGTACGTTGTTTCCATATTTGGTTTTGGGTAATGTAACACCATCAGTCACATGGAAGAATGAACCATGCAATTGTGATACTGAATTGTAGCTCTTATCACTTTAACTAGAGACACTAAACCCAATTACAAGTGCTTGTTATGGGAGTCAGAAATTGATAGTAGCAATATTGAATGACTCTATTTGGTCACTGTTTTGCAGTCCTCAAACTGACTCGGTTATGCACTTGTAGAAAGATAACCGATGAGCCCCATTAGCAGCAAATCGGTTATTAGCTATTGTACATAACTGGTTGTTTAATGATCCAATGACATAGAGTGCAAGTTGAAAGGAAAGAAGGTTATGAGTTGCAACTTGGAAAGACAATGGCAACAGGTTGCCATTGATACAGTATCACATTAGCATTGGAAACTAAACAACTCTTTATGTTCCTAATTGTCCTAAGTGTGAAAATCAAGACCTTACCAATTGATTGTAGAATATTAAATGTTTTTTCATACACGAAAAAGTCTCAACTACAATTTAATTATGGCGGCTTGTCCTTTTTGTTGTTTGGCTTCAACAACTTCCTTGAGAAACTAAAAGAACTCAAGATGGTTGACATTTTGGTCAATTGCACCTTAAGCACTTTGGTGAATGTGAGAGTGAACTTCTACTTCTAAAACAAAGCAGTGAACAAAAAGTGTTCACAATGCTCAATTACCAACACTTCTTGAAACTAAAAAATAACAAATTCTACTAACTCATGAAACCACACAATCCTTTGGCCTCTAAACTAGTCTACACTATAAGCAACCATTCAAATATACCTAAGTAATCAATTATTGCGAGGTAAATCTACCTATTATGACATGCAAATCTCCTAAAAATCTATCCATAAAAGGCTTACATCAAGTAATAACAAACTTCTTTTAATAAATAGGTTGAGGACATTGGGTTGATTTGTAGCCATAAACAACGCCTTGGAAGATGGTCAAGGGTTTACTAGTGATTGTCATAGGAGACTTATACCTTTCGAGAGTAAAGCCCTTGTTCTTTTTTTGGTTATCGAAAAAGTGCAAAGATGGTGATCATTCAAATTTTGGTAAAGCATTTTGTTTTTTCAAACAATCATCTTTTAAATCAAAAAACACTTTCAAATCAAATTCATATTCTTTTTCATCCAAATTTGGCAAATTCATCCATATTTTATATAGAAATGAAATTTTTTTTGTAGAAAAAGATTATTTTTCTTAGGCAAAAAATAGATTTTTATTCTACAATGGTGCAATTTGGCACCATGGTGGAAAAAAAAATTGGGTTGGTATAAAATCATTATAAAAAATTATTTTTTTATTTCTTCAAAATGTAATGGCCATATTATTTAGGAACTTTTGTAGCTATATTCAAAAATGTTGTGTTCATTTTAGGTGGTAAGATGACCATTATGGACACTTTATTTACTAATGAGGAGTAGCCTAGAGACTCTTCTAGGCTAAGTGGACAACACACTTCAAAAATTCATTACAAAATTCATACATTATTTAAAAATTACAATTTTGTTTGTTTTCTTCATTTTTAACATTTGCCTTTGTCTGCAAAGAATTCTGAACTTCTTTGCTACTAGCAATCAAGTAGACCAAAATTTGCTTTTTATAGACAGGTTTACCTTAATTGATCTTTCAAAGTCAATTAATCTTAGATATAAGATGCATTCAAAACAAGATTGCTTTGAGAGAAAATTACTTTAGGTTTAGCAATAAGAATAGATTCCTTCTTGTTTCTCACACAATCCATGTCTTAGGCACCTACCAATGCTCAATAGAGTAAAAGTGTCATGTCAAGATTACTTTAAGCTATATCATGGAGAGGTTTGTTGCAAACAAGAGGGTCTACCCATTCTAGTGGACCAATTGCCAATGGACACTTGTCAATATCAAAACAAACTAGAGGTGGCAAGAACAAAATTCTACTGAGACAACACCATCCTTGTTCCCCTTGCATTTAAGTAGTACTAATGTACAATATCTCTATTGTATCCTTGGAGCTTGGACCATGTGAATCTGTTACTTTATAGAGGTTCATTAGCTTATAGAGGGCCAAAGTAGAGAGGTTCTACTATAATAGGCCAACTACGCCTCAAACTAATTTGCGGTAAGAGCAATTAGGAGTAGCCTCATGACAAAAACTTGGAGACCCAAATTCAAAGGTAGGAGATGATGCAACACTTGACATATTATAGAATCAAATGGAAAATAGGTGATCAATAAGACAATCAATAGTACAAAAAATTATCAATTGATTGAAATTACGAGAATGATCATGTATCTGAAGATATCCATATCAATTCATGCATGATCTAACAATGGAAGCACACCTCTTTCTCATGCACATAAAATTCTCTCGCAATAATTTCTCCCGCAATAATCACAGAGAAAATGATGAAGCCCCTTGCCAATTCACCAAAGGAACAGCAAGGCCTTGTTCATGCTTGCAAATGCAACAATTCATATGCCCATGTCAAGGGGAAACACTACCGTTTGCCCAGCCCAATTGGGGTGTGAAAGGGGAAGACATGCCGGGTGCCAGCCACGTGCTCCAAACGGTCCTTTGCAATACTCACTGAGAAAATGATGAAGCCCCTTGCCAATTCACCAAAGGAACAGCAAGGCCTTGTTCATGCTTGGAAATGCAACAATTCATATGCCCATGTCAAGGGGAAACACTACTGTTTGCCCAGCCCAATTGGGGTGTGAAAGGGGAAGACATGCCGGGTGCCAGCCACGTGCTCCAAACGGTCCTTCGCAATACTCACTGAGAAAATGATGAAGCCTCTTGCCAATTCACCAAAGGAACAGCAAGGCCTTGTTCATGCTTGCAAATGCAACAATTCATATGCCCATATCAAGGGGAAACACTACTGTTGGCCCAGCCCAATTGGGGTGTGAAAGGGGAAGACATGCCGGGTGCCAGCCACATGCTCCAAACGGTCCTTCGCAATACTCACTGAGAAAATGATGAAGCCCCTTGCCATTTCAGCAAAGGAACACCAAGGCCTTGTTCATACTTGCAAATGCAACAACTCATATGGCCATGTCAAGGAGAAACACTAGCGTTTGCCATGCCCAATTGGGGTGTCAAAGGGGAAGACATGCCAGGTGCCAGCCACGTGCTCCAAACGGTCCTTTGCAATACTCATTGAGAAAATGATGAAGCCCCTTGCCATTTGACCCATGGAACAGCAAGGCCTTGTTCATGCTTGCAAATGCAACAATTCATATGGCCATGTCAAGGGGAAACACTAGCGTTTGCCCAGCCCAATTGAAGTGTCAAAGGGGAAGACATGCCGGGTGCCAGCCACGTGCTCCAAACGGTCCTTCGCAATGATCACTGAGAAAATGATGAAGCCCGTTGCCATTTCACCCATGGAACAGCAAGGCCTTGTTCATACTTGCAAATGCAACAATTCATATGGCCATGTCAAGGGGAAACACTACCGCTGGCGCAGTCCAATTGGGGTGTCAAAGGGGAAGACATGCCGGGTCATGTTTGCAATTTTATTGAGTGTTGGTGGTTTATGAGGTTATTTGCATGTTGTGTTCATAGTGGATGCTTGGGATGGAGGGTTCATTGTCACCTTCCTCTTGCGGTTGGTCATGTTTGCAATTTTATTGAGTGTTGATGGTTTATGAGGTTATTTGCATGTTGTGTTCATGGTGGATGCTTGGGATGGAGGGTGCCATTGTCACCTTCCTCTTGCGGTTGGTCATGTTTGCCATTTTATTGAGTGTTGGTGGTTTATGAGGTTATTTGCATGTTGTGTTTATGGTGGATGCTTGGGATGGAGGGTGTCATTGTCACCTTCCTCTTGCGGTTGGTCATGTTTGCAATTTTTTTGAGTGTTGGTGGTTTATGAGGTTATTTGCATGTTGTGTTCATGGTGGATGCTTGGGATGGAGGGTGCCATTGTCACCTTGCTCTTGCGGTTGGTCTTGTTTGCAATTTTATTGAGTGTTGGTGGTTTATGAGGTTATTTGCATGTTGTCTTTATGGTGGATGCTTGGGATGGAGGGTGCCATTGTCACCTTGCTCTTGCGGTTGGTCTTGTTTGCAATTTTATTGAGTGTTGGTGGTTTATGAGGTTATTTGCATGTTGTGTTCATGGTGGATGCTTGGGATGGAGGGTGTCATTGTCACCTTGCTCTTGCGGTTGGTCATGTTTGCAATTTTATTGAGTGTTGGTGGTTTATGAGGTTATTTGCATGTTGTCTTTATGATGGATGCTTGGGATGGAGGGTGCCATTGTCACCTTGCTCTTGCGGTTGGTCGTGTTTGCAATGTTTTTGTAGAGGGAAGTAACGATCATTATCCTGTTGGACTTTATTTTCATGAAAAGATCACCAGCAGAAGAAAAATTTCATCGATAAACTCTAAAGCTTCAGCTGGAGAGGCTCAGGAGTTCCTGAATTGCTGGAAGGACAAAATCGAAGTCTAGAATAAAGTAAGTCTCCCCTCTTAATTTTTCATGTCTTAAGCCGTATGTCTACCAAACAACCTCAGACTGACCCTGTTTTGAGCGCTGACACAAGTTGAAAAGGCGCATGAAAATTGAATGTTGGCGAGATTTTAACACCAGGTATTTTTTTAGTGTAATGTTTTAGAAGGTGAGCATGGATAACGCTGAAGCAGAAGATATTAGGGTACTTTTGAATCGCATTTATACAGAAGCAGTGGAAGGTTTGAGGCGCTACGAGGAAGCAGTTGTTTGTCAAGAAGAGCTAAAAAATGATGCCATCAAGGTACATCGGGTTCTCTAATTCGAAAACATTGTAATGTTGTTTGTTAATTTCAGTTGTTGCAGATATTGCATGGTATGTTTATATTGTCTCTAAATTACATTATCAATTTATAGGTTAAAAATTTTAATGATGTCTTGCTTTCTTGTCTCAGAGAGCGGAGGATTTGGAAATCAATTTTCAGCAGACGTTCAGAGAGTTGCAGGATGAGAAGGTGCATTCATTTTCTAATCTTTTATAGTTACTGAAAGTGTTACTCTGATCTTTGAATTATAGGTCACAACATAAATCTGACATGACATCATCAACCTATAAGCATGGCCTTGATTTTTCTATGCTTTTGGCATGTATTTTTGGGATACTACATATAGCAAATAATTTAGTTGAGTACAGCAATGTTCAGTGTTGTTGACCCTGCATTCCCTTTAGATGGCAAGAGAGGACGCTGAAAAGAGGAATGTGGTGCTGGAGTCGAAGGTGGAAGCACTGTCAAGTGATCTTCTGTTTGAAAGACGGCAATTACAAGATATTAAAAAACGGATTGAGCGACGGTACTCTATTTTGGAGCTTTTGTCCATTTTCGTTATCATTTCACTGTTTATCTTTACTTGATTTTTTACATTAGAATTGCAGCCTATTGAGATTGTTATTCCTGCGTCTGTTAGGCTTGCGATAATAATCGATAGAGTCCTTAAGATCGAGTCCCTCACTATATTTTTATTTTTATTTTTATAGAGAGTCGCAAATTTGAGCTTTTCAATCCATGGCTTCAGAATTTCAGCATTGGAACACGAACCATTTGTCAACGATGCTCAAAACTCTCGACAATGGTGACTCTGAAACTAATCACAATACTAGCAATGAGCTTAGTATGTCAACTCTGTCCGGTATACCACACCAGGGTCCCTTGCTTCACCTCCCTGCAGGGCATCAATGCAGCAAGCTAGTCGAGAGGAGGACTTCTCTATGTATCACTGGTTCAAAGCGTGCAGGTGAGGTCAGTGAAGCTGCAACTCTACTGCATTGTGAAGTGGGCTTTATTTGGATTGCCAATTTGGGGGATTGTACGTACACTTCAGGTATATCAGTTCCCTCTTTGAATGGGTGTGAGCATGAATTTTTGTATCACTGTCATTAGATTGGCTGTGTGAAGCACTTCTCAGTTTTAGGATTATTATTTGAGATTCAGGATTTTGTTTTATTAGTTTTTGTAATTTTGGCAACATGTTTACAGGAGAAATATCAGGGTACATTAAGAGTCTGGATGACTTCCAATGAAAGTTTCTTAGAAAGGAAGAGATATTGTAAAGATCCACTCGAGACTTATGTAATAGGCAGCTTGGCAATTAATGAATGTGCTTGAATTTATGACCAAGACTGAAAAAGTACAGTTGGTACCGCAGCAAGCTCGTGAGGAGTTCAATGAGTGTCAGGTGACTGATCCCTTCATGTTTCAAATTCTCACATTCGGAACTTAAGGCTCTGGTTGGATGAAAACAAACAAAATCGATGAGACAGTGGCTTTTGATCTGAATTGCAGGATATCTGGGATGTAGAAACTGTTAGAGGGATTGCCTCTCCCGTTCAATCTCCCAATGTTGGCTCGCTTTATGACTTGGAGATGTTGGGGCAGTTGGGCAGTTCATGGAGTTTACGTGAATCCTCTATGGCAAGCATTCTTTCTTCTATCTTGCTTTGTCTTGGTATCATGTGCTATTTGGGCTTGCTGAAGGTTTGCTAAACTTTGATTTGCATGAATAGCAGATTTGTGTATTTGACCTATCTTTGAAATAGTTCTCATTGCCCCCACTAAATTGCAGAAATGCATTCAGGAAGTTGCAAATATTGAGACAAGTAGTTCTCCGGAAGTTGCCATTTGTGATATAAGTAGCTTTCAGGAGGACTGCCTTGCTACCGAAGAAGTAAGTGCTTTTTTTCTTCCCATGAGGTTTCTTGTACTTTTTTGCTAGCTTCTCTGTGTTTTGAAACCTCTAGCATGCCTCAGTCCATTAGTGATCATAGAGTTTCCTCAATTGAAATGATATGCTTCTGTCTTTCACAAAGGTGAAATGATGGCATTTATTGTGAGCAGGGTGAACACGAGGCTAGATCCAACGCAAATATGCTATGGATAACGGGAGATATGTCCCAAGTTCTTGCAGAATTGCAAGTGTCCAAGTGTTCATTTTTTCTCAAGGTTCTTTCACACACGCGTAAAGCATTGAAATGTCGGGCACTGCAGCTAGTAAGTTAAAACTTGACAGTCAAAACTTATTTTGGAGTTTGTTGGTTATGTACCAATTGAACCATACCATTTTTTGAATAAGCAGAATTTTTTTGTTAATTCGCTGTCTTCAGTATGTGCCAGTATGCTTCGTGGAAGAACATGGTGATAAATTTGAAGAATGGGTAATTCTTTGAACTCAGTTATCTGCGAATGAATGGAGTGTGCGACTTTGCCATTTCAAGAAGGGAAATGGGTCACCTCAGGTACAGCTTTACCGAGGATGGAAGAATTTCGTAGTTGACAATAATCTCAGAAAAGGAGATACTTTGATTTTTGTACTCAATGTTGATGCAAACTGTTTTCAAGTGTACATATTTCCACAGACTCAGAGGTGAGGGAATTGTCCCAATAAACACTACCTTCTGCTCTTGTAAACTGGGTAATGTCCTCTTTTTGGAAATTACCAATGGAAATTACCAAGGATGAGGAGCACTCCTTGTTTTGTCATGGTCTTTTGTCATGGTCCTGCTTCTATTGATCTAATGAAGTAGGTCATTTATGGACTGTTTTTCTCCAATTATATTTCATATTTTTCCAACAAATGCAGTGTTCTTACATGACCCTGTTCATGCAAAACTCAGCTTTTCTTTGCTGCATTAGGATTTGGAGTCGGTGTGGTGGGGAGTTGCCATGTTTTAGCTAAAAAACTTTGACTGGTCTGACGTCGCTTTCTCATCCTCAGCATTGCTAGTTTCTGGTGAAGCTCCTCAAGAGACCGAAGTAGAAAACTGAACATCTTGCGGAGTTATTTTGCTAGTATTGAATTCATGTGGCATGACGCTGGCTCTAGGGCAGGTAGTGTTCTCTAAGCACGTGGTCTTTCCTTCCGGGGTGTCCGAGTTGTTGGTGGTTAGACACAAGAGGTGTCTTAGATCGTGAGTCGCATATAGAAATTGGACATGCAAATCCATTGGATGTCAAAATCAAACTTACAATTAGGTTTAAAGGTAGCTTTGTGAAGTGGCACTTTCATCTGATTACAATGTATTTATGGCAAAGCTCTGTTAAATAAGCAGTGGGAATGAAATGTTGTAGAATTAGTGGGTAGTCGTATCTTATGTAGGTTGCTACGGGCAGCTCATGATGAACTTGTTAATGTGCTTCCCATTGATTTTGATGGAAGCTCTGAGTCTTGATGCGAACATGGCAATAGAAGAATTGCAAGGCAGTTGCTCAGTACGTTTGGGAGAAGTACATAGCACAATCTTCTGCAAGGTAATTGTCTGATGAAATAGAGCATTTCGTATGTGCAAAACCGTGCTATGCATCCACGAGGTGCCGCATGTTGGCACTCGTTTTCTATCTGCAAGGTGTCAAACTTATGTTTGTTGTTACAGCGATCAGAGGTGCTGAACAACGTTTTTGACAACTTGAGGAGGATAGATTGTTGTTGATCATAGGCTTCATCTCCTTCCTTGGGTGTCAGATATGCTCTTCTTGATAAGGCATCTGATTGCACTTGTTTAGAGCCATGACGATAAGTAATCACAAAGTTGAATTGTGACAATGATATGCTCCAACGAGCTTGTTGTCAATTCAATACTCGTGCCAACATAAAATGTTCAAGATTCTTGTGGTCAATATAGACTGTCACCTGATGTTGAGCTCCTTTAAAAAATTGTTTCCATTCATGAAATGAATTGACAATGGCTAGAAACTCCTTGTCATAAATCTCATATTTGATCTCTACAGTTGTAAATTTTTGCGAATAATACGCAACAGGATGGAGATGTCCTTCATCATGTTGAGAGAAAACCACTCCAAGGGCAAAATCCAAAGCATTTTTTTTGAGAAAGAATGGTGTCTCAAAATCTGGATGAGTCAAAATTGATGTTGTCATAAATGCCTTCTTTAAGTCTTGGGATGCTTGGTCTGCTTCCGTACTCCATTCCAACTTATCTTTACAAGTAAGCCGTGTTAACGGAGCAGCAATCTTAGAATAGTTCTTGATGAAGACCCAATAGAAGTTGGCAAAACCCAAGAAATATTGGACATCTCAAACGGTGTTTTATTTCCACCACTCTATGACTATTTGAATCTTCTTAGGGTCCATGGATATACCTTCTCCAGAGATGATGTAACCCAAAAACTCAACTTGAGATTGGTGAAATTCACATTTCTCAAGTTTGGCATAAAGTCCAGCCTTGCACATCTTTTGTAAAACAAACCAAACATGTTCTTTATGATCTTTCTCATTCTTGGAGAAGATCAAAATGTCATATATATAAACGACCACAAAGTCATCCAAGTATTCTCGAAAAACATCATTCATAAAATGTTGGAAAAATCCTGGCGTGTTGGTGAGACCAAAAGGCATGACATTATATTCAAAGTGTCCATACCTTGTCCGGAATGCGGTCTTTCATGTGTCGCCCTTCTTCACTCTCAACACATTGTATGCTCCCCATAAATCAATCTTTGTATAAATCTTTGCTTGTCCAAGTTGCTCAAGGAGTCCAACAATAAGCGGTAATGGATATCAGTTCTTGATGGTAATCTTATTGAGTCCACGATAATCCACGCGCATTAGAAGTGAACCGTCTTATTTCTTCACGAAAAGGATAGGAGCCCCTGCACAACACTTTGAACGTTGTATGAAGTTCTTGGCAAGGTTCTCATCAATGTATTCTTGTAATGCCATAAGCTCATTCTATAAAAGGCCATAGATTGGTCCAAAAGGTGGTTGAGTACCTTCTTGGAGCTCAATTGCGCAATCATACAGGTGATGTTGAGGAAGCGTGTCTGCAATTTTCTTCTCAAATACATCTTGAAACCCTTTTTATCTTGTTGGAAGGCCCTCAGTTTTTTTGCTTGATTGGGGTAACATAAATGACAAACATCGATTCTAACTTGGCAGCTCTCATAAAAGCTTGTGCACCAACCATTAACGGTACCAAAGTCTTGGATAGTCTTGCATGATGTTGCTTGAAAGTTTTTCCACTAGAGACTTGTGCTTTACTAGGACTTGAATCATTAGTGGATTTAAAATATAATTTCCGGGTATTCCAGTCTTTATCCAGATTGAATCTATCTAGCCATGAAAGGCCTAAAATGACAGGACTCAAAGGAGATTTAATAACATTAAATACAATATTACTTTAATGATTTTCTATTGAAATTAACAAAGGACTGGTTTCTTGGACTATGTTGCCTGAAATAAGAGGTCTACCATCAATTACTTCTATGGGAACATGAATCTTTTTGGTGACTAAAGGCAATTTATGACGTTCCGCAAAGTCTTTATTGATAAAACAAGCTGAAGCTCCAGAGTCTAATAAAGCACTAACTTTTATGCTACAAGAATTGGATTTTATAGTAAGAGGTATATTAAAACATACAGAGGCTTTGGAGGATAAGATAGGACCTGTAGACTACACATCATCTGCCAGCCGCATGGTCCCTAATGTGGCTGGATGTTGTTGTTTTCCGAGTCTCCAAGTTCTTTCTCTGATGTCGTTGCAATAAATCTAAACTTTTGCGGTTTAGATCCTGCGTGCTTATGATGATTGCTAGCCTGATGGCCCTTCTCGCCACAATAAAAACATAAACCTTCTCTCCTTTGTTGTTCTTTTTCTTCTGCGGAGAGTTTCTTGACCCTTGATGAGTCAATTTGCATCAGCTATGGGCCTATTGGCAAAGGCTAACATGAAGTCATAGCAGAATCAATTTGATATGCCTTTGTCATGGTTTGCCACTTTTGTTTGCATTCAAATAGTTGATTGTTGCAGCATACCGCTTGTGTAATTGCTTTGGATAGAGTTGTTTGATCGGGTAGATTCAGCAACAAGTCTTTGACATTGTCTTGTAATCTCCATTGAAAAGCGCCAATGAGGGCATTATCATCCCAATCAATGTTGCACGCAAGTTGTTAGAATTCTGCAGCATATGTAGATGCTGCCCGTGATTGTTGTTGAAGAGAACATATCTTTATTGTTACCATCCTTGCTCAGTCAGTATCTCCAAAAGTGTTGGTGAATACATTGAGAAAAGCACCCAAATCTTGGAACAACAGAGAATTTTTTTCTTCAAGTGGTGAAAACCACGCTAAAGCAGCTCTAGACAGCAAAGTTCTAATAAATCCTACTTGAGTTGCCTTGGTAGGATATCGCAAAGGTTGCATCCATATGAGTAGACAAACTTGATTTACAAACCCTCAAAATTTGGAACAAGTTTTATCAAACTTATTTGGCAATCCAACCCTTGGTTCCTCCAATGCTTGTGGACCTGAATTTGTGGTTGCATGTTGCACAACTTGAGACAAAGAGGCTTGAAGTTGCTCCATCCCTTGTCAGAGGCTGTGATTTTCTAGTTGAAGTTGTTGTAGCATTTGCCACAAACCCTATATGTTGACAGTTGGATCAAAAGTGGAATCTCCCATACTTACAAATAGATATAGTACCTTAATCCTTTGCTAAAAATTTTAGATACAATTAGTGGCTAAGATGATCCAAGAAAAAGACTCTCATAAGCACACTCTCTGCTCTCTTGAATGAAGACGTCTCTCAATTCGGTTTTTTGATCTACACACAAATTAGGCTTCAAGAATTGCAAGCATAATCGGAAATTGCTTCAAGTCCATAAACTCACTATCATGAATAATCTTTAAGATACTACAAAACAAACAAAGATAGTAAACAAAACTTTGGAAACACCAAAATTTTGAGATGAGGACTCTTATTAAACTGTTGCGGACGCAACTTTAACATGGCAAAATAACTAAGAACAGTCTACTTGACAAGACTCAATCTGTTTGAATAACAACTAAACAAGATTGAGGGGATTCCTCGCTCTTGAGGGTTTATACTAAACGTTTGTAAGAGAACTACCACATGATTACTGTGAACAAGAATTATATTTGATAACTAAGGCAAGAGGATACAACTGGTGTTAACGAGAGTGAGGGACAAAGTCCCAATTCTCTCTTTATATACTATTGTTGTCGCAACACGATTTTCGATTTTTTTCGGCCTTAGTATGATTTACATATTAAAACCGGAGACGAAGTAACCGGATCTGTGTAGAAAGGGAGGAAAAGTATAAGAGTGAAAAGGATTAGGAAGATAATCAGCTGAGATCCGGAACCTGAGAGTAGGAGCGGAATCCAGAACTACATCCGGTCCAGGTCTATCGACCGGATTTCCAGGAACCGGACCGCGGAAATCGGAAAAGAAAGTAATCATTACTAAATTCCAGAACAAAAAGCTGAAGCTAGGGTTTCCAGGCCCCATTTGCATCTGAGAGCTCTAGCATTCTCCTGCGCTCTCAGTTGTTTGCCATCTTCAGGCGTTAGTGTGAGCGCTCGCTGTGATCAAGCGCTGGGAGATTAGATTAGCACGCACTTAGATTAAGATTAATCACGCGCACCTAATCGTGATTAGCAGGGAGGAGTTAGGCGCAATTAGGAGAGGGATTGTGTGAGTTTGGGTGCAGGTACTTAGTCGGTTGAGACCGACGAGAGATTGTGAGGAACGGGACGTGCGGCTAGGAGAGAAGTGAGGTAGAAAATCGAGAAAGGAAGAGAAAGATTAGCCGGATGCCTGTAATTAAGCGGCCCAAATCACTTGGCCAAACGAGCGCACCTAAAGCAGAAATCAAACTTAGAAGGGTGGCGCCGTCAGAACCACCCACGGATAGGGAGAGGACCAACCTCATAGACGATCTTACGACTATGGGTTGTGTCGGGTTTTACGGAAAACCTTGGGGTTTCCGTAACGAAGCTATGGTTAGGGAACTCATTGATGGAGCCCCTAACCAATTTGACAAAACAATACGTCCGGTTCCGCCCATGTGGACGGAAGACATGTGGCGGACCGTTTATGATTTCAAAACGGGAGGGTCCACCTTAGCGAAGTCGAAGGACGAGTTCGTGAGAGGAAAGTTCAAGGGTCAGGCAAACCCTAAGGACGGATTTGCTGTGGCGGATTGCATCAATGCTCGCCACAAGGTGTTATTAGAATTCCTGCTGCCCATCCTGAATCCGGATAAGCCCACCCGGATGACAGCAGCACTAGGAAACACAATTTTTGGGGCCCTCAGTCAGGAGCGGAAAGTGGACTGGGGAAAACTGATATGGGGGATGGTGAACCAGATGATAGCAAATCTGGGGAAATCTAGGGGAACCCCGCTATGTCCTTTCCTGTTTCACCTGTACCGGAGACAGATGCTCCTGACAGTAGAGGAGAGTAGTGAGTGGAGAGCGCAATTAGCTCTCATGAAGCACGGAGAGTCTGAGGATGAGAACTCAGAAACAGAGGATGACAGTCCGAGTCCGGACGAGGCGGGTCTCGAGTCCAACAAGCGAAATTGGACCGAGGAAGAGGAAGCAGAGGAGGACATCCCCTTGAACCGGAAGAAGCTGAAACATACGGTCGGGAACAGGGGACCGCCTCCGACACCGAGTAAGGACAAGGGACCGGAACCGGAAGTAGTAGAGGAGCCGGTGGCCACGGAGAAGGTGGAGCCCAGCAAAGGGAAAAGTCAAGGGTTCCTGACGGATTTAGGGGGACCCTGTAATGAGCTAGTCCGGATTCTCAGCATAGCAAGAGCGGACTGGGAGATGAAGACCCTCACGCTGAAGAAGATAGCGGAGTTGGTGGGAGGAAAGCTGGACAGTTCGTTGCCGGAAACGGTAGCGAATTGTATCAGTAATCCGGATGTAGTCCGGGAGTTAGAGGAGCGGAATTTCCGTCAGAATATCAATCTGAGGGAAATGGATGAGCTGGTACTGAAGTTGAGAAAGGATATCCAAATCCTGAAGAGGGATAGGGAGGCCAGCCAAGAGGAGGTAAAAGCTGCACGGTCATTACAGGAGGAGACCAAGACAGCCATCGAGCGGATGATCCTTGTAGTAGGAGTATCCGGGGATGCTATGGCAAAGGCCAAGCTGTTTGACGAGGACGTGCACAAGGACAAGAAGATATCCGGAACACGGGTAGCACGGATCCTCGCAGACTTTGCCAGCGAGTTGGAGGCTTCAATGCGAGATTTCAGGGAGTCTGCCAACAAGATCGAGGAGGGAAGCCGGAAGTTGCAGGCAGAGGGACCCATCACACTGTCAGGAATTTCGCTTCCGGATCAGTTTGATGATGTGGAAATCTTGGATGGGAAGTTTGAGACTCCGGTCTCAAATCAGAAGAAACCCAAGCCTCAAGCTTCAGGAACTCCCGGGAACAAGACTTCGCCAATAGAGCCCGAGCGTGTTCCGGAAGGAGGAGACAAGAGCAAGAATCTGGAAGACCTCTCCGAGCATAACACGCCGGATAGTGGTGGGCCAGTGTAGTGATTAGGCAGATAAGATGTACAGATTAGGAAATTTTTGTTAGGATAGAACTTAATCCGAAAAATCCGGGAAGATTAGATCCGAAAATCTTGGCTAAGTTAGAGCCGGATTTTCTGGGATCTCCTGTTGTGAACTATATTTTTGTGTATATAATCAGGTCTCTCAACTGAGACCAGGAGTTATTCCCTTGCATATTCTGTGTACTTGCATTTTCTATTGTTTTGTTGCCTTCCCAAAGATTGGCCGGGTGAGTGAGTAAGAGATTGTATGCAGGTACCCAGATTTGAAGAAGGATTGCTCCCTTTGGCATACTTTCTTTCTGATTTCCAGTGTATGAGAACAGGTTGTAAGAGCTGGGAGTGAGTCATTGCACCTCAGTAGATCTAGAGTCCATTATTCCGGGTGAAATAACCAGTGTTAGGCTAGGCAGGAAAGAGAGGAGCTTTTGACTGTGCTAGAAGTTACCGGATGGGAAATCTGGTTTAGCATCCGACCACTTGAGAGGTTTCACTATCTGAATAAGTAAACGGAAGGATTTTAGACTCTGCTGGTACGGGCGGACGCACTTGTAGTCGCCTTAGATCCGTACGGGATTGAGGAAATTGCTGAGGTCGTTGTAGTTAAAGAAGAATCGTACGGGGGATTTTCGTGTGACCTGTGATCTTGATTTACTCTAAGGATCGCTGTGGGGAATCAAACCGGATTCTAGTTAGAATAGGAGTTTAGAATAGAAAAGTGATTCTTCCTCCACTATATGACCGGAAGGTGTGGTGGGCCTACCACACTCAAAAGCAAAAGGTAGATCCCTCCGATGAGCCAATGGAGGCTAAACTAAACCGGAATAAGGTAACTAGTGGATAATAGGTGGAAGGAAGTATCTGCCTTAGTAAGAAAGCCAGGACGGAAGTATCCGGTTCTGGTGGTGTTTTGGATTATTGAGAATATAAGATCCGGATAGAAGTCAGGAAGTAGAAATATCCGGTCTGGAAAAGAGAAGATTTTTCCGGTTAGAAAGGAGAACCGGAAGGAAAAAGGTTAATATTGACTTTTACTCCCCAAATTGTCTAACAGGGCTAAACACTTCACAGAATCTCGTGGGTTCGATCTTTAGAGTCACTTTGTTATGCTTTAAAGTGGTTTTTGTGGGCATAATAGGGAATTTCACTTATCCTATGCTGCGACAATTGTCCTAAAGTAAAAACTGTTTCTCTTCTTAAAATAAAAGAATGGACCTTCCTAAAGTAAAAACTACTTCTCTTCCTAAAGTAAAAAGTACTTCTCTTCCTAAAGTAAAAGTTGCTTCTCTAAAAGCTTCCTAAGAACTATTAAAATCTAATGGAAGTTTTTAGATAGGAAACTTCTAAGGGACCTACCTACCTATACTGATCTGGTCTTCTATATGTCACGTCTGTGACATAACGTAGAAAATAAATTAGTGAAGCTTAAAAATAGGGGTTATTTTTTAACATGCATCCCTAACAAATAAGCCGGGGACTTCAAAAGGATGGAAAGGGGGTTGATTCTTGATTTCATAGGAAAGCACAACTCCATAGGAGCTAACACTGTAAGTCTTCCAGGTCAACATGCTTTGAAGGGACAGGGTCCTAAGATTCCTAGTGCCATTTTTGGGATGACCGGGCTCCTTCCTAGTTCGAGGACCTGGCCAAGGAAGGAAGGTCCTCGGTGGCATATGTATTTGAGGCCGGCTAAAGCCAAGCCCGCAACGGGGAGCTTTCTTGTGAATGAATGGCAATGCCCTTAACTCACCACCAAATTTTGAATAAGAAAATGTCTCCATCATACTACTAAAATCACAGAGACCTCTATAATGTCACAAAGTTGAACTGAGTGATATTACAGAATCTCAATGACCTCTTTAATATCACACTGTTGAAATATGTGATATTGCAGACAATATTGGGATTCTGTAATAGCACACAGCTCAACTTTGTGATATTATAGAAGATTTGAAATTAGTCGTTAAATAGAGGTGATATTATGGAAGATAAATAGAGTGATATTATAGAGGGTGCATTTTAAACACTAATTTGGACTTTAAACTTCATTCTACTTTCACGATTTCGTAGTAGTGTGAGATTTGAGCTTGAATGTACAAATGCAATTTTTTTTTAATTTCAATTGCATACACTTCATTCATGAAACATTTAATGTACATTTCAATTCTGCATGTGTGTATTAGATTGTAGATAAAGATTATTATAATTATGTTTATTTGAGAACAATGAAATTAACAACTTTAAGTGAAGTAGTGTAGTGAATGCGTAGCGCAGCAAGCGCCAACCGCTAGTACAATTTCTAAAATTTCTAGCGCTGACAAAGAATTAGTTCCCCAAATGAAGTCTGCCTGTTGTGCTGAATTGGTCCTAATGATGGAAGAACATGCAAATACTGCTTTATTTCCAATTACCCGGGAGAAATTAGATGAGGCCAACCGGGGTCAAATAGGACCTGGCAGCAAGGGACAAGAGAAAGCCCCCTCAGTCTTTTCCCCCGGCCGCCAATAACCTAATAACTTGAGAACAACAACACCGTTGACGAAGCTCACACTTCCTCCCCTTTCCTCTTCCTCTAACGCCATTGCCATGGCCACCATCCCGTCCCAAGCACTCCTCATCCTACTCGAAACCTCGTCACAATTCGCACCATTCCTCAAGCAATTCCGTTCCCAATCCACTCTCAGGCACAACAACATTGGCCTTCCACGATCCCCCCTCGCATCGTCCAGCGACTCCCCCGGAAGCCTCGTCAGGACTCGAAAGACGCCTGGCACGATTTCTGTATCACCACCAAATCATTGATCGCGCACTGAAAGGACCTCAGCAGGACATTTTGCTGGCGTCGGTGGAGCAACTGGTGCATCGCCTGGGGGGCAGAGGTTTTTTAGGGTTTAGGGTTCTCTGAAAGATCAACTGAAAGGGATTCGAATAGGTCGTGTAGACATGAGTCGATTGGTTCGAAGCCGAAGGAGTACGACCACGAACCAGCATGCCGCCATACAGGTATGCAATCACTGCACTTGGGAAATTCTCCTGCCTTTTTTTTTTTTTCGGTCTGTTGTTGTTTTTGATTAATTATTAGCATTTAATCGGTTGGATTAGGGAATCGTGGCGATGGAGGGTTATTTCTTAGGTTTTTGGTTTGAAGCTGGATTTTGCTTTTCGGGATGATCGCTCTCTTTTGCAAAATCCAGCCACACTGGGGTTTCCTGTAGTAGCGACTGGGTATGATCGAGAGGCTCGTTGTTGTGATGGTGTGATCATTTTCGCCGTGGGAGTGGTCGTCTTTTTCGAATTGCAATGAGTACATGTGGAATTGATGAAGGAGCTGGTAGTCTCCGGAGAGCAACTCAGGGTTTAGGGTTTAGGCTCCGCTGGACGTGAGGGTTACAATTAGGAGCTCCATTTTCAGCTGATTTTCAGCGTTTCATTTCAACTATCTTGTGTTTGTGATTTCGATGCGCTCATCGGTGAAATCAAGCATTTGGTAGATGAACTGGAGCAGAATCGAATTATTGAATTACATCGACCTGGTGGTTTCACAGGGACGAGTGCTACTTAGGTTACTCCGGGCTTAGGGTAGCGTACGCTCTCGGTACATTCGCTCCTCAGTAGCGCTCTACCTTCTGAGATAAAAACTTTGGGACCTTGAGGTTATTTGCATGTTGTGTTTATGGTGGATGCTTGGGATGGAGGGTGCCATTGTCACCTTGCTCTTGCGGTTGGTCTTGTTTGCAAATTTTTTGAGTGTTGGTGGTTTATGAGGTTACTTGCATGTTGTGTTTATGGTGGATGCTTGGGATGGAGGGTGCCATTGTCACCTTGCTCTTGCGGTTGGTCTTGTTTGCCATTTTATTGAGTGTTGGTGGTTTGTGAGGTTATTTGCATGTTGTGTTTATGGTGGATGCTTGGGATGGAGGGTGCCATTGTCACCTTCCTCTTGCGGTTGGTCATGTTTGCAATTTTGTTGGGTGTTACTGGTTTTTGAGGTTATTTGCATGTTGTATTTATGGCAGATGCTTGGGATGGAGGGTGCCATTGTCACCCTCCTCTTGGGTTGGTCGCGTTTGCAATTTTTTTGAGTGTTGGTGGTTTTTGAGGTTAGTTTGAAGCATAATTGAAAGTAAGATTGAAATATTTGGGAAACGTTGATTGGATAGCAAGGTGAGAGCCAAAGTATGGGCGGACGTCGGAAAGCACAAAGCAGAGTTTGAGGTTGGCCACATTCTGGAAGATGCAAAAGTAAGAACCAAGAGCAAAACTGACCTGGATGATCCCAAACCTGACGGAGGCATACTTGGTCCACTGCAGCACCTTCTTTCGCTTGGCCTCTCCTTCCTTCTTCTGAAGATCCTACAATTTGGGAAACACAGTCCCAAAAAGCTGCACCACAATTTCAGCATTGATGAAAGGAACAGTGCCCAACGACGCCACACCAAGCCAGCCAATACTTCCCCCCGAGAATGTGTCCAAGGTTCCCAACAGGCTGTTGGAGTCGAGGCTTCCTTGGAAGGCTGAGCGATCCACTCCCTAGAGAGGACATACGTCCCATTTCTGGACAACACCAACCACCCCAGGAGCAGCAGGAACTTCTCAGGTAGTTTTCCCTTGAAAAAATCGCCAAGATCCACAATCTTATCCTCCATAGCCGCTGCACACATCCAACCATAGCTCTTCTCGATTCAGTCCGAACCGACCTATCATCTGACGCTGAAAGCTTTAAGTTGAGGAAACTAAAACCGAGAGAAACCTGATACCATCTACTACACAGAACCCTAGTACCAACAACTCATATACTCATAAACATAATGAGCCTTATTCGCAAGTGGTCAGAGTACGACTTCGATACAAATCTGTGGTCACTATCTTCAAATGAAAATAAGATTTTCTACTGTCACTTGCAGTGAACTATAACCTTCCATTCTTAAATTGCTTTAGAAATTGATATACAATGATAAAAATTCATCTCAATAAAATTAGCTTTTGCACGACAGTGATCTCTCCACAGCTAGATAATGACCTCCTCTAAACCCTACCCCGGTATATGTTAAGATTCTCAATTAGTATCCTCTACCTTTAGTCTCATTCAAGAATCCCTAAAATCCAGCATTGCACCTAACATTCTATACGTCTGTGTCATGCCGATAGGTATTAAATTCGGAATTCTTTGCTAAAATGCAATCAAGCAGTAAGAAATTGAAGAATTGTGAGCGAGAGACGTGGACCTGCTGCTCCTCTGAACTAACTCCCAGAACCGGACCTTGACATCATCAAAGCAGATTGAATGGCATTGCAAGTAAATGCAGGAACTTCATCCTTTTTCGAGCTCCAGAGAATGAACCTCCAATCGCCTTCGGAGCTCGACTCTCTATCTATGGTTAGAACAGTGCGGAATTGATGCAATGCAATTCAATTGGGACGACGCACGAGAGAGAAAGCGCACTAGAAGTGAAGCAAAAGGCCATCTGTAGATCGGGTGTAGGACAATCTGCCAAGATATGCAGGCAATGTGGAATATACCAATTTTACATTCAAATGCAACATCTTCTATCAGAAGAATGTCACAATACTCAACCATCTCATCACAAGAAATTTTAGTTGAAGAATGGAACAACTACTTGCTGAAATCCGCAAAGAGTAGGTAGTGACCCTTGGTCTACAAAGTCTAAACACCAATCTCTAGCAGTTTAAGGTCTATAACTTTCCCCTGCACTACAAGATGAACACAAGAACCTGAACTTCAATTTCATAATTCCACCTTTCACCGGACAGTAAAAAGAGTTAAGATCTTATAAAACAAACGTCAGTTGAGAGAGTATTTCTGTGACATGCAATAAGCTCAGTAGTTACAGAAATGATACGTCTTGTAGCATTTCACCTCAGGAAGGGAGATCATATTCTAAACTGTAATATAACCTTGCCGCAGGACCAACTGTACTGAACAAACAACAATAGAATCCCGGCTGGAATCCTAAATGGACAACACATTAGTATATGTCAGCAAAAGGATACGCCCATTCTTAACCTCATAGGTACTTTAAAATTGCCTAAACTGCTAAAGTAATCACTAGTCATGTGGTTGCTTCATAATTTAACTAACTGAGGAATCACATAGAAACGCAATCTGAAAAGTGGATAGTGCAATAAGCACTTCCTCTGCCCACATCAGCTTTGGTTCAAAACCTGCTAAAAAACATTCACCAGCTCAAGACAGGGAGAATCAAACTATGATAATATGTGAAATTAAAGATGAAGTTAGACTTTCGATTTGTTAACGCCTTCCCAAACAACTCTGTGTTTCTTATTAAAGAAAAGAATGGCTCATGCCCAAAACATGCCACACGGAGGCTTAAAATGATGAATCTCAAACCCAGTTGCTTAAGTAAGGATACAAGTTATGAAGATGGACCTGCTCAAGCTCCCATTCAGGCTCCCGTTCCGGCTCCCGTTCTGAAGAGAAAAAATGACTCAACGCTGAAGCAGGTCCCAAACACGTAGTGTCCCATCCTCATGTAGAGCAAATAACACAAATGGGCCATTCAACTGCCGTGTTACCAAACTCCTCGCGGAGCCGCACTTTTACCCCTGCTACCATAAAATAAAATACGTACAATCAGATTCAAGCTTTCGCTAAGAGATCCAGGAGAACGTGATCAACTGTTTGAAAATATACGCAGATATGAATGTGAGGTAGGAAAAACATCTCACCTGGAGACAAATCCCCACAATCCTCTTATTCCGGGATCAGCATCTCTCAATTCAAATGGAACTTTTGCCAAACAGCCAATAACCAGTTTAATAGAAGACGAAGGTAGGTGACTGATCAAACGAGAAAAACACCCCTCCCAACCCATTCAACCAGCTCAGAATAAAAAATAAAATTCCTTGCACGTAAAATCACATGTGTCTACCAAGTTTGTAGTTCAGCTTCACACCCTTGTATATCAACCTGAATTGGGACATCATGGAATGGACGAAGGCCTTTTCATTTGTCTCGTTAACCGACACACTGAGTAGGCATGAGAAATGATCAAATTTCAGCATAAACTCATCAAAACTCGTCGTATCTCAACAAGTTCAATTGAAATCTCATTGTCTCATGGCATCATCCACACACTCGATGTGGACAGTAGAGTAAGACCCTCACAGCTCAGTTTGACCCCGTTCTCAAGTTCAGACACACATCATATTACTTACAATGATCTACAAACCCTCACTTTAAAATTTAACAAGAAATTCACAGCGTAAAAAGAGAGTTCGGCTCTTGAACTCAAAGAGACCTCTCTGCAGGTTAATACTCATCTCACAATGAAAGCACATTCTTACACATTGGTTAAATGCTAAACGTGACGCAAATAATGTCCTCTACCGTATTCAATACCAATTCATTTTCCAAGTTCGTTCGAACAACAAAAACCTAAAGAACAAACTCAATCAATGCCTCCCAAGCAGTACTACCAAACCCGGGGTCTCTTGATTTCATTTGCACTATTTACAGTCTTAGACTGCGTTCTTTTTACTTCTCTACTTACAGTCTACCTTCTCAAGCTATAAGTACACATACAAAGATTGAAAAGCTTTCAGAACGTTCAAATTATAACTGAACAAGGAATCGGAGAACGCAACAAAACTGAATAGGAACTCAGCACCGATCCATCCTCCGGTGCAGTGGTTCGCTCCATTTGTTGAAAAAAAAAGTATCCTACGAAAGTAAATGAGCTTAATTACATTCTCAATGGAAGCTAACAACTGGTGTGTGCACTCGAGGAGGGCAAAGGAGGAGTGGTTCCGCCCCCGACATCGCTAGCGACTGGGCAGCAGCGGGGCGACGCAGCAACTGGCGCCAAGGCCGGCACTTGCACCACGGTCCATTTTCCCGCACCGTCGTGAAGGCGAGGCACCTCCATGATGCTCTTCTACGAAAACAGCAAGAAGCATTTCCACCTCAAATTTTTCTTGAAGACAGTCCAAGAAAAATCTCCACCTGCACACACCGACCGCCACAGATGCAGATTTGTTTTGTTCATTTTGTACCCTACGCTCGGGTCAGATCGTTAAACAGTGATTCAAAAAATTACTAAATGTGGCAGGTAATGGAATTATGTACATGAAAATCACCAAAACCCTAACACTAATTCTGCCAACGACTAATCGTTCGACCACCTGGAGCAATGAAACCACTCAAATTGTTTAAAAATTGTGGCAAAATTGAGGTTCTAGAAACACAAAACATGGTCACCGATACTAACAAAATGTGCAATTGAAGATGGACATTGAAAAATTCTTGCATCTGGTTAAACTTCGTCAAATTCTTGAAAGAATTTAGATATGTAGCTTTCTATTGAATTTCAACTTGAAAGAAAATTCAAGAAACAACACCTGCTGAAACCGATAACCGACATCAAGCTAAAATCAAAACCGGAAAAAGGACTCCACTCC
The DNA here is from genome assembly GCA_951230915.1 of Antitrichia curtipendula. NCBI lineage: Eukaryota > Viridiplantae > Streptophyta > Bryopsida > Hypnales > Leucodontaceae > Antitrichia > Antitrichia curtipendula. The sequence continues at coordinate 2,048,516 of CATNWC010000230.1, read as the reverse complement.
GGCAACTGCCAAAAACTCGCAGCCAGCGGCAATCACAATCTCTGGCTCGCTACAGCCTTCAGAGCAACAACATGTAATCGTGATTCAATCCAAAGCGTTCCTTTTCCTCTTTGGTGCTCCAATAGTTTTTGATAGCCGTGCTCTACTTTCCCGTAAAGCATTAGGATAGATGTTTTGAATTTCTTTTTCACTTCTTCCCAAATCTCTCCACTTCTTGTTTGAGAGCCTTATTGTCTTCCTCAGTCCATGTCTTCTTCTTGGACCCAACCTTGGACTCTCCAAATTTGAAGATCTAGAAGAAATTGATAATGAGATCTTGGACTTTTCTTCTAGATCTTCAACTTCTTCTAAGTCTTCAACTTCCTCTAGGTCTTCAACTTCTTTTAGGTCTTCTACTTCTTCTAGGTCTTCTCCTTCTAAATCAACTTCTGATACTCTCGGAGGATTTATTACATTTTCCAAATTAAGCCCTCCATCTATGTGAGATGACCACATCCCCTAGCATACAGAAAACCAAGATATTTTTCTACACTAGGAGGGTCAATAAGCTTTGATTCAAGAGCACTTACACCTGTCAAAAGACTCTGTTCCAATGCCGCAGAGTAAGCTATTGTTGTTGCAAGCTCTTTTTCAAGATTTACCTCCAGTCCCTGAAACGTCTCACGGTGACTACGATTAGCATTTCTGAAAGCATGTTACATCTTATGATTATATACAATTTGCATGCCTTTGCGTTAAATCAGAAGTTTTGTGGGTTTCAGCAGCAGAACTGTGCTCTCATGCTTGAACTTCTCGAGCTCTGCCATGCTTGAATGTAGAGAGCATTCAACAGTTGAGGGCTGTAAGCTTTTCTCCTCTAAAACAAAAATCATAGACTCCCGGGTATGTCCGGCAAAGCAGGTTTCCATCGCACACTGCAACGTAAAACACCCATATATGTGATGCGCTAAAGTGGATATACCATAGGAACTAATATCGATAGTGAATTCAAAATACAACAAAACGTGTCCATAGACTGAATACAACTACGCTGGAGAAAGTTCATGATGTCCTAAAATGAATCCGTTAAAGGGACCAAACCTTTTGTGCTGAAAGGTTGGCAACCTTGCGTGGAAGTGAATCGAGCTCAGCATTCTATTTTGACAGTGTTAGATGCAGCTCAGAAAATCGTCTTTCATGCTCCGAGCATAGAACTCGCCCTATTTCAAGTCTCTTCTCAGTCTCCTCAACCGAAAATCTAAAAAAGAACGCCTCATGCAGAAATAGTTAAAATGCAAGGACAATTCTCAGCGTTATCTTGAATCTTCCTGATCGAAATGAGCCCATATCAAGAAGACACAAAACAAACTATACTTTGTCACTGATAAACGATTGCTGCTTGGCGTTCACTAGTCACAAGAATGCATAGCACAGTTCCATTCTCTACTCACACAAATATGCTGAAAATCATTACGTTTGTTGGTCAGAGAAGATTTTGACAAAGCTGGCTACGCTGCAAGCTCTCCAGCTTGTCAATGTACAGATCCACGTACTGTTCATGGTGTGCCCTGCAATATCGCGGAACACCATTTTCAATTCTTTTTAGAAAATTCCAAGGACCATGAAGTACAACATGAATTCGTCCGATGTTAATTAACCATGAAATACAACAGGAATTCGTCCGATGTTAATTCAAGGATTCATCTGGCACACACAAGGCTTGGAAAATTCAAAAGGCAAAGCTCAAGAATGACCCAAATATGACGTAGTTTTCAATTAATTTCAGTTCTTAATTTGATTTAAGAAGATCACACTGTCTAGAAGTTGTACATTTTAGGTGAAAATCAATAGGGGTTGATTATAGAAAGGGTGCCTACTTAGGTGGCATTTTTTAGATTGTACCACAATCTTACTACAAGATGAAAAATGTGACTTAGTCCCTTAAGGCCCAAACTGGAATCATTTATACCAATGTCAAATGCAAAGACTACTAGAACTTCAAGGTACCTCACTTTATTAGATGTGACCATTGGAAGAAGTGAAAGCCTAAAACATAATATAAAGTAATGACAATTTGTATGATACATGCCAAAGAGAAATTTATATGGTAAACATCTTAAGTAGCATCATTTTCTTTAAAAATATCTCAACACCTAAAAGATCAAAACAAGCATAGAACAACAACAATTGTAGGCAGTAAATTATCAAATAAGCACTTGTGCAAAGCGCCATTCACATCGAGAAACAAAAGATAAAGTATCAAAAGAAACAAAAGATAAAGAAATAAAGATAAAGATAAAGATAAAGATAAAGGTAAAGGTAAAGGTAAAGGTAATTACAATAATCAATCCCTCTTAAAACCTCACAACTTGCAATAAACAGGAAGTGTGCAACAAACAGCAAGTGTGCATGCAAGACGGGGAATGAGTACAGACCTCAATGGAGGACACAGTTGTCTTTGCTTTCACAAGTGCAAACAGATCAGCCTCCGTCTAGAACTTAAACTGCAAACTACACCAGTACCCTTGTTCATTCCAATTCCCACCACTCAAACCCATATTTGACATGCATAGACGTCATAGATTTTGACGGAGTCAAAGATAATAATCCATCGATCAATAGTGCTGGGAATAAACAATCCCAAGAAAATAAAGCCATCGTCACATTTCTTTAAGGAACAAAAACGTGGAGTCCTCCAGAACTTTAAAACAAATTTCCAAGGCAATAGAGAAAAAAAAGGAGATAAATACCCGTGCTTAGGGAACTCCAGGTTTCAGGGCTCCAATATTCAAGAAAAGCCTTGGCATCTGCAGAAACTACAATATCCAATGCTGAACAATACTTCATGATCTTCATTGGACCCATGTAAATATGCTTCGACATTATGGGCTCGTTGCTACCAGATCGTGCACCAAAAACGTAAACATGCGGAGAGGTTTTGTCGCCTATTGCAAGCTTGGCCCTCGCATCACCTTGCTTGAATACCCACTCAACTGCTTGCGGCATGAACATTAATTTCAGCATGGCAATCATGTCAAAATTGATCACATCACATATCTTGACAGCCTCGTCATCGGATATTGTGCAACACAGCAGCCCTTAGTGACTATAACATTGGCGTCAAAATGAAGTCCAAGACTAGATCACAACAGCCTATATATCAATAAGAAAAAACCATGTCAGTAGAAAACATGAATAAAATGTTTTCAAAGCTCATATCGCAAGCAAATCGGGCAAATTACATTGAAATTCTCACTTATCTACACATTCATAATAACCAAACTTTTCCAAACCAGACAGATCCATGTTGAAAAAACACAAGAAACTTACAGCAAGGCCACATATGGGGCCCAAGTGTGACTGGAAATGCTTAACAAACTCGATCCCCATGCCCTTTTCTTCCAAAACTTGATATGACCTGTAGGATGCAGAAAAAACTATCAGAACGTTGGACCAGATAAAGACAAAGTTTCATTTAATTAACCGTCTCCTGGAAGCAGCGTGATACCACACAACCAATTAATGCCAGTTCTAGCCATTGATCGAGTGCAAAACTCCAAGAATAGAGAAAACAAATCACCATCACAACTTCCGGTTCTGAAAAATCTGCTCTGGACACAGCCAGGTGAGTCACAACGTCTCGACTCGATGCATATAGCTCTTCTTATACCTGTTACCCAGCCGTTCCCACAATTGATCAGCTCATCATATTGTTCAATGGTCCAGTTACTCGACTCCAATCAACAAAAGAACCACGCTCAGGTACGAATGTGATAGCATCGAAATCGACATTTGTAGTCTCTACAACAGAAGTGCCTCTCCCCTCTCTCAATGCCCGATTAGCACTCACATTTGCGCAGACGGGAGCGCGTCCAGGAATGCCTTCTCGAACCCCAGAAGCTCCAAAGCACAAACTTCTCACCCTATTTCTTGCATTGTCCAATTCTTTGGATCGATTCATGCATCGACAGGCAGCTCTAGCTGAGAGCTCTGTTTGCGTCATTGAGAAACTCTCCAGTTTGCAAGCATCACACACCGGAAGAGTGCAGCACAGAATGGAGACAGAATTGGTGGAACTTACAGAATTGCGATGCAGTAAGTATCTGATGGTAACTTAGCTCCGCCCAAATCGGGAGCTCCTTCATTGGCGAATCGCAGCAGGGAATTCGTTAGGTTTTCCAGGGCGCGCGCTTCTCGCAGTTCCCCCCTTCCCACGTTCCCCTCCTTGGAACCTCTGTTTCGTCATTCTCTTCAACCATTGACTAAACCACCACGAAACCACTGGATCATGGCTCATGGGCATGAGCCAAGGAACGAGCCATGGAACCCCGAAAGCTGCGAGGCTGCGACAGCCCACCCAAAGCGGGGCGCAGTGCAGCGCGCAACGCCCCCGCAGGCTGCCCACGGCCCGATGTTCCCGCCCACCCGTTTGGAAGTCGGACTGGAGATCAAAGGCCGTGTAACTTAACTCAAGGTAGTAGGTCCATAAACCGAACTGGAACAGAATTTTGGGCAGGTGAAACTTCTCATAATATTTTTCAGTACATTTTCCTGAAAGACAAGAGGAATAGGCTTCTAACCCAAGATACTTCATATTTTTTTAATCATTTTTGAATTAGTCATGAATTTTCAAGCTAGATGTGTTGTAGGTCCTTATTTGTGATCTTAGGTCTTTCATAAAGTGTTCACTACAAGTTCTAGAGAAAAAAATGGGAAAAGCAAGGAGAATGATCAAATCTTGCAAAAATGAGTAGTGTTTCTCTCAATTTATTCAATGACATAAGAGGTCAAATCAAGAACCATGTCCAGTCCAGTCCATCACCATATATAGGCTTGGTTTAAAATGCCCACTCAGAGTTTGAACCTCCCACCTTACATGTAAATTCTAATACTCTTGAGTCCTTTACCCTCACACAAGCACCATGGCAAGCTACCATTGAAGCTCACCCCATTGAAAAATGTGCAACAATTATTCTGTTTGCAAAACAAAAGAAAGAGCATGTCATACTACAAGTGCATTGCGTAATTTGAATAATAGTAATTAAAATTAAAAAAAACTAGAGTTGACCAAATAAGCAATTGGAGATATGATCTAGGGTAGTGCAAAGTGAAGCAAATAGATACAAAGGTGTAGGGATAGAAATGAGGAGGATTGCAAAAACTTTGGTAATTTTATCACTTAAATCAAAATTACCGTGTTTTTAATTCAACCATGATTTTTACCATGAATCACCATGCATCCTTAGCAAAAGATATCTAAAGATTTTTGAAAGCTATCCAAGACCTTTGGGTTGCTTTGTCTTGCTCCAAGGTGCATCTATAGAAAATTAAAAAATCATGAAGAAGGTAGTCTACTTTATAGTCTTTGCTTTGATAACCTTGTTTTTGATGGATGAGGTTGCAATTCTACTTGAAGTATCACTTTCATCTCTAATGAGCATAGTGTGAATGTTAGGCTAATTTCTACCATGCCTAGCATCATTCACCAACCTTCATTTAGACACTAATGCATACGTACATATTTTCTAGTTGATTGTGATTACTCATTCTTTAAATTAGTATTTTATCCATTACTTTAGTGATCACACAACAATTTACTCTAATGGTGAATTGTGCACATGGTTCTATCTATATTGGAAACATTGGGCAATAATCACAAGACATTTGTATAAAGTGACTAATTCTAATTAATCTTTTTTTCTCATTTTTTTAGTTATTAATTGATTAAAGAAAGTGTATTCAAAAAAAATTGCCTTACTATGCTAGTGAAGCTACATAGCATAGCTAAAAATTGACTTTGTAGTCTAGAACCTAATTGAGATTTGTCATTTTTTTTTCATATTTCTTTGATAGTGGAATTTGTGTTGTTTCTACTTCAAATGCATTATTATAATATAATTATCAAATATGACAATTATTACATTGTATGTTTAACATGGAAGAAAATTTTGTATGGTTTTTTGCAAGCATGTCTCTCATATGTTTCTGACATATATTTTGATATATGACTCCAAGGTTAGTTTAAAAATAGTACAAGCTTACCAAAAAAAGTTTCTATTATGTAAGTGGAAATTAGGTTAGGAAATTATTGATTTAAAGAAAAAATCAATATTAGTAGATGTAAATTGGAAGAGGCTGTGCAAAGGAACTCTTTTTTTAAGAAAAAAATAGTTAAGGTAGCAGGTGTTTGGATTTTGTTGCATGATGTAAAGAAAAGAAAGAAATTCAAGATCTTGTGGTTAATAATAAAGTTGCTTCTAAAGCATTTCTTGAGCAAACAAAGGCTACTAATGCTGCTAATATAGTTAATGTAATTTTTTGCTTTTGGAACTTTGAATTTGGTATTTACTTGTCAACTCTTTGTCTAGAGAAATTATTAAGTGGTAGTGTGTATTTGTCATGTTAGGCTCTAAAGCTTAAAAGGGAGAATAAGCACAAATTCCTTATTAAATTACAAAGAAGTGTTGAAAAGTCTAATAGAAAAACTTGAAAGTTTAGAAGAGAGAGGCGTATAAAATTGTTTTTTTGTTTGATGATTACCACCTAGTAGTTAATGAATTTTGTTTTTTAAGATTTTCTCCTCTAAAACTATTTGTGTTTTAATTTAGGTGAAAAGGCATGAATGTAAGTATCCTCCCTATAAGACTAAATCTAGATCCTTTAGTATGGTTTTTGACTTGATTTCACTCTAGAAAGCATCTACTCCTAAACAAAGTAGAAATAAGGTTACATGGCTGGAGTAAGTGTATTGGTCTTGTTGATCATGATTGGCAAATGTAAGAGTTAGAGTTTCTAGTGGATCATTGATGAATGAAGATGGGAAGTTGTTAGAATTATTTCCACTATACCAATTGTCTCATCATGAGCATTTTAGCATGTCCTTGATTTCTAGAAGTGTGATCAGGAGAAGATTAGTAAATTGATGTGGAGAAGTCTTGGGTACCAAAACAGATTGTTGAGCAAACTTGGTACTAGTTAAATCTTCATTATGATGAAGGAGTTTCATGTTCAATCATTGAAAATGAAAGGCTGCCAATTACTACAAGAGATAGTATTAAAAGGCCATTTCAAGAATCCATGGCCTTGAATATTTAGAAAAGTCATGCTTACATGACTTAATTATTAACTCAACCATTAGCCAACAAAGAGTGTAAATAGATGAGATCTCAAATAATTAATTCACTATCAATTCTTATTTTCAATTCTCTACTTTTTGTATCTAGCAAGTTGTATCTTAAGATAGTCAAACAAGCTATGTTTTGCAAATATACCCATGGTTTGCACCTTCTCTAGGTGTTTGAAATTCATATCTTCAATTCTTGTTCTTGCAAGATACAGCAACGCATAACTCATTCAAACATTTAAATTCCAATATTCTTGACATTCAAACATTCAAACATTCCAAATAGTCTCATTCAAACATTTCAAATTCCAATAGTCTTATATACATTTCATTCTTATTTTCATTTTTCAAAATTTACTTTAAATTTAAAGAAATTATTGCATTTTCATTTTACCTTTCAATGTACAAGTTCTAAATTATTGATAGATGATATAATTAGATTTTTTCCTCTAGCTTTAAAAAATTACAATAATTTGTTTTTTCCACCAATTTTATTTTAAAAAAATGTCATAATTAGCAAAAGCAATCAAAATTTTTACATCTATTAAACAACATAAACAATCCTTTTGATAATGAGATTTGACTTATAGAGTCTTATTATAGGAATATGGTTGATTTGGATTTCCAAAATAAAATGAATAATTGAAGTTCTTTTATAGTAGTGTCCATTGCTACTTTCACCTCTTCAAAAAATTTGAAAATATTGGGATTATATTTGCTATATTTACTCATTTACTTTTGGTTTCTACCACATAATTGATAAAAATGAATAAGTTTTACAAAAAAATTTGAAATTACTTACAATGATATAGAATTCCTAGTTCACAGTAATAAAAATATAAAATTTTCATTTGAGCAAAATTTAAATGGCTAAATTTAGCTTAAACTACAAGTTCAACCATTTTACTATAAATCAAGTCCTACAGAGGTTGAACTCTTTAAAGACTCAATCCATTGTGAAATAGTCAAACTTCCCATCTGAGTTGAATATAGCTTCTTAATTTGTATTCTATAAAGAAACTTGCAAATGGAAATTGTTTTAAAATTGTGAATTATATAATAATGTAAGAAATTTAAATTTTTATTGTAGAAATTAGACATTTTTATCATTTATCTAAAAAAAAGTAAACAAAAAAAGTAAAAATAGCAAAAAAGGTTTTAATTATTTGAAATTTTTGGAAGAGGTATAGAGCATTGGACATTGTTATTAAAAAAAATTCAATTGCCTATCTTATTTTGGACACTTAAAATATCCAACATTGAAAATTTAAAACAAGAAAGTAGTAAATAAAATCTACCTTCTTATTCTATAGAAATAAATTTTTAGAGTTCATTTTTAGTTTCCATATATGTTTTTCTTTCCTCTCACTTTGGTTAAAAACTCAATTAGTTGTGGGAAATCTTCAAAAGTGATTTTTATAAACTAAATGTAGAAACCAAATCACATCATTTGTAGTGTGTGAAAATAATTTCTGATTTTTACCATAAATAAAAGATATGATTGGAAATATTATTCAATATTTAATATTTTAAAAAAATTCAAAAAAACAGAACATGAATGAAAAATATACCATCTTGTATTATTTGAATTCTAAAACATAGAACATCTATTTCCAATAACTCTTTCAATTTTTGACATTTTTCAAGATTTTGAAAAAAAAAAACTAAAAAAAACTTGTGAATCTTTATTTTCTTAGCTTAAAGAAAATCCTTAAAATAGATATTTCAAAAATTGCAAACAAGGTTGACCAAGGTGCATTCACTTTCTGGATGCATAAACCTCTACAAGTCAAGCCCTCAAAGAACAAACTAATTTTAACTCCAACATAGGAATTCAAGGTAGTTTGCTCTGAATGAAATTCTATATATCTTTTCCTTGCATTTTTACACAATATGTATTGTTGTTGTATCTTTAAGGTCCAAAAAGTTTCATTAATTTTAATTGAAAGATTGAAAGATGTTATTTAATATGTAATTTTTAGTGTTTGGCAATCAACTTTGGTACCCCACATAAAAACCTTGAAAAAATGCTTTCTTAAGCCTAAGAAAAATTTAAGTAAATTTTTAGATTTTACATACCTTGAAGGCTTTGAATAGTATTTTGATAAATGGGGTGAAAGCTATTAGAAGTTTTAGTTTGTAGGAAATTATACAAGTTTTATTTTAAAATAAACTTTGAAGTCATGTATTGGATTTAATTTTTTTATCTTTTTTGGAAAATACAAAACCAAAAAATGTAGATTGTTTATTGCAACAATACAATTGTTGGGACTATGACTTCCAATTTCATAATTAAATTCCTCTAATAATTTATTGTTTTGAAATATTCTTTATTTCTTTTGACTTATTATTTTTTTCTTGTATGTTGTGCATTTTAAATTAATGTGGTCTTTTTCAAGCATGTAGGCTACTTGCTGTTAAAAGCATATCCAAAAAAAGACCATAATTTTGGGCACTTTTTCATACAAATGTTCTTTTTTTGAAGTGCACCTCTTCATTTCTCTACAAGACCTAAAAACCAATTTTTGGGCTTTAAAACGCTAGTAAATTGCAATCTATGTAGTAGAATTTTTTTTTTTAAAAAACAACTTTTTCCAAACCAATGTACAATATGATATTAAGGTTGCATGTTTACAAAATGTTGTTTTTCTAAAACTTAGTACTTGTACTACAAATGGCACTTTTGCAACAAATTTAGTGAAACATAGTCTAAAACCTCTAGGAGTTTAGGCACAACCATTTCCTTAATGTTTGGCTATGTGGTCAAAGTTTTTTTGTCTGATGTGCGTTTTTCTCTTAGCTCCAACAATCTGTAAGATGATTTAGGATCAAAAAAAAATATTGAAATTTGAGTTTTGGGATTTATGTATAAGTATAAATTTTTGGACTACATTGAAAGTAATGACATATAAGTTATGTGGATTTAAGGCTAGTAGGAATTCATGGAAATTCTATTCCTAAATACACTTTCATTTCTTGCAATTTCATTCAATTTTTGCAAAGAAAATAACAATTACTAATGAGAAGCATATGGTGTACATTCTTTATTACAACATTACAAGTATTGGAATTGGAATATGTTTGTCATGTAGCTTAATTAGTTAATTCTTTACATTCTTGTTGTCCAAAGTGCATTTCAAAACATTTTTAGATTCTTTCATATCTTTGTACTTTCTATTTGTCCCAAGCATGGATACTGAAAATTTAATTTTAAGTTTATTTTTATGATTTTCATAAATTTTAAGTTTCTAAAATTTCTTTTCTATTTGTTTTTGGTTGTGTTGCACAGAAATCAAGGGAAACGAGTTTTATGAAAATAGTATGATTAAACAAAGGTTAAGTGTTAGATGGTTTCAACAAACTTTGATGTTCCGAAACAATAGGTCGGTGAAAATAGGTTCAATCTATTGTGGAGACATGCAAGTTGTAGGATATATACATTTTTTATTAAAATTTTTGAAAGATGAAGCTTTGCTACTTGTAAATACCTCACTAGGGAAGTATTTACTAGTACATGAATCCATTCATTGGTAATTTACAAAATCACATAGTGTTTGCCTTTGAAAATTCAAATGAAAAATTCAATACATGGAAGTAGGTGATTTGCATCCATAACATTTTTTACTTTTCAAAATGAATGCTTTGTATGCAAAATGTTGATAAATTATTATTTAAACACATCATAATTGAATTTGGCTGTACTTCCAATGTTCATTGCTTCCTTCAATTTTTCAATAGAATGCAAGTCAAATTTCACCGTGTATTTGTGTGTTGCTTGCATCTTTTGTAGGCTATGTTCACGGGGGTTTCTTAAAACAAGTAGAACAACTTTGGAGCCACCTACCATTTCACCTCTCATTAAACAATACAAATTTATAATAGTTTTTGTATTTTTAATGAAAGGAAGCCCTCTTTTTTAATACAATTTGTACGTCTTCAATCACAAATTCCAATGTTGATGATCTTATCTAGTTATTTGGGATAGTGCAACAATTTATCCATAGTAGGCAAGTCATTGTATAGCATCCTTAAATTGTGCAATAGACTTGTCACATGAACAAGGATCCATGCCAATTGTACCTTGTCATTTGTTTGTGCTTTTGCCTTTTAAGTCCCTCATCCACTTGATTTCATGCCATTTGACGTATGGCACCACCTTGTCACAAAGCTTAATCATGTCTTTCAAATTACCACAATTTCACCATAATGTATATGCTTCCATTGTATGACTATAGACAACAAAGAATTTAATAATGTCTCGGTGATTTAATGGGCATACAAAAGCCTCTACAAATTGCTCTACCTTTGCATCACATGACCTACTTGCCTTGGACAATTTCCTTGCAAAAAATACATGTAACAAGATTATATCCATTCCTTCTATACACACCTTGCACACCTCTCTATATCCATTTTGTTTGTTTTATGCGCAAAAAAAAACATATAGACATTTTTAAAATAAAGCCTATAGATTAATATTTATGGAAATCATGGAGACTCTAAATGATTTCCAATATTCCAAAGTGAGTTTGAAAAAACTACAAGGTACTCATATATCAATGAATTACTTCCATTTATTGGTAAGATGGATGTTTACAGAATTTCAAACCACCAAATCAATAATGCTCAAAAAAAATCAAAACACTTAATGATTTCCAAAACATGAAGGCAAAGCCCACTTAGTATAGCCAGTTAATAATCAAAGCCATTTGAAAAAAATTATAGAATAAACAATCTAACAATTTCCAAAATTTATTGATGACATAGGCACTCCCAATGTAAAACTATCACATCAATAAGGCCTACTAAATACCAAAGAGAAACTATTAATAATTAATTTCTTCACTCTAATTGACCAAATAGATATTTTGTAGTCAATAGGATTTAAACATGCCTAAAGAATTCATAGGCATAATAGCACTAGTAAAATTCATATAGAACATGATATGATAGGTACTCCAAGAAGATCCATCATATCAAATGAGCTAAAATCATCTTCAAAGAAACTATAGAATAAACAAGATCAATGATTTGAAAAAAGTACTTGATAAAATAGGTACTTACAAAGTAAACTATTATCAAATCATTAAGGCTCATAAATTTATAAAGAAGTTATAGAATTTTCATTTCTAATCTTTTAAATTGGTTTCTTTCAAAACTAACTCATAGGAGTTTAGGAATTTATTTCAAGGAACTTATAGACTGCATAGTTGTCGCAACCCAAATGCTCTTTTGTTATGCCAAACCTACAAGCACTAGATTTCCTTCAATTCAATAGAAATGCCACTTGGATCTTTGCTTGACTAACGTTGCACATACTATGCATACCCCAATTTTAATTCTCATTTTGAACTCTTCTTGTTAGGTCCTAGTCAGGGGGACTATTAATACACACTTCTCACATGACACCAAGCATGCCACTTAGTAACATGAGGTGGAACTTCCACCTTAATGTGCAAGGATGTCACACCACCCATCTCCTTGGGGTGCCCGAAGTGCCTTAGTGAGCAAGGGGGGACCTTGGGGGTGACGCCCCAAGCCTTGCAAGAGCCAAGGTAGGGAATAAGAGGTGATTCCCGATCAATCAAGGCGCGTAGCGCCTTGGGTTGGAAGAAGTCTGGCTTGTGTGATACATGCTTGGAAAGACTTGACAAGACGCTTCCAACCCTCCAAAGAACGCGCCATTTGGACTTGCGAGTCAAAAGTTATAGCGGTTCAAAGTGGACGGGGTCCCGGTGGCGCCGGGACACTTGGGGGCAAGGTGCAAGGGGTTTGCAGACAATCCCTCAAGCAAATGGGGCATGTAGCATATCGTTGGAAAGCTACAATCACAAGGAACCCTAAATGAGAAGCATTACGAGGTTCTAGGACGTGAGTCAAAAGTTATGGCCCAAAGAGGAACCGTGGTGAAGGCGTGACGCCTCTCCCGGTGAGCCTGAATCTTTGGAGGGCCATAACTTGGTAAGTACTTGTCCAAATGGGACAAGTGAGCAGTGATTTGACATCTGCTCTTTGCGTAGATGTCTAAAATGGTCTCGCATGTGTGATTTGAAGCCTTGAGCGCAAAGTTACGCCGTTTGGAAGTTCGGGAGCTTAAACGGGGGTGAAACTTGGCGCGACGAGTGGGAAACGGGTGGTCTTCCAAGCCCCCATGGTGTTTGGGGTCACTCCTCACCATAGGAGGGGGGGTCCTGCCGAATCCCACAAAGAGTACTATAGGAGGGGTTGGTCTCCCTCCTCTCTCCCTCTTGGAGCCTTGGTGAGTCCCGGTGACTCATGGTGAATGGTGGTGACTTCACCACCATTTCAAGGCGCCTCGGGACACTTGTGTGTGTGTCCCGTGGCATCTGTTGGGTGGAGTCCCACTCCTTGCTAGGTCCCTTGGTTGTGTCCCAAAGTGTGAGTGTGGGTTACCTTAGTGGTTGAGTAGCAAATGCAAAAGGGCTAGCATGGAGGAGGATGACACTCAAGGGCGGTTAGGCCCGTGGTGAGTAGTGCCACCACGAGGCCTTGCACATTAAGGTGGAAGGTCCGCCCCATGTTACTAAGTGGCATGCCCGGTGTCACAAAGGGAGTGTGTGTTAGGAGCCCCGGTGACTGGGACTTGAGGAAAGTAAGAGTTGGGACAATGGGGCTAACGCTAGGTTGCTTGGCATGTGCAGTGTTAGACCATTGGTGACTCAAGTGCTGCTTGGAGCAGGGTGTGGTGAACCCGTTGAGGAGTTGGGACTCTAAGGGATCACTTGGGTTGCGACAAAGGACCTATGGTGGTACTACTCACTATAGTCCAAACCGCCTTTGAATGTCACTCCACTCCATACTAGCCTTTTTGGTATTTCCTACTTCACCTTGATTACTGACCAAAATACTTCACTAACTCAAGTTACTCCAATCAAGGCCTAGCAAGGAGTGATATTCCATCCAATCACTGCCATAAGATACTACACAAGTGTCCCAAGGTGCCTTGGACTAGTAATAAATTCACACCACCAATTTTGAATCACCGAGACTCACCAAGGACTCAAGAGGGAATGAAGAGGGAGACTAATTCCTTGTATGGTATCTTTTGTGGCATACGCCCTTCTTCCCCTCTTCTTCCGTCCCCTCCCCCCCCCCCCCCCCTTCTGCTTGTATGATGAAGAACTACCTCAAACCACCTTGGAATTTGGAAGACCACCCACTTCCGACTAAAAACGCCAAATTCTAATCCCATATTGAGTCTTGAACTTCCAAACGACGTAACTTTGCACTCAAAGCTTTGATTCTCAAATTTGAGCTCATTTTAGGCATTCATACAACAATTAGATGTTGATAGACTTTTCATTTGTCCCATTTGCATAAGTTCTCAATAAGTTGTATCCCTCTAAAGATTTGGGTTTATTGAGGTAGGTGTCACACCTTCAGTACGCCCCTTCTTTGGGCCATAACTTTTGACTTCAAGATTAGAACCTTCTAATGCTCATTATTTTGGAGTCCTTGTGTTCATATCTTTCTAATGATATGCTACATGCCCTACTTGCCTGAGGCCTTCATTGTATATTCCTTAATTCTAGCTTCTCAAATCTCTCGGCGCCCCCAGGACATGGCCCATTTTGAACAGCCATAACTTTTAGCTCACATCTTGGAATTGCGTGTTCATTGTGCCATTAGAAGCATTTTGACAAGAGCTTTGCAAGAATGTATGACATGCTACCATCTTCATCCTATCCAAGGTGCTATTGCACCTTGTATGCACAAGAGTCCCTATTTCTCTCTTCATAGACTATTGCAAGACTTGGGAAGTCACCCCCAAGGTCCCCCTTGCTCACTAAGGCACTTCAAGCACCCCAACAAGGTAAAGGCGTGACAATAGTTTTAATAAATTCTATAACCTTGGAACACCTATAGAAAACCCAACCAAACTCAAATAGAGCTAATAGATTGCTTTAAATACTTTTTATCTTATAATGTAATAAATAAGTATTCCCACTAGATTAAATAAAGACTATAAAGAGGTCCTTGTGTAAAATCAATCAAATAATTTAGAGTCTTAAAACATCAAGGCATGGAATTTCTAAAATCATTACACAACATGATTTAGTATTCCATAAGTAATAGCCATGAACTAAAATAAGTTGTCATGGTGAAATTGCTAAAGAAGTTGTAAACCTCACCTACACCCATACAATCCAACAAATACAAAGTTACTAAGAGTTGCGCATGCAAGGTGTCTACAAGTTACAATAGCTTGTTATTGCAGTCGCAATAGAAAAATTGCCCATCAACTCAATACATCACTTGAAAAAATTACTAGACAACGTTAAATTTGCTTGCTAGAACAATCTCACCGTTGCAATTATGGTGTTTCAATTATGTCTTAGAGCTATTAACTATTTAGTTTTTTGTTCAATCTCAGACATACTTCTACTTAACTATTTTTGAAAGTATGAAAATCAAGTGTTTTTCTAATAACTTTTTTTCTTACACTCTCAATTCAATTCTTCAGCATTAAAAACTTTAAATTCAAAATTTGTACCGATTTGAAGTTGAAACATAATGGTTACTAAAAGTGTCCACCTCCTAGAATGTACATTATTAGCACATTGCTAATGCAATGAAAAAAGGAAAATACGTTAATTGTATACATTTCAAAATGTAGACAATGTTAGAGCCCAAGTGCTTTATGAACCTTCTACCTTATCTTGAACCCCTAAAGGCCTTTGACTGCGTTTTAACCAAAAACACCCCAAAATTGCCATTTGAAGTACAAGTACCGTTAGAAAGATAACATTTTTTGATATAGTTAACCTTTGGATCTCGTAGTAAATTGCTTAGGAAAGATGTGAAAAAAATTTCAGAAATTTGTATTGTGTAGACTGCAAGATATCAACATTTGAATTGACCAAAATCCTATTTTTGTCCTTGCAAAAAATCAAGTAGCTCACTTTACAAGCTCACTTTTGTATGAAAAACGTTCATATTGTTGGCGCTTCTTTGTTCAAGTCAAGTTGGCTACATTCTTGAAAGATTTCAAATCATTTTGAATTATACAACATTTAGGAAAGAAAATAATAAGTAGAAAGAAGTAGAGAATGATTCAAAATACTCAACTGTCATCAATTTATATTTTAAATTGAAAAATGTCAATCCCAATGCTTTTAATGATTTAGTTACATCCAGTTATTATTACTTTTAAACATTTAAAATTGAGTTAAATAAAGGGCTTCAAAGTTTATTTTTGAATATAGAATCCATCAATGCCCACAAACAAAAACTCCCAATAACTTTTGACTCGTTGATCAAAATAGAAATGACAAAGTTTTTTATGCATATATAAATCTAGAAATTCAATTTCAAATTTTAGTACATGAAAAAGGTGATTTTTGCAAATCTCCCTAGATTGCCCAAGTTGAGAAATAAACAACATATCATGCAATAAATTTTTATCTATATAGTCAAAAGTTATGAAAATTGCTGGGCCTAAAAGATATTCCACATGTTGTACAGAAATATCCAAGAAAAATAATAAAACCTCTACTTATACATACCTACCCAAAAAAGATATGTTGCTAAAAACAAAAAGCTTGTCCTTTTAGGGATTAAATTAGAACAAATATATCAAATCATTATAACATGTTATAATATAATTAAGCAAATGTACATATGATCATAATAAATAATAGTTAATGATATGGGTATACATATGGTAATACACTATTTCACATAATAATATTTTAGTACAAATAATTAGTATTTATATGTGATTATGTGTAATTCTAGAATATTTTGTAGATCAAAAAATTTTAAACCTAAATTAAATGTACCTTCACTTAATACATCTGGCAAAGATTTTGAGCTATATAGATTTGTGTGTCCAATTGATTGCCCTTGCCTTCCTCAAATCTTTTTTGCATTTAGGATATGAGCAAAATTAAACATCTTTTGATAGTTTTGCGATACGATTCCACCATACTTGAATTCGAGCTTGCAAAGTTGTCAACAAGAGGCCAGTTGCTCAGTCCAAGATCAATTCTCTCACACCACAACTCTCCATGACATGGACACGTACTTCTTCTTCCCCAACTACTTTGCAAACTTTGTATTCTAGAAGTGGAACGTTGTTGATTCATCAACTCCTCATCATTTCAAAGAACACAACCTACGCTCCAGTGGTGCACAAAGCAAGGTAAGTACATACATTAAATTTAGAAACTCAAGAATCTTATGAATTTCACAAGTACAATCACAAGAAACAAAAGCGACATGACATCAAAGCTAGGTGAAAGCTAAACAATGCTTTTCAATTGTGCAATAGGGATAGTACACTGCACAGGGCAATTTCCACTTTAGCAAGTGTGATTTCTTGGTGAAAGAGTTGTCCAACTCACCTTGGACTCCCCCCTACTACAACCATGTGTAAATAAGATGTGTGGGACCTTGAGAATCAGTTACAAAATCACATATTAAAGAAAGTTGAAACTAATTAGCCCTTAATGGATGGGCCTATAACCATGGATTTTAAGCTTCTCTGCCTTTCACTCAATCTTTAGCCATTTGGCAACTAGAAAGGCATGAAAAACATTATATTTATTTTTCAGAGATGAAATTCCATGCCTTCTTCACTTCAAAGTTTTTTTAGATTTTTTGACAAAAACTCAGTTGTATAGAGCATGTCTAACCCTTTGACACCCCAATTGGGCTGGGCAAACGGTAGTGTTTCCCCTTGACATGGCCATATGAATTGTTGCATTTGCAAGCATGAACAAAGCCTTGCTGTTCCATGGGTGAAATAGCAAGGGGCTCCATCTTTTTCACAGTGAGTATTGCAAAGGACCGTTTGGAGCACGTGGCTGGCACTCGGCATGTCTTCCCCTTTCACACCCCAATTGGGCTGGGCAAATGGTAGTGTTTCCCCTTGACATGGGCATATGAATTGTTGAATTTGCAAGCATGAACAAGGCCTTGTTGTTCCTTTGGTGAATTGGCAAGAGGCTTCATCATTTTCTTAGTGAGTATTGCGAAGGACCGTTTGGAGCACGTGGCTGGCACCCGGCATGTCTTCCCCCTTCACACCCCAATTGGGCATGGCAAACGGTAGTGTTTCCCCTTGACATGGCCATATGAATTGTTGCATTTGCAAGCATGAACAAGGCCTTGCTGTTCCTTTGGTGAATTGGCAAGGGGCTTCATCATTTTCTCAGTGAGTATTGCGAAGGACCGTTTGGAGCACGTGGCTGGCACCCGGCATGTCTTCCCCCTTCACACCCCATTTGGGCATGGCAAACGGTAGTGTTTCCCCTTGACATGGGCATATGAATTGTTGCATTTGCAAGCATGAACAAGGCCTTGCTGTTCCTTTGGTGAATTGGCAAGGGGCTTCATCATTTTCCCTGTGAGTATTGCAAAGGACCGTTGGAGCACGTGGCTGGCACCCGGCATGTCTTCCCCTTTCACACCCCAATTGGGCTGGGCAAACGGTAGCGTTTCCCCTTGACATGGGCATATGAATTGTTGCATTTCCAAGCATGAACAAGGCCTTGCTGTTCCTTTGGTGAATTGGCAAGGGGCTTCATCATTTTCTCAGTGAGTATTGCAAAGGACCGTTTGGAGCACGTGGCTGGCACCCGGCATGTCTTCCCCTTTCACACCCCAATTGGGCTGGGCAAACGGTAGTGTTTCCCCTTGACATGGGCATATGAATTGTTGCATTTGCAAGCATGAACAAGGCCTTGCTGTTCCTTTGGTGAATTGGCAAGGGGCTTCATCATTTTCTCTGTGATTATTGCGGGAGAAATTATTGCGAGAGAATTTTATGTGCATGAGAAAGAGGTGTGCTTCCATTGTTAGATCATGCATGAATTGATATGGATATCTTCAGATACATGATCATTCTCGTAATTTCAATCAATTGATAATTTTTTGTACTATTGATTGTCTTATTGATCACCTATTTTCCATTTGATTCTATAATATGTCAAGTGTTGCATCATCTCCTACCTTTGAATTTGGGTCTCCAAGTTTTTGTCATGAGGCTACTCCTAATTGCTCTTACCGCAAATTAGTTTGAGGCGTAGTTGGCCTATTATAGTAGAACCTCTCTACTTTGGCCCTCTATAAGCTAATGAACCTCTATAAAGTAACAGATTCACATGGTCCAAGCTCCAAGGATACAATAGAGATATTGTACATTAGTACTACTTAAATGCAAGGGGAACAAGGATGGTGTTGTCTCAGTAGAATTTTGTTCTTGCCACCTCTAGTTTGTTTTGATATTGACAAGTGTCCATTGGCAATTGGTCCACTAGAATGGGTAGACCCTCTTGTTTGCAACAAACCTCTCCATGATATAGCTTAAAGTAATCTTGACATGACACTTTTACTCTATTGAGCATTGGTAGGTGCCTAAGACATGGATTGTGTGAGAAACAAGAAGGAATCTATTCTTATTGCTAAACCTAAAGTAATTTTCTCTCAAAGCAATCTTGTTTTGAATGCATCTTATATCTAAGATTAATTGACTTTGAAAGATCAATTAAGGTAAACCTGTCTATAAAAAGCAAATTTTGGTCTACTTGATTGCTAGTAGCAAAGAAGTTCAGAATTCTTTGCAGACAAAGGCAAATGTTAAAAATGAAGAAAACAAACAAAATTGTAATTTTTAAATAATGTATGAATTTTGTAATGAATTTTTGAAGTGTGTTGTCCACTTAGCCTAGAAGAGTCTCTAGGCTACTCCTCATTAGTAAATAAAGTGTCCATAATGGTCATCTTACCACCTAAAATGAACACAACATTTTTGAATATAGCTACAAAAGTTCCTAAATAATATGGCCATTACATTTTGAAGAAATAAAAAAATAATTTTTTATA
Source organism: Antitrichia curtipendula (assembly GCA_951230915.1). Lineage (NCBI taxonomy): Eukaryota > Viridiplantae > Streptophyta > Bryopsida > Hypnales > Leucodontaceae > Antitrichia > Antitrichia curtipendula. The sequence continues at coordinate 2,028,565 of CATNWC010000230.1, read as the reverse complement.
ATGATTTTATACCAACCCAATTTTTTTTTCCACCATGGTGCCAAATTGCACCATTGTAGAATAAAAATCTATTTTTTGCCTAAGAAAAATAATCTTTTTCTACAAAAAAAATTTCATTTCTATATAAAATATGGATGAATTTGCCAAATTTGGATGAAAAAGAATATGAATTTGATTTGAAAGTGTTTTTTGATTTAAAAGATGATTGTTTGAAAAAACAAAATGCTTTACCAAAATTTGAATGATCACCATCTTTGCACTTTTTCGATAACCAAAAAAAGAACAAGGGCTTTACTCTCGAAAGGTATAAGTCTCCTATGACAATCACTAGTAAACCCTTGACCATCTTCCAAGGCGTTGTTTATGGCTACAAATCAACCCAATGTCCTCAACCTATTTATTAAAAGAAGTTTGTTATTACTTGATGTAAGCCTTTTATGGATAGATTTTTAGGAGATTTGCATGTCATAATAGGTAGATTTACCTCGCAATAATTGATTACTTAGGTATATTTGAATGGTTGCTTATAGTGTAGACTAGTTTAGAGGCCAAAGGATTGTGTGGTTTCATGAGTTAGTAGAATTTGTTATTTTTTAGTTTCAAGAAGTGTTGGTAATTGAGCATTGTGAACACTTTTTGTTCACTGCTTTGTTTTAGAAGTAGAAGTTCACTCTCACATTCACCAAAGTGCTTAAGGTGCAATTGACCAAAATGTCAACCATCTTGAGTTCTTTTAGTTTCTCAAGGAAGTTGTTGAAGCCAAACAACAAAAAGGACAAGCCGCCATAATTAAATTGTAGTTGAGACTTTTTCGTGTATGAAAAAACATTTAATATTCTACAATCAATTGGTAAGGTCTTGATTTTCACACTTAGGACAATTAGGAACATAAAGAGTTGTTTAGTTTCCAATGCTAATGTGATACTGTATCAATGGCAACCTGTTGCCATTGTCTTTCCAAGTTGCAACTCATAACCTTCTTTCCTTTCAACTTGCACTCTATGTCATTGGATCATTAAACAACCAGTTATGTACAATAGCTAATAACCGATTTGCTGCTAATGGGGCTCATCGGTTATCTTTCTACAAGTGCATAACCGAGTCAGTTTGAGGACTGCAAAACAGTGACCAAATAGAGTCATTCAATATTGCTACTATCAATTTCTGACTCCCATAACAAGCACTTGTAATTGGGTTTAGTGTCTCTAGTTAAAGTGATAAGAGCTACAATTCAGTATCACAATTGCATGGTTCATTCTTCCATGTGACTGATGGTGTTACATTACCCAAAACCAAATATGGAAACAACGTACAAAGATGGTGTCACAACGTCATTTGAATTCAAAAAGGTTACCTGCAAATATGTTGCGGAAGTTTATTGTGTATGCATTTGCTAAAGAAGAGCTTTTCTTTTTGGGTGTGTCAAGAATGTTGCAATGTCACTATAATAATTTCATTTCCAACAATGTAAATTTTTCTATTTTCTATTAGCAATTCCAGTGACAATTGTTTCCATAATGGCTTGCATTGAAGTGTATTGTGGGAATGGTGCATTTTAGGGTTTAGTACATCTTCTATCAAGTTGTATAGTTCATTGTATATCTTGTAGGTTATGGATATCTAGGGTATGAATTTCCAAATTTGTTGCCTTAAAGTATGGTGAGGAAATGTAACAATGACAAGGGCCGGAGAAGACATATACAACTTGAGCCCCCAATTTTTGGAGTCATTTAGGTCAAGTTGACCTAATAGGACAGTAAAAACTAATAAATAAATGAAGTGGTCTTTACGTCGAGTCAACCTAAAGCAAAGTAATTGAATTATAGACATCCTTTGGAAGTCACTTTAGGTTGACTTGACCTAAATGATCATGTGGTGGTACTCATATCTCAAAAGACTTCCTTTACTTAGGTCAAATTGACCTAAAAAGACTAGGACATTTTGCCCCATGTCAAACTTCTCTCTTTACGTTTTTCTATTGAATTAGTCATTGTCATGGGACTTTGGTCAAAACCATTTTAGATTGATTCAAGGAGTGGTGAAATTGCCCTTGTATACCAAGGCAAGTTACGGATCTGTTTTGCTGACTTCCCTTACCTACATTGTTCTATTGGCTAGAGTTTGTTCACCTTGGAGATCTAATGCAGTCATGAGTACGACCGGGCATGATCAGTAATTGCTCCTCCCGATTCTCAAGGGCCGCCGAGGGTGCACCTGACACCGCAAGACATGCGGTGCTTTACCAGCTGCTGGACCCTATCTCCGGGTAATTCGATTCTAGGGTAGGCAGGCTGTTAAAAAGAAAAGAGAACTCTTCTAGGGGCCCTCGCCGGCATCTCAAGATAAAGCCACATCACCGTCCATTGCCACATCCCGGTTTGAGAATATTGATCCAATCTCCTTTTGATATACGGCGCGCATTGCACCATTGACACAAGATTGCTCCATCTCTTAGGATCCACTAACCCATGTCCAATTGCTCTTCACATGGAACCTTTCTCCACTTCAGTCTTCAAAGTTCTCATTTGAATATTTGCTACTACCACTAAGATCTGCACTAGGGGCCGTTTCACTCGGGCTCATGCCCAAAGGTGCTCCACGACCTCCACACCCTCCTACTCATTGAGGCCTCGCACTCGCCCCAATGGCCGGGTGTAGGTTGCACGCTTTAGCGCCATCCATTTGGGGGGCTAGTTGATTTGGCAAGTGAGTTGTTACACACTCTTTAGTGGATTTCGACTTCCATGACCACCGTCATGTTGTCTTAATCAATGAACACCCTTTGTGGGATCTAAGTTAGCACGCAATTGGGCACCGTAACCCAGCTTTCAGTTCATTCCGCATGGCCACTTCTGCTTACCAAAAATGGCCCACTTAGAGCTCTCATTCTGTGTCGGGGTTCAACCAAGCAACCCCAGCGGCTTACCTATTTAAAGTTTGAGAATAGGTCGAGGGTGTTACACCCTTGATGCCTCTAATCATTTGCTTCACCTGATAAAACTTGTATACAAGCCCCAGCTATCCTGAGGGAAACTTCGGAGGGAACCAGCTACTAGATGGTTTGACTAGTCTTTCGCCCCTATACCCAAGTCTGACAAACAATTTGCACGTCAGTATTGCTATGAGCCTCCACCAAAGTTTCCTTTAGCTTTGCCCTGCTCAAGCATAGTTCACCATCTTTCTTGTCCCAATAGGTATGCTCACACTCAAACCTTTCACAGAAGATCACGGTTAGTTGATGGTGCTCCCTCCCTCACGATCAAGGTCCCACCTATAAGTTTACTTACGCCTCAATGGGTTTGCTGCCCACCGGCTTGCATACATGTTAGACTCCTTGGTTCGTGTTTCAAGAGAGGTCGGATGAAGAGTTCAATACGCCAGCGTCCCGGGCGCGCAATTGGGCGAACCCACGCCTTGTGGCGCGCGCTTTGTTCCTCCGCCACTGCATTGGCATAGGTGCAAAGCAAATCCCCACTCTTGTCCCAGCGCTCTGGTCCACGTTCACCAGTGCCCCGCGTTGAGCAGCAAATCAGTGAAAGCCGTTCCACATCCAACCGGGCCACACCCATAGCTTCCATTGGCTTCCCTCCTAGCAATTTCAAGCACTTTTTTAACTCTCTTTTCAAAGTCCTTTTCATCTTTCCTTCACGATACTTGTTTGCTATCAGTCTCTTGCCCATATTTAGCCTTGGAAGGAATTTACCTCCTACTTAGGGCTACATTTCCAAACAGTCCGACTTGCAGACAGGTCCTCGTGGAGTGATGCATTCCAGGTGCAGATGGGGTTGTCACCCTCGATGACGTCCCTTTCCAGGAAACTTGGGCCCAGCGCATCGTAGAGGGATTTTCTCTAGACTACAACTGGAGGTGCAAGGCACCATGATTTTCAAGCTAGGCTCTTCCCAGTTCGCTCGCCATTACTAGGGAAATCTTGGTTAGTTTCTTCTCCTCCACTTAGTAATATGCTTAAACTTAGCGGGTAGTCTTTTCCGATTAGAGGTCTAATGCGTGATGCAAGCCCCCATGACAGGGTGTGCTCAACCTGCACGAGGTATCCAAAGCCAACTGGGCGATGTAGCCAACACTTAGAAAAATTCCAGGCTCTTGAAGGAGCTTGGATCACCCGATCGCGGACTGTGTCACCACGGCGGCCCAATTCTTTCCATTTCAGCCAACCCTAAATGAGGCCTAACTCCTTCTCACAAGACAAATAACTGTGAATTGAAATCGCCCTTGTAGTCAATGTCCTCTTGAGGTGAAAATGCCCTTGTATTAAAAATTCCCTCGTATTACAAATGCCCTTCTAATAAAATTGCCCTGGTATTCAAAATTTCCTTGTTGTCAAATTGCCCTTATAATTAAGTATTCTAGAAGAAAAATTACCCTTGTAGTCAAATTGCTTTTGTGTGAAAAATGCCCTTGTAGTCAAATTGCTTTTGTCTTAAAAATGCCCTTGTAGTAAAAATGCCCGCATATAGGGAATGCCCTTTATTGATAAAGTGCTTGTGAAATCAAATTGCTCTCGCAGTGAAAATGCCCTTGCAGTAAAAATGCCCTTGTAATAAAATGCCTTTGATCCAAAACAGCTCTTGTATTGAAAAAGCCCTTGTAGTAATACTGCCCTTGTAATAAGGCATTATGGATTAAAATTGCCCTTGTTGACAATTTAATGTCGGATTGAAAATGCCCTTGTATTAAAAATACCCTTGTACTAATAATGCCCTCGTATTAATAATGCCCTAGTGTTAAAAATGCCCTTGTATTCCAAACTTCTCTATATTGAAATTGCCCTTGTAATAAATATTTCCAGGAATGAAATGGTCCTTGTACTCAAATTGTTGTCATGGTAAAAACGCCCTTGTCGTGAAAATACCCTTAGAGAGAATATCCCCTTGTGAATAAATTGCCTGTGTAGTAAAATTGCTCCCATTGTGAAAATGCCTTCATAACGAAAATGCCTTTGTATGAAATAGGCCCTCGTATTGAAAAATGCCCACATATTAAAAGAGCCCTTGTAGTAAAGTTGCCCTTGTAATAAGACATTTTAGGAGTGAAATTGCCCTCATAGTAAACTTGTTCTTGTCGTGAAAATGCCCTCGTTTTAAAAATGCCTTTGTAGTAAAAATGCCCTTGTAGTGAAATTGCCCTTGTTATAAAAATTTCTAGGAGTGAAATTCCCCTTGTAGTCAAATTGCTCTCATAGTAAAATTGCCCTCCCAATAAAACGTCCTAAGAGTAAAAATGCTCTTGAAATGAAGTTGACTTGTGACTTGAAATGAAGTTGATGTGTGACTTGAAATGAAGTAGACGTGTGACTTGAAATGAAGTTGATGTGTGCTCTTGAAATGAAGTTGACGTATATTTGACCTTGTAGTCAAAATCCCCTCGTAGTCAAAATGCCCTTGTTGTGAACATGCCCTCTTAATAAAAATTTCAAGTAGTGAAAATGCCCTCGTAGAAATGTTGCCCATTGTAGTGAAAACATCCTTGTAGATAAAATGCCCTTGAGATGAAGTTGACTTTGGAGGAAACTTGTTGTTGGAATGAAAATGCCCCATGTTGTGTAAATGCCCATGTAGTAAGAATGTCCTTGAAGTAAAGTTGACCTTGGCGTTCAATTGATCCTAAAATGAAAAAGCCCTTATAGTGAAAATGCACTTGTAGTAGAAAGTTCTAGGAGTGAAATTGCCCTCAAAGTAAACTTGCTCTCCTAGTAAACATGCCCTTGTAAAGAGAAAGCCGTCATAGTGCAAATGCCCTTGCAATAAAATGGACTTGGGAATAATATTGTCCTGGGAGTGAAATTGCCCTTAAATTAAAATTGACTTTTGAATAGAATTGTCTTGGGAGTACAAGGGCCTTGTGGTGATAATGCCCTCATTGTGATAATGCCCTTGACAAAGAATGTCCTTGAAATGAAGTTGACTTTGGAGTAAGTTTGGCCTCAATGTGAAATGGACATTAGAGTTAAAATGCCCTTGTAGTAATAATGTCCTTGGAGAGAGGTTGACCTCGGTTAAAATTGACCTTAAAGTATAAAAGGCCTTCCTTGGAGTGATAATGCCCTTGCATTGAAAGGCAAATGTATTGAAATTGCCCTCATAGTAAAATTATCCTCATGGAAAAATGCCCTTGCATTGCAAATGCCCTTGTATTGCAAATGCCCTTGTATTGAAATTGCCTTTGTAGTAAGCATTTTCTTGAGACAAAGTTGACTTAGGAGTGGAAATGCCCTTGTATTGAAATTGCCCTTGTAGTCAAAATTTTTGGGAGTGAAGTCGCCCTTGTACTAAACTTGCTCTTGTGGGGAAAATCCCCTTGTGTTGAAAATGCCCTTGTATGGAAATGTACTTGTAGTCAAATTGTAATGAAAAATTTTGGAATAAAATTGCCCTTGTAGTAAAATTGCTCTTGTAACAAACATTTCTAGGAGTGAAATTGCCCATATGGTAAATTGGCTCACCTAGTGAAATTCCCTTGTATTGAAAATGTTCTTGTATTGAAAATGCCCTTGTTGTGATAATGCCCTCATAATAAAACTTTATAGGAAGGAAATCACCCTCATAGTAAAAACTTTCTTGTGGTGAAAATGCTTGTGTATTGAGAAAACCCTCATATCCAAAATGCCCTCCTATAGAAAATGCCCACATATTGAAAAAGCCCTTGTAGTGCCAAAGCCCTTGTAATAAGACATTTTAGGATTGAAGTTGTCCTAGTAGTAAACTTTTTCTTGAGGTGATAATGCCCTTGTATGGAAAAAGCCCTTGTTATAAAAATGCCTTTGTAGTAGAAACGCCCTTGTATTCAAAATTTCCTTGTAGTGAAATTGCCCTCGTAATAATAATCTCTAGAAGTGAAATTGACCTCGTAGTGAAAGTGCCCTTGTATTGAAAATGCCATCGTATTGAAAGTACCCTTGTAGTAAAATTGCTCTTTTGGAAAAATGCCCTTGTATTGGAAATGCCATTATAGTGATAATGTCCCTGTAAAAAGAACTTCTAGAAGTGAAATGGCCCTTGTAGTAGAATTGTTCACGTGGTGAAAATGCCTTGTATTAAGTTATTTTCAAAGAGAAATTGCCTTGTAATAAAATTGCTCTTGTGGTAAAATGCCCTTAATATGAAAATGCCTTTGCATCAAAAATATCTTCATACTGGAAATACCCACATACTGAAAGAGCCCTTGGAGTGAAATTGCCCTATTAATAAAAATTTCTAGGAGAGAAATTGGCCTTGTAGTGAAAGAGCCCTTGTATTGAAAATGCCCTCGTAGTGAAATTGCCCATGTAGAGAAAATGCCCTAGTTCATGAATTGCATGTGTAGTAAAATTGCTCTTGTGGTGAAAATACCCTTGCAATGAAAATGCTCTTATATTAAAAATGCCATTGAAATAAAAATGCCCTCCTATTCAAAATGCCCCTGTAGTGAAATTACCCTTGAATACAAGGGCTTTTTCACCACAAGAGCAATTTCACTACAAGGGAAATTTTACTATAAAGGCAATTTCTTAAACTAGAGCAGTTTCACTACAAGGGCATTTCACCACAAGAGCAATTTGACTTCTAAAGCAATTTCCCTTCTAAAATATTTTGTTACAAGGTCAGATTCACTACAAAAGAGTTTTAAATTCAAAGGCAATATTACTTGCCGGGCATTTTTAATACAAGTACATTTTCACTACAAGGGCATTTTCACCTCAAGAGCAATTTTCACTACGAGGCCAATTTCATCCCTAAAATGTCTTATTATAAGGGCAATTCTACTACAAGAGCTTTTTCAATTATGGGGCATTCTCAATACAAGGGCTCTTTTGATACAAAAGCATTTTCATTATCAAGGCATCTTCACTACAAGGGCAATTTCACTACAATAGTCACTTTTTGTTACAAGGACAATTTTACTACAATAGAATTTTGAATACAAGGTCATTTTTCTTAAACAAGGATATTTTCACCACTAGCACAATTTGACTCGAGGGCAATTTTACTCTTTTGAAATTTTATTACAAGCACAATTTCACTAGAAGGGCTTTTTCCATATGCGGGCATTTACACTACAAGGGCGGTTTTTACCGCAAGAGCAATTGAAATACACAAACAAATTTATCAACAAGGGTATCTTCACTACATAGGCATTTTCACCACAAGAGCCATTTGACTACAAGGGCAAATTTACTCCTAAAACTTTTTATCACACAAGCAATTTCACTTCAAGGGCTATTCAATATGTAGGCATTCTCAATACAAGGGCATTCTTGATACAAAGGCTTTGTTACTACAAGGGCATTTTCACTACAATGGTATTTTCACCACAAGAGCAATTTTACTACACGTGCAATTTATCAACAAGGACAATTCTTCTACAGTGACAATTTCAATTGGAGGGCATTTTTATCAACAAGAGCAATTTGAATACAAGGGCAAGTTCATTCCTAGAAATGTTTATTGCAAGGGCAACTTCACTATAAGGGAATTTTGAATACAAGGGCATTTTTACTACAAGAGCAATTTTACTAGAAGGGCATTTTGAGCACAAAAGCAACACCACTACCAAGGCATTTTCACTCCTCGAATGCCCAACTACAAGGGCAATTTCACTATAACGGCTTTTTCAATGTGTGGATATTCTCAATACGAGGGCTTCTTTGATACAAATGCATTTTCATTGTAAGGGCATTTTTTCTACAAGAGTAATTTTGACTACACATGCAATTCATGGACAAGGCCATTTTCTGTATGAGGGCATCTTCACTACAAGGGCATTTTCACCTTAAGAGCAATTTGACTACTAGGGCAATTTTACTCCTAAATTTTTTTATTACAATAGCACCTTTCCTACAAGGAAATTTTGAATACAAAGGCATTGTTAATGCAAGGACATTCTCAAGACAAGGGCCTTTTCACTCCTAAAATGTCTTATGACAAGGGCTATTTCACTACAAGGGCTTTTTCAATATGTGGGCATTCTCATCACAAGGGCATTTTTGAAACAAAGGCATTTTCATTACAAGGGCATTTTCACCACAAAAGCATTTTCACCAAAAGTGCAATTTCACTCTTATAATGACTTATTACAAGGGTTATCTCACTAAAAAAGACTCTTCAATATATGGGCATTTTTGAAGCAAAGGCATTTTCATTATAAGGGCATTTTCACTACAAGGGCATTTTCACCAAGAGTGCAATTTCACTCTTATAATGACTTATTACAAGGGTTATTTCACTAAAAAGGACTCTTCAATATGTGGGCATTCCTAATTCGGGGGCATTTTTGAAACAAAGGCATTTTCATTATAAGGGCATTTTCACTACAAGGGCATTTTCACCAAGGCCCTTGTAGTGAAAATGCCCGCATATTAGAAATGCCCTTGTGTTTAAAAATCCCTGGTAGGAAAATTGCCCTTGTAATAAGACGTTGTAGGATTGAATATGCTCTTGTAGTCAAATGGCTCTCGTGGTGAAAATGTTGTTTTTTTGAAAATGACTTGGTATTAAAATTGCCTTTGTTGTAAAAAGGCCCTCGTATTTAAAATTTCCTTGTAGTAAAAGTGCCCTTGTGAAATATAACTCTAGGAGTGAAATTGCTCTTGTAGTCAAATTGCTCTAGTGGTGAAAATGCTCTCGTAGTGAATATGCCTTTGTAGTAAAATTGCTCTCATTGCAAAAATCCCCTTGTAATAAAAATGCCCTTGTAGGTAAAATGCCCACATTTAATAAAGCCCGTGTATTGAAATTGCCTTCATAATGGGACATTTTAGGAGTGAAATTGCCCTTGTAGTGAAATTGCTCTTGAAGTGAACATGCCATTGAAGCTGAAAATTTTACAAAAGCATTATCACTATAGGGGCATTATCACTCCAAGGAAGGCCTTTTATACTTTAAGGTCAATTTTAACAGAGGTCAACCTCACTCCAAGGACATTATTACTACAAGGGCATTTTAACTCTAATGTCCATTTCACTTTGAGGCCAAACTTACTCCAAAGTCAACTTCATTTCAAGGACATTCTTTGTCAAGGGCATTTTCACAACGAGGGCATTATCACTACAAGGCACTTTTACTCAAAAGACAATTCTATTCAAAAGTCAATTTTATTTCAAGGGCAATTTCACCCCGAGGACAATATTATTCCCAAGTCAAATTTATTGCAAGGGCATTTGCACTACAAGGGCCTAGTTTTCTCCTAGACATTTTTATTGTGAGGGCATTGATACTATAAGGGTACTTTCACTACAAGTGCATTTGAACTACAAGGAAATTCATACTATGAGGGCATTTTCACTATGACGGCTTTCTCTTTACAAGGGCATGTTTACTAGGAGAGCAAGTTTACTTTGAGGGCAATTTCACTCCTAGAACTTTCTATTGCAAGTGCATTTTCACTATAAGGGCTTTTTCATTTTAGAATCAATTGAACGCCAAGGTCAACTTTACTTCAAGGACACACTTACGACATAGGTATTTTCCTTCCAACAACAAATTTACTCCAAAGTCAACTTCATCTCAAGGGCATTTTCACCACAAGAGCAAGTTTACTACTAGGACAATTTCACTCCTAAAATGTCTTAATACAAGGGCAATGTCACTACAAGGGTGTTTTCAATATGTGGGCACTTTCACTACAAGAGCATTTTTGATACAAAGGCATATTCATTATAAGGGTATTTTCACTATAACGGCATTTCCACCACATGGGTATTGTCACCACAAGAGCACTTTTACTACAAGGCAATTTATCAACAAGGGCATTCTCTATAGAGGCATTTTCACCATGAGAGCAATTTGACTACCAAGGCAACATCATTCCTAGAAATTTTTATTACAAGGACAAGTTCACTACAAGGGAATATTGAATACCAAGGCATTTTTACTACAAGGGCGTTTTCACCATGAGAGCAAGTTTACTACAAGGGCAATTTCACTCTTCAAATATCTTATTAGAAGGGAAATTTCACTACAAGGGCTTTTTCAATATGTGGGCGTTTTCACTACGAGCGCATTTTTAATACAAAGGCATTTTCAAAAGGAAGGCATTTTTGCCACGTGAGCAATTGTACCACACAGGCAATTTATAAACAAGGGCATTTTCTCGACGAGGGCATTTTCACTACAAGGCCATTTTCACAACTCGAGCAATTTTACTACACAAGCAATTTATCCACAAGGGGATTTTTTCTGTAAGGGCATTTTCACTACAAGGGCATTTTCACCACAAGAGCAAGTTTACTACGAGGGCAATTTCATTCCTAAAATGTGTTATTACAAGGGCAACTTTACTACTAGGGCTTTTTTAATATGTGGGCATTTCCAATACAAGGGCCTATTTCATACAAAGGCATTTTCAGTACAAGGCCATTTTCACAATGGGAGCAATTTTACTACACAGGCAATTTATTCACAAGGGGATTTTCTTTGTAAGGGCATTCTCACTACAAGGGCATTTGTATCATGACAACAATTTGACTACAAGGGCCATTTCATTCCTAGAATAATTTAGTACAAGGGCGATTTCAATACTGAAAAGTTTGGAATACGAGGGCATTTTTACTACAAGGGCATTTTTTATACAAGGGTGTAATCAATCCAACAAAATTTTCACCACGACAACAATTTGTCAACGAGGGCAATTTTAATCCATAATGCCTTATTACAAGGGCAATTTCACTACAAGGGCTTTTTCAATACATAGGCATTTTTATTATAAGGGTGTTTTTACCGCAAGGGCATTTTCACCACGAGAGCAATTTGATTACACAAGCACTTTATCAACAAGGGCATTCCCTATACGCGGTCATTTTTACTACAAGGGCATTTCCTATGCTAAAGCAATTTGACTACGAGGGCATTTTCTACGCAAAAGCAATTTGACTACGTGGGCACTTTCCACACAAAAGCACTTTGACTACGAGGGTAATTTTTCTCCTAGAATTCTTAATTACAAGGGCAATTTGACAACAAGGAAGTTTTGAATACAAGGGCAATTTTATTAGAAGGGCATTTGTGATACAAGGGAATTTTTAATACAAGGGCATTTTCACCACAAGAGGAAATTGACTACAAGGGCAATTTCAATTCATAGTTTTTTATTACACGGGCAATTTCCATTGTATAGAAAAGACCCTTGTATTGAGAATGCCCACATATTGAAAAAGCCCTTGTAGTGAAATTGCCCTTGTAATAAGATATTTTAGGGATTCAATTGCCCTTTTTGTAAACCTACTCTTGTGGTAAAAGTGCCCTTGTACCAAAATTGCTCTTGTAGTATGAACGCCTTTGTTTTCAAGATTCCGTTGTAGTGCAAGTGCATTTTGTAACAAAAATTTCAAGGAGTGAAATTGCCCTTGTAGTCAAATTGCACTTATGGTGAAAATGTCCACGTACAGAGAATGCCCTTGTTAATAAATTGCATGTGTAGTCAAATTGCTGTCATAGTGAAAATGTGCTTCTTGTGAAAATGCCCTCATAATGAAAAGTCTTTTTTCTCAAAAATTGCTATTGTATTGAAAATGCCCACATATTGAAAAAGTCCTCGTAGTAAAATTGCCCTTGTAATAGGACATTAGCATAGGGAAATTGCTCTCATAGTCAAACCACTCTTGTGGTGGAAATGTCCTTGTATTAAAAATGCTCTCATAGTGAAATACCCTTGTAGGAAAAAATTGATCTTGTGAAAAAAATACCCTAGTAGTGAAAATGCTTGCTAGAGATAATGCCCTCGTATTGAAAATGCCCTCGAAGTGAAATGCCCTCAAACTTAAAAGTGTCCTTGTATTTGAAATTTCCATGAAGTAAATTAGGCCTTGCAACATGAATCTCCAGGAATGAAAATGGCCCTTGAAGGCAAACTGGTCGCATGTTGAAAATGTGCTCCTTTGGAAAATGCCCTCGTAGAGAAAATGCCCCCTTGTTGATGAATTGCGTGTGTAGTACATATATTTTGGTAGTAAAACTGGCCTTGTTGTGAAAATGCCGTTGTAGTGAAATGGCCTTTGTACCCAAAATGCCCTTGTTTGGAAAATGCTCACGTATTAAAGAGGCCCTTGCAGTGCAATTGCTTATGGTATAAGGCCTCTAAAGAGTGAATTGACCCTAGAAGTAAAATTGCTCTTAGGTTGAAAATACCCACGCGGCAATTAATGCCCTCCTAGTGAAATGCCCTCTTATTGAAAACTTGGCCTTGTATTGAAAATGTCCTTGAAATAAGGTTGACCTTGGAGTAAAATTGACCTCAAAGTGAAATTGCCCTCCTTGTAATAACGCCCTCATAGTGAAACATTTCTAGGAGTAAAAATGCCCTTGTAGTGAAAAGGCTATCCTAGTGAAAATGCCCTTGTAGTAAGAATGCCTTTGCAATGAAACTTTTCACGAGGCAAAATGCCCTTGTAGTGAAAATTTCTAGGTCCTAGAGTATAGAAGCCCTAGTAGTGAGAAGGCCCTAATAGTAGAAGTGACCTCACAGTAAAAACAAGCGTATAGTGGAAAGGGCTTTGTGGTGAAAATGCCTTCAAAGTAAAATTGACTTGGGAGTGAAAATGCTTGTGTAATGAAGTTGATTTTAGTGTAAATTTGACCTTATAATGAAAATGCCCTGGTAGTGAAAATGTCCTTCAGTTGCATTCTAAATGCTAGGAAGTCAAATTGCCCTTGCAGTCAAAGTGCCTTGTTTGTGAAAATGTCCTTGTAGTAAAAATGCTCCCATAGTAAAAATGCCCTAGGATTGGAAATGACCTTAGACTCCAAATGTGTATAGACTTAAAATGCCCTTGTAGTCAAAATGGCCTCACAATTAATGTGTGGGTAATCTCAATGTGTGGGTAATTACAATGTGAGGGCTTCTTTGATATAAATGCATTTTCATTGTAAGGGGATTTTTTCTACAAGAGTAATTTGACTACACATGCAATTCATTGACAAGGGCATTTATTTTATAGAGCATTTTCACTACAAGGGCATTTTCACCTTAAGAGCAACTTGACTATTAGGGCAAGTTCACCCCTAAATTTTTTTATTACAAGAGCACTTTTCTTACAAGGAAATTTGAATACAAAGGCATTGTTAATGCAAGGACATTCTCAATACGAGGGCATTTTCACTCCTAAAATGTCTTATGACAAGGGCTATTTTACTACAAGGGCTTTTTCAGTATGTTGGCATTCTCATTACAAGGGCATTTTTGAAACAAAGGCATTTTTCCTAAAAGGTCATTTTTACCAAGAGTGCAATTTCACTTCTATAATGACTTATTACAAGGGTTGTTTCACTAAAAAATATTTTTTCAATATGTGGGCATTCTCAGGAGGAGGGCATATTTGATAAAAAGGCATTTTCATTATCAAAACATTTTCACTACAAGGGCATTTCCAACCAGGCCCTTGTAGTAAAAATGCCCACATATTAGAAATGCCCTTGTAGTGAAAATTCCTTGGTAGGGAAATTGCCCATGTAATAAAACTTTCTAGGATTGAAGTCGCCCTTGTAGTCAAATGGCTCTTGTGGTAAAAATGTTGATCTATTGAAAATGACCTAGTATTAAAATTGGCTTTGTAGTGAAAATGCCCTTGTAGTGAAATTGCCCTTGTAGTGAAATCACCCTTGTAGTGAAATCACCCTTGCAATAGAAACTCTCTTGTGCTGAAAATGCCCTTGAAGTGAAATTGCCCGTTTAATAAAAATTTCTAAGAGTGAAATTGCCCTCATAGTCAAATTTTGTCATGGTATAAATGCCCTTCTAGTGAAAATGACCTTGTAGAGAATATGCTCTTGTTGAAAAATGCCTTTGTAGTAAGCATCCTCTTAAAATGAAGTTGACTTTGGAATAGAAATGCCTTTGTATTGAACTTGTCCTTGCAGTGAAATTGCCCTTGTAGTTAAAATTTCTAGAAGAGAAATAATCCTCATACTCAACTTGCTCTCGCGGTGAAAATCCCCTTACATTGAGAATGCCCTTGTGTTGAAATGTACTTGTAGTGAGATTGCCATTGTTGAAAAGATGCTCTCATAGAGAAACTGCCCTAGTTGATAAATTGGCTGTGTAGTCAAATTGCTCTCGTGGTGAAAATAGCCTTGTAGTGGAAGTACCCTTATAATGCAAATGCCTTTGTCGAAAGAATGCCCTTGTAGTGAAAATGCCCACATATTGAAGAAGCCCTTGACGTTAAATTGCTCTTGTAGTATTACATTTATGGATTGAATTTGTCCAAATAGTGAAATTTGTGTGTTGGTGAAAATGCCCTTGTAGTACAAATGCCCTTGTGGTGAAAATGCCCTAGTAGAAATCTTGTAAGTGAAGTGGCCCTTGTATTGGAAATTTCCTTGTATTGAAAATGCCCTTGTATTGAAAATACCCTTCTAGTAAAAATGCCCTTGTAGTGAAAAATTTTACAATGGCAATTTCACTACAACAACATTTTCACCATTACAACAGTTTGACTACAAGGGCCATTTCAATCCTAGAAACTTTTATTATAAGGCAATTTCAATACCAAACAATTTGGATGACAAGGGCATTTTCACTACTAGGGAGTTTTCACCACCACAACAATTCGTCTACGAGGGCAATTTCAATCTATAATGTCTTATTACAAGGGCAATTTCACTTCAAGGGCATTTTCACCACAAGAGAATTTCTATTGCAAGGGTGATTTCACTTCTAAATTTTTTTATTACAAGAGCATTATCACTGCAAGGGCATTTTCAATAAAAGAATATTTTCACCAGTAGAGCACTTTTACTACACTAGCATTTTAGTAACAAGGGCTTTTTCAATATGTAGGCATTCTCTATAGTAGGGCTTTTTTGATACAAAGACATTTTTATTACAAGAGCATTTTCACTACAAGGGCACTTTCACTACAATATTAATTCTACTACACACCCAATTTATCAACAAGGGCATTTTGTGTGCGAGGGCATTTTCACTAGGTGGGCATTTTTACAACAAAAGCAATTTGACTACAAGGGCAATTTCACTAAAAGGAAATATTGAATACAAGGGCATTTTTGCTGCAAGGGCACTTTCACTACAATATTAGTTTTACTATACACTCAAGTTATCAAAATGGGCATTTTGTGTAAGAGGGCATTTTCACTAGGTGGGCATTTTCACCACAAGAGCAATTTCACTACAAGGGCAATTTCACTCCTACAAATTTCTATGACAATGGCAATTTCACTTAAAGGAAGTTTTAAATACAAGGGCATTTTTACTGCAAGTGGATTTTTAATACAAGGGCATTTTCATTCCAAAAATGTCCAAGTACAAGGGCAATGTCACTACAAGGTATTATTCAATATGTGGGCATTTTCACTATGAGGGCATTTTTATTACAAGAGCAAATTTAGTACACCGACTATTTATTAACAAGTGCAATTTTGCTACAAAGGCATTTTCACTAAGAGGGCATTTTCACCATGAGAGCAATTTAATTACAAGGGCAATTTGAACATGCCCTCGTATTAAACGTGCCCTTGTATTTAAAATTCCCTTGTATTGAATTTGCCTTGTAATAACAATTTCCAAAAGTGAAATTGCCCTAGTAATCAAATTGCTCTCGTGGCAAAAATGGCGTTGTAGAGAAGTGTCTTTGTAATGAAAATGCCTTGTATTAAAAATGGCCACGTTTTGAGAATGCCCACATATTGCAAAAGCCCTTGTAGTGACATTGCGCTTGTAATAAGACATTTTAGGAGTGAAATTGCCCTTGTAGTAAACTTGCTCTTGTGGAAAAAATGCCCTTGTATTGAAAATGTTCTTATATTCCAAAATCCCATGTAATGAATTTGCACTTGTTATAGAATATCTACTAGTGAAATTGCCTTTGTTTTCAAGGAATGGAAAAAATGCCTTGGTGTTCGAAATTGCCTTTGTGTTCAAAATTTCCTTGTAGGGAAAATGCCCTTGTAATAAAACTTTCAAGGAGTGAAATTTCCCTTGTAGTATAAATGTTGGCGTGGTGAAATTGCCCTTGTTGGAAAAATGCTCTTGTTGTTAAATTTTTTGTGTAGTAAAATTGTTCTTGTGACAAAAATGTCCTTATAGTTAAAGTGGCCTCTAATGAGAATGCCTTTGAATGAAAAATACTTTAGTAAAGAAAATGCCCACATATTGAAAAAGCTTTTGGAATAAAATGGCCTTTGATTAATGATATTTTAGGATTGGAATTGCCCTTGTAGTAAAATTCAAAACTTTCCATGTAGTCAAATTGGTCTTATGGTGAAAATGCCCTTGTCGTGAAAATGCCCTTATAATGAAAACGCTGTTTAATTCAAAATGCCCCTATACTACACAGTCAATTTATCATAAAGGCATTTTTCCTATGAGGGCATTTCACTACAAGGGGATTTTCACAATGACAACAATTTGACTACCAGGGCAACTTTACTACAAGAGAATTTTGAATACGAGAGCATTTTTACTGCAAGGGCATTTTCACCATAAGAGCAAGTTTACTACAATCGCAACTTCACTCCTCAAATGTCCTATTACAAGGGCAATTTCACTACAAGGGCAATTTCACTGCAAGGGCTTTCTCAATAAGTGGGCATCCTCAATACGAGGCCATTTTTTAAACAAAGGCATTTTCATTTCAAAGGTATTTTCACTACAAGAACATTTTTACCAAGCAAACAATTATATAATACAAGCAATATATCAAGAAAGGCACTTTCTCTACAAAGGCATTTTCACTAGGAGAGCATTTTTACCACTAGAGCAATTTGACTACAAGAACAATTTCACTCTTAGAATTATAAATCACAAGGGCAATTTCACGACAAGGAAATTTTAGATACAAGGGCATCTTCACTACAAAGGCAATTTTAATACCAAGTCATTTTCAATAAAACGGCATTTTCATCATGCAAGCCATTTGACTACAAGAACAATTTTAGTCCTAGAAAATTTTATTACAAGGGCAATTTCCCTACAAGGGAATTTTAAATACAAGGGCATTTCTAATACAAGGGCATTTTAATACAAGGGCCTTGTTGAAAATGCCCTTGTAGTGAAAATGTTGTGATAATGAAGTTGCCTTTTTATCAAAAATGCCCTTATATTGAGAATGCCCACAAATTGAAAAAGTCTTTTTTAGTGAAATAACCCTTGTAATAAGTCATTATAGGAGTGAAATTGACTCCTGGTGAAAACGCCCTCCTAGGGAAAATGCCTTTGTTTCAAAAATGCCCTCGTAATGAGAATGCCCACATATTGAACATACAAGGACACTTTCACCATGAGAGCAATTTTACTACAAAGGTGATTTAATTGCAAGAAATTTTCATTATGAGTGCATTATCACTACAAGGGTAGTTCTCATACGAGGGCATTTCCAATACAAAGGAAGTTTCACCATGTGAAAGATTTTACTACAAAGGCAATTTCACCCCTACAAATGTTTATTACAAGAGCAATTTTACTGCAAGAGCAATTTTACTCCCATAAATGTTTACTACAAAGGCAATTACACTTCAAGTACATTTCAATTTGAGGGCATTTATAATACAAGGGGATTCTCACCGCAAGAGCAAGTTTAGTATGAGGGCCATTTCACTCCTCAAAATTTTAACTACAAGGGTAATTTCACTACAAGAGCATTTTCAATCCATGGGCACTTTCAATACAAGGGCAATTTTACTACAAGGGCATTTTTAGTACAAGGGCATTTTTACTACAAGGGCATTTTTAGTACAAGGGCATTTTTACTACAAGGGCATTTCCACCTCAAGAGAAATTCTATTACAAGGGTGATATCACTACTAGAAATTTTGATTGCAAGGGCATTATCACTACAAGGGCATCTTCAATACAAAGGCATTTTCACCACATGAACAATTTTACTACGAGGGCAATTTCACTTCTAGAAGTTCTTTTTACAAAGACATTATCACTATAAAAGCATTTCCAATACAAGGGCATTTTTCCACGAGGGTAATTTCACTACAAGGACACCTTCAATACGAGGGCATTTTCAATACAAGGACACTTTCACTACGAGGTTAATCTTGCCCCTAGAGATTTTTATTACAAGGTCAATTTCACTACAAGGAAATTCTGAATACAAGGGTGTTTTTACTGCAATTTAATAATAAAGGCATTATCACTACAAGGGCATCTTCAACATGAAGGAATTTTCAATACAAAGGCGTTTTCACCATATGAGCAATTTTACTACAAGGCCAATTTCACTTCTAGAAGTTCTTATTACAAGGACATTATGACTATAAAGGCATTTCCAATACAAGGGCATTTTCACAACAAGGGCAATTTCACCTAAGGGCAATTTCTCACCTAAAATGTCTAATTACAACGGCATTTTCATTAAAAGG
This sequence comes from Antitrichia curtipendula, assembly GCA_951230915.1. Lineage (NCBI taxonomy): Eukaryota > Viridiplantae > Streptophyta > Bryopsida > Hypnales > Leucodontaceae > Antitrichia > Antitrichia curtipendula. The sequence goes on along the minus strand of CATNWC010000230.1, from coordinate 2,009,243 downwards.
GCTTTTTTAATATGCGGACATCCTCATTTTTACTAGGAGGGCATTTTCAATTCAAGGGCAGTTTTAGTACAAGGGCATGTTGACTCCTAGAATGTCTTTCCTACAATGACATCTTTAATTGTGGTCACTTTTTGTTGCAGCACAGGGCAAGTTAATTCCCTATTATACTCACAAAAATTGCTCTAGAGTATAACTAAGTGACTCCAAAGATCAAACCCATGAGATCTTGTGAAGTATCTAGCTTTATTAAGCACGTAAGCTCAATCGGTACCCAATTCCTACTTTTGGGTCTTAGATCTAAAACCAAAAACATCAAAACATCCAAAAAGCTGTGGACCAGATTTCTCCCACCTTCCGGTCCTACTAACTATCCAATCCGCAAAATTACCACAACCCCAAGATCTTACGACTTCCGGTCCTAGGTATCCTTTTAACCAATCCGCTCTAGACTATCCACATGTATCCTTACTCCTATTTGATTTAGTTTTACCTCTATTTTACGATCAGAGGGGTCGTTGCTTGCTTTTGCAAGTGGTAGGCCCACCACTCTTTCCGTGACTTATAGTGGCTGAAGACCCATTGTCCTATTCTCTAACCTCCTAAGCTAATCCGGATCCGGTTTGGTCCCTCACAACAACCCAGATAGAAATCCAAATTGCAGGTCACACAAAGCCCCCCCGTACGATCCTCTCATACTACAACGACCTTGATGCCATTTACTATCCGTACAAAGCTAGGTGGTCACAAGTGTACCCATCCATTCCAACATCTACTAAAGTTCTTTTGTTTACCAACTAGGGTGGTGAGACTTCATAGGAGATCGGACACTCAACCGAATTTCCCACCCGGGAGTTCTAGCACGACTAAGGAATCCCTCCCTATTCGTCAAGCCTAAAAACAGCTTTCTCACCCGGAATTCGAAATTCCAGACGTGCTAAGGAACTGAAGTTCACTCCCAACTCTTTGCTACCCACTCACATGCACTTAGAATCAGAAATGAAACACCAAGGGGAGAAATCATTCACAAACCGGCTAGCGCCCTCCTAACTCCTCACCATACAACCTTGCCACGCTTGGGAGACGCACAACAAGAAAGCAAGTAGAAGACACGAGAAGTTTGCAAAAGGAAGACTCCCAGCTCTCCTCGCAGGGACCAACTTATATACAAAGAAAAACCCTAAAAGGCAAAATGCCTGCAAAAGTCCGTCACCATGCGACCAAGCTTCCGGTCCTACCTAACACTATTGGACCGGATCCAAATCAGGATCCGTGTTTGTCCTTCCTAACTAAAATACAATCCTATCTTACACCCTAGATCCTACTGGGGACTTTTGGTACCGGGTTCCATCTGTTCAAATATTTTGTTTAAGTTCCGATTCCGTTCCCCCTCAGAGCCAAGAATTGGGGCGTCTTGACCAGATCCGGGTGTGGATTCCAAGTCAATTCGAGAACCGGGTGTATTGGTTGGTGTAGTCCTCCGCCCTAATTTCTTAGACTTTGGGGTCTTGTCCTTTCCCTCCCTTGGAATTGGCGCATCTGGAAACAAATCTAGTAGCGAGAGATTTGAGAGGCGGATTTCCTTGGAGCACATAGCTCCGGTCAGCTTTCGGTTGTTCTCTTTGATCTAGTCCGCAGCTTTCCGCGCCTCCATCATTGCCGCTTCTACCTGCTTAAAAAAGTCGGCGAGAATCCGTACCATCCAAAAGCTGGATAGCTTTGTCTCCTTATGCACCTTCTCGTCAAATAGCTTGGCTTTGGTGGCGGCCATTTCATTTTCCCCCAAGGTGGCCTTCACCCACTCGGCTATCTTCCAAGTCTCTTCTGCCATCTCCCAAGTGGTGGTCGCATCTTCCTTGAAGACGAAGAGTTCTACCTTCAACATATCCACCTCTTCTTGCAACTTGCGGATATCTACCTCTTGCTTTTGGATCTCGATCAGATTGGTGCTGCAGTTTGCCACCTTCTCCACTAAAGTGTTGTCTGGTGGCACATCCACCAGCTTTTTGATAGCACAAAGGGTTCTCCTCTTGACCTCCCAATTTGCCTTCACGTTGCAGAGAATGGTGATCAAATAGTTGAACGGATCTTGGAGATCCATTTCTTCCACCAAAACCGTCTTCTCAACTTCCAGTCTCCCTTGCAGGGCAGATTTGCCATGACCGGAAGGCATTCCTTGCCTGTATGGAGGTGTCGTCTTCTGTCGCTTGGTTGGCAGCATTGGAAGCTCCTCCTCCTCTTCTGTGGTAAAATTGTCCTTGTAGTGAGAATTTCCTTGTAGAAAAAATGCCATTATGATGAATTGAATGTGTAGTACAATTGCTCTTGTATTGAAATGCCCTTGTGCTAAAACCGCCCTTATATTGAAAATGCCTTGGTATCAAAATTGCCCTCGTATTGAACATGTTGACATATTGAAAAAGCCCTTGCAATGACATTGCCCTTATAATAAGACATTTTAGGATGGAAATTGCTCTTGTAGCAAACTTGCTCTTGTGGTGAAAATGCCCTTGTATCAAAAATGCTCTTGTTTTAAAAATGCCTTTGTAGTAAAAAAGTCCTTGTATTTAAAATTTCCTTGTAGTAAAATTGCCCTTGTAATAAAATCTCTAGGAGTGAAATTGCCCTCATAGTCAAATTGCTCTTGTGTTGAAAATGCCCTTGTTGTGAAAATGTGCTTGTACACAAAATGCCTTTGTTGATAAATTGCTTGTGTAGTAAAATTGCTATCTTAGTAAAAATGCCCTTGTAGTGAAGATGCCCTTATATGAAAATGTCTTTGTATCAAAAAAGCCCTTGTATTGAGAATGCTCCATTATTGAAAAAGCCGTTGTAGTGAAATTGCTCTTGTAATAAGACATTTAAGGAGTGAAATTGCCCTTGTAGCCAAATTGCTCGTGGTGAAAATACTCATATATTGAAAATGTCCTTGTAGTAAAAATGCCATCTTCAAAATTCCCTTGTAGTGAAATTGCCCTTGTAATTGAAACTTCTAGGAGTGGAATTGCTCTCATGGTGAGAATGCCCTCCTAGTCAAACTGCCTTTTTAGAGAAAAGACCCTTGTTGATAAATTGCCCGTGTTTCAAAATTGCTCTCTTGGTTAAAATGGCTTGTAGTGCAAAGGCCCTCATATTGAAAATGCCTTTGTATCAAAAATGTTCTTGTATTGAGAATGCCCACATATTGAAAAAGCCCTTGTGGTGAAGTATACCTTGTAACGAGACACTTAAGGAGTGAAATTGCCCTTGTAGTGAAATGGCTCTTGTTTTAAAAATGCCCTTGTAGTAAATATTCCCTCCTATTTAAAATTTTCTATGAGTGAAATTGCCCTTGTTATTTCTACGAGTGAAATTTCTTTGAGTGAAATTGCCTTTGTTGTCAAATTCTATGAATAAAATTGCCCTTGTTATTTCTATGAGTGAAATTTCTTTGAGTGAAATTGCCTTTGTTGTCAAATTGCTCTCATGGTAAAAATGCCCTTGTTGATAACTTGCCTGCGTTGCCAAAATGCCTTCCTCTTCAATGTTACCTTGTAATGAAAAAGCCCTTATAAAGAAAATGCCTTTGTATCCAAAGTGCCCTCATATTGAAAATGCCTACATATTGAAAAAGCCCTTGTAGTACAAATGCCCTTGAATTCAACATTCCCTTGTAGTAACATTGCCCTTGTAATCAATTTGCTCTTATGGTAAAAATTCCATCGTAGAGAAAAGGCCCTTCATGGTAAATTGCCTATGTTGTAAAATTGCTTGCGTGGTGATAATGCCAATGTAGTAAATATGCCCTTAGATTGAAAATGCCATTGTTGATAAATTGCATGTGCAATAAAAGTGCCCTTGTATTGAAAATGCCCTTGTAGTGATAATGCCCTTCTAATGAAGATTTCTAGGAGTGAAATCACTTGTGTAGTAAAATCGCTCTCGTGGTGAAAATGTCCTTGTATTCAAAACGCCTCTGTGGTAAGCATCTTCTTGAAATGAAGTTGACTTAGGAGTGGAAATGCCCTTGTAGTTAAAATTTTTAGGAGGGAAATAGCCCTTATACTAAACTTGATCTCACGGTGAAAATCCCCTTGTATTGTAATATACTTGTAGTAAAATTGCCCTTGTACCAAAAAAATTTGGGAGTGAGATTACACTTATTTTAGAACTGCTCTCATGGTAAAATTGCTTTCATAAATAAAATTTCTAAGAGTGAAACTGCCCTTGTAGTAAAAAATTTCTTGTGGTAAAAATACCTTTGTATTGAGAATTTTCTTGCATTCAAAATGCCTTCATATCCAAAATGCCCTCCTAAAGAAAACGCGCTTGAATTGAAAATGTCCTCGTAGTGGAAATGCCCTTATATTAAAAAAAATTTAGGGGTGAAATCACCCTTATAGTTAAACTGCTCTCGCGCCAAATACGCCGTTATAGTAAAAATGCGTTTGTAGTAAAAATGACCTCGTATTCTAAATACCCTTGTAGTAAAATTGCCCTTGCATTATATTGAAAAATCCCTTGTAATAAGACATTCTAGATTGAAATTGCCCACATATTAAAAAAGCCCTTGTAGTGAAATTGCCCTTGTAATAAGACATTATAGATTGAAATTGCCCTTGTAGACAAATTGTTGTAGTGGTGAAAATTCCCTATTAGTGAAAATGCCCTTGTAATCCAAATTTTTTGGTATTGAAACTGCCTTATAATAAAAGTTTCTAGGATTGAAATGGCCCTTGTGGTCAAATTGTTGTCATGGTGAAAATGCTGTTGTAGTGAAATTCCCAGCATAAAATTTTTCACTACAAGGGCATCTTCACTACAAGAGCAATTTCACTACAAGGGCAATTTTGCTCCTAAAATATTCTATTATGAGGGCAATTTCAATACAAAAGCCTTTTCAATATGTGGGCATTTTCACTCCGAGAGCACTTTTATTCTAAAGGCCTTTCACCTATAAGGGCATTTTCACTACAAGGGGATTTTTGCGATGAGAGCAATTTTACTACAAAGGCAATTTATCAACAATTTTTCACTACCATGGCATTTGCTCTATGAGCGCAATTTCAATATAAGGGCATTTGCACTCCTAAGTCAACTTCATTTCAAAATAATGTTTACGACAAGGGCATTTCACTCCTAGAATTTTTCATTAAGAGGGTAATTTCTCTCCTCCAAATTTTTATTGCCAAGGCAATTTTACTACAAGGGCATTTTGAATACAAGGGCACTTTCACTATGAGGCCAATTTCACTACAAGGGAATTTTGAATACGGGGGCATTTTTACTAGGAGGGCATTTTTGTAACGAGGTCATTTTCAATAGAAGGGCAATTTAACTATGAGGGCAATTTTACTGCACAGGCAATTTATCAACAAGGGCATTTTCACAAGGAGTGCATGTTTACCATGACAACAATTTGACTATGCGGGCAATTTCACTCTTAGTAATTTTTATTAGAAGGGCAACTTCACTACAAGGAAACTTTGGAAACGAGGGTATATTTAAAGAATGGCCGCATATTGAGAATGCGCACTTATTGAGAAAGCCCTTGCAGTGAAATTGCCCTTGTAATAGGACATTTGAAGAGTGAAGTTGCCATTGTAGTAAACTAACTCTTTTGGTGAAAATGTCCTTGTCGTAAAAATGCTCTCGTATTCAAAATTCCCTTGTAGTGAAGTTGCCCTCATAGTCAAATTGTTGTCATTGTGAAAATGCCCTTGTAGTAAAAATGCACTCATTGAAAAAATGCCTTTATGATGAATTGACCGTGTACTACAATTGCTTTTGTGGTGATATGCCATTGTGCTAAAACCGCCGTTACATTGAAAATGCCTTTGTATCAAAATTGCCCTTGTAAAATGTCTACATATTGAAAGAGCCCTTGCAATGACATTGCCCTTGTAAGAAGACATTTGAGGATTGAAATTGCCCTTGTACTGATAGTACACTTGTAATGAAAATGCTTTTGTATCAAAAAGGCCCTTGTAATGAACATGCCCACATATTCCAAAAAACCCTTGTAGTGAAATCACCCGTGTAATAAAACTTTCTAGAAGTAAAATTGCCCTTGTAGTCAAATTGCTCTCTTGGTGAAAATGCCCTTGTATTGAAAATGCCCTCGCATTAAATATGCCCTTGTAGTAAAAATACCCTCATTTCCAAAATTCCCTTGTAGTGAAGTTGCCCTTCTAATAAAAATTACTAAGAGTGAAATTGCCCGCATAGTCAAATCGTTGTCATGGTAAAAGTGCACTCCTAGTGAAAATGTCCTTGTTGATACATTGCTTGTGCATTAAAATTGCCCTCGTATTGAAAATGCCCTTGTAGTGATAATACCCTTCTAATGAAAATTTCTAGGAGTCAAATCACCCTTGTAGTAAAATTGCTCTTGTAATGAAAATGCCCTTGCAACGAAAATGTCTTTGTAGTAAGCATCTTCTTGAAATGTGGTTGACTTAGGAGTAGAAATGCCCTTGTATTGAACTTGCCCTCATAGTTCAAAATTTCTAAGAGGGAAGTAGCCCTCATTATAAACTTGCTCTCGCAGTAAAAATCCCCTTGTATTGAAAAGGCCTTTGCATTGAAATGTACTTGTAGTAAATTTGCCTTTGTAATACAATATTGTGAGAGTGAAATTACCCTCTTAGTAGGATTGATCTGGTGGTAAAATTGCTCTCATGGTTAAAATGCCCTTGTATTGAAAATGCCCTTCTTGTAAAACTGCCCCCGCATTCAAAATTTCCTTGTATTGAAAATGCCCTTGCAATATGTATTCCTCTCACGGCCAAAATCTCTTTGCAGTGAAAATGCCCTTGTAGGTAAAATGCCTTTAAGTAAAAATGCTCTTGGAGTGAAAATGCCCACATATAGAAAAAGCCCTTGTATTGAAATTGCCCTCATAGTAAGTTATTTTAGGAGCAAAATTGCCCTTGTAGTGAAATTGCTCTTGTACTGAACATACCCTTGTAGTGAAAAATTTTACAATGGCAATTTCACTACAACAGCATTTTCACCATGACAACAATTTGACTACAAGGGCCATTTCAATCCTAGAAACTTTTATTACAAGGCAATTTCAATACCAAACAATTTGGATTACGAGGGCATTTTCACTACTAGAGAGTTTTCACCACCACAACAATTTGTCTACAAGGGCATTTTCACTACTAGAGAGTTTTCACCACCACAACAATTTGTCTACAAGGGCATTTTCACTACTAGAGAGTTTTCACCACCACAACAATTTGTCTACAAGGGCAATTTCAATCTATAATGTCTTATTACAAGGGCAATTTCACTACAAGGGCTTTTTCAATATGTGCGCAATTTCAATTCTAAAGCATTTGTGGATCAAAGGCCTTTCCATTATAAGGGCATTTCTACCACAAGGGCATTTTCACCATGAGAGCAATTTCACTACACAGGCAATTTATCAACAAGGGCATTCCATGTAGATGGGCATTTTTTCTACAAGCGCATTTTTTACACGAGCAATTTGACTGCAAAGGCAACTTCATTCCTAGAAGTTTTTATTCCAAAGGCAATCTAACTACAAGGAAATTTTGAATACGAGGCCATTTTTACTAGAAGGGCATTTTTAATACAAGGGAGTTTTCAATACAAGAGAATTTCCAATACAAAGGAATTTCCAATACAAGGGCTATTTTCACTTACAAAATCCCTACTAGGGCATCTTTACCACAAGGGCATTTTTACTACGAGGGCATTTTCACCATGAGAGAAATTTGTTGATGAGGGCAATTTCACTCCTAGAAATGCTTATTACAAGGGCAATTTTACTACAAGGGAATATGCACACATTTATACAACAAAGGCATTTTTACTACAAGGGCATTTCCAATACAAGGACATTGTCACCAACACACAAATTTCACTACTCGGGCAAATTCAATCCATAAATGTCTTATTACAAGAGCAATTCAACTACAAGGGCTTCTTCAATATGTGGGCATTTTCACTGCAAGGGCATTCTTTAGACAAAGGCATTTTCAATATAAGCGCATGTCCACTACAAGGCTATTTTCACCACGAGAGCAACTTTCCTACACAGGCAACTTATCAACTAGGGCAATTTCTCTACGAGAGCATCTTTACTAAAGGGGCAATCTCACTTCCAGAAATTTTTATAACAAGGGCAATTTCACTACAAATATATTTCATTACAAGGGCATTCTCAATGCAAGGGGATTTTCATCACAAGAGCAAGTTTAGTATGAGGGCTAGTTCTCTTCTTGAAATTTTAACTATAAGGGCAATTTTACTATAGGGGCATGTTCAATATAAGGGCCTTTCTACTCCTAAGTCAACTTCATTTCAAGAGGATGCTTACTACAAAGGCATTTTGAACACAAGGGCATTTTCACCACGAGAGCAAGTTTACTACAAGGGTGATTTCACTCCTAGAATTTTCCATTATACAGGCATTATTATCACTAGAAGGGCATTTCAATACCAAGGCACTTTGTATACACGGGCATTTGCACCTCAAGAGAATTTGAACCACAAGGGTGATGTCACTCGTAAAAAATTTCATTAGAAGGATATTATCACTACATGGGCATTATCAATATGAGGGCATTTTTAATGCTCACACAATTTATCAACCAGGGCATATTCTCTACAAGGGCATTTTTAGTGCACATGCAATTTATCAACAAGGGCATATTCTCTACAAGGGCATTTTCACTAGGAGGGCATTTTTACCATGACAAAAATTTGACTATGAAGACAATTTTGCTTTTCTTAGAAGGACAAATTCACTTCAAGGGCATTTTCACCAAAAAAAAATTTCTATTGCAAGGGTGATTTCACTTCTAGAAATTTTTATTACAAGGGCATTATCACTGCAAGGGCATTTTCAATAAAAGGGTATTTTCACCAATAGAGCACTTTTACTACACTGGCATTTTATTGACAAGGGCATTTTTACTACAAGGGCTTTTTCAATATGTAGGCATTCTCTATAGTAGGGCTTTTTTGATACAAGGGCGTTTTTACTACAAGGGCACTTTTACTACAATGACAATTTTACTACACACCCAATTTATCAACAAGGGCATTTTGTGTACAAGGGCATTTTCACTCGGTGGGCATTTTCAACACAAAAGCAATTTGACTACAAGGGCAATTTCACTAAAAGGAAATATTGAATACAAGGGCATTTTTACTGCAAGGGCATTTTTAATACGAGGGCATTTTCACTCCAAAAATGTCCAATTACAAGGGCAATTTCACTACAAGAGCTTTTTCCACATGTCGAGAGTTTCAAGATCTTGGCATTTTCATGACAAGGGCACTTTTTTAACAAGGGCAGTTTCACCACAAGAACAATCTTACTACACAAGCAATTTATCAACAAGGGCATTTTGTCTTCAAGGGCATTTTCACTACAAGGGCATGTTTATCAAAGCAAGATTACCAGAAGAGAAATTTCATTAATTACGGTTTTTAGAAATTGAACACAATGGCAATTTTATTAGAAGGGCATTTTGACCCCAAAAACAAGTATATTGCAAGGGCAATTTCAATCCTAAAATGTCTTATTACAAGGGCAATGTCTCTACAAGGGCTTTTTCAATATGTGGGCATTTGCACCGTGAGGGCATTCTCTCCACAAGAGCAAATTTAGTACACCGACTATTTATTAACAAGGGCATTTTCACTAAGAGGGCATTTTCACCATGAGCACAATTTAATTACAAGAGCAATTTGAAAATGACCTTGTATTAAAAGTGCCCTTGTCTTCAAAATTCCATTATATTGAACTTGCCCTTGTAATAACAATTTCTAAAAGTGAAATTGCCCCGGTAGTCAAATTGCTCTCCTGGTGAAAATGCCCGTGTAATGAAAATTTTCTTGTAGAAAAAATGCCCTTGATGATAAATTGCCAAAGTACTAAAATTTCTCTTGTGGTGAAAATGGCCTTGAAGTGAATATGTCTTTATAATGAAAATGCCTTGTATTAAAAATGGCCACGTATTGAGAATGCCCACATATTGAAAATGCCCTTGTAGTGACAATGCCCACATATTGAAAATGCCCTTGTAGTGACAATGCCCTTGTAATAAGACATTTTAGGAGTGAACTTGTCCTTGTAGTAAACTTGCTCTTGTGGAATATATGCCCTTGTATTGGAAAATCCCTTGTAGTGAATTTGCACTTGTTATAAAATATCTAGGAGTGAAATTGCCTTGGTATTCAAGGAGTGGTGAAAATGCCCTGGTATTCAAAATGTCTTTGTAGTGAAACTGCCTTTGTATTCAAAATTTGCTTGTAGGGAAAATGTCCTTGTTATTATGTAGGAATATGGCCTTTGATTAAAGATATTTTAGGATTGAAATTTTCCTTGTAGTAAAATTCAATACTTTCCTTGTAGTCAAATTGCTCTTATGGTGAAAATGCCCTTGTAGGTAAAATTCCCTTATAAAGAGAATGCCGCTATATTCAAAATGCCTTTGTAAAAGAAAAAGCCGTTGTATTCAAAATTTCCTTGTAGTGAATTTGTACTTGTAATCAAAAATGTCTAGGAGTGACATTGTTTTTGTAGTTGAGGAACGGTGAAAAAGTCCTCATAATCAAAATGTCCTTGGAGTTAAATTGCCCTTGTACTACAAATTTGAAGCAATGAAAATGCCTTTGTTGTTTAATTGCTCTCATGGTGAAGGTGCCATCATAGTGAAAATGCCTTAGTAGCTAAAATGCCCTTGTAGATAAATTGCCAATGTGGCAAAATTGCTCACATGGTGAAAATTCCCTTGTAGTGAAAATGCCTTTGTATTGAAAATACCTTCGTATTAGAAAAGCCCTTGTAATAGAAACACACTTGTGTTTAAGATATCCATGTAGTGAAATTGCCCTTGTAATAAAACTTATAGGAGTGAAATTGCCCTTGTAGGTAAATTGCTCTCGTGGTGAAAATGCCCTTGTAGAAAAAATGCCCTTGTTGATAATTTGCATGTGCAATAAGATTGCCCTTGTAGTGAAAATACCCTTGTAGAGAAAACCCCTCTATATCAAAAAGCCCTTGTATTGAGCATACCCACTTATTGAAAAAGCCCTTCTAGTGAAATTTCCCATGTAATCAAACATTTGAACAGTGAAATTGCATTCGTAGTAAACTTTTTCTTGTGGTGAAAACGCCCTTGTAGTGAGAATGCCTTTATATTCAACATTTCCGATTAGTGAAATTGCCCTTGTAATACAAATTTCTAGGAGTCAAATTGCCACCGTACTCAAATTGCTCTCACGGTGTCAATGCCCTCATGGTGAAATTGACCTTCATGATAAATTGCTTGTTTAGTAGTATTGCTCTTGTGGTGAAAATGCATTTGTAGTGAAAATGCCCTGCTAATGAAAATGCTTTTGTATCAAAGAAGCCCTCTTATTGAGAATGTCCACATCCTAAAAAATCCCTTAAACTGAAATTACCCTTGTAATCATACATTTTAGGAGTGAAATTGCCCTTGTAGTCAAATGCTTTCTTGATGAAAATGTCCTTGTAGTGGAACTACCCTTGTATTAAAAAAGTCCTTGTAGTAAAAACGCCCTTGTAGTTAAATTGCAATTTTGGTGAAAATACACTTGTATTGAAATTGCCCTTGTGGTGAAAATGGCCTTGTATTGAAAATGGCCTTGTAGTAAAAATGCCTTTGTTGTATCAATGTGTGCATATTCCCTTGTAGTGAAATTGCCCTTGTAATAAGCATTTCTAGGAGTGAAATTGCCCTCATCAACAAATTTCTCTCATGGTGAAAATGCCCTTCTAGTAAAAATGCCCTTGTATTTGAAATTTCCTTGTAGTCAAATTGCCTTTGGAATAAAAATTTCTAGGAATGAAATTGCCTTTGTAGTCAAATTGCTCTTGTGTAAAATATGTGCTTGTAGAAAAAATGCCCATCTACATAGAATGCCCTTGTTGATAAATTGCCTATGTAATGAAATTGCTCTCATGGTGAAAATGTCCTTGTGGTAGAAATGCCCTTATAATGGAAAGGCCTTTGATCCACAAATGCTTTAGAATTGAAATTGCGCACATATTGAAAAAGCCCTTGTAGTGAAATTGCCCTTGTAATAAGACATTATAGATTGAAATTGCCCTTGTAGACAAATTGTTGTGGTGGTGAAAACTCCCTAGTAGTGAAAATGCCCTCGTAATCCAAATTGTTTGGTATTGAAATTGCCTTGTAATAAAAGTTTCTAGGATTGAAATGGCCCTTGTAGTCAAATTGTTGTCATGGTGAAAATGCTGTTGTAGTGAAATTGCCATTGTAAAATTTTTCACTACAAGGGTATGTTCAGTACAAGAGCAATTTCACTACAAGGGCAATTTTGCTCCTAAAATAACTTACTATGAGGGCAATTTCAATACAAGGGCTTTTTCTATATGTGGGCATTTTCACTCCAAGAGCATTTTTACTTAAAGGCATTTTACCTACAAGGGCATTTTCACTGCAAAGAGATTTTGGCCGTGAGAGGAATACATATTGCAAGGGCATTTTCAATACAAGGAAATTTTGAATGCGGGGGCAATTTTACAAGAAGGGCATTTTCAATACAAGGGCATTTTAACCATGAGAGCAATTTTACCACCAGATCAATCCTACTAAGAGGGTAATTTCACTCTCACAATATTGTATTACAAAGGCAAATTTACTACAAGTACATTTCAATGCAAAGGCCTTTTCAATACAAGGGGATTTTTACTGCGAGAGCAAGTTTATAATGAGGGCTACTTCCCTCTTAGAAATTTTGAACTATGAGGGCAAGTTCAATACAAGGGCATTTCTACTCCTAAGTCAACCACATTTCAAGAAGATGCTTACTACAAAGACATTTTCGTTGCAAGGGCATTTTCATTACAAGAGCAATTTTACTACAAGGGTGATTTGACTCCTAGAAATTTTCACTCCAGGAGCATTTTTATTTAAAGACATTTTACCTACAAGGGCATTTTCACTGCAAAGAGATTTTGGCCGCGAGAGCAATTTTACTACAAAGGCAATTCATCAACAAGGGTATTTTCACTACCACAGCATTTGCTCTATGAGGGCAATTTCAATACAAGGGCATTTTAACCATGAGGGCAATTTTACTGCATAGGCAATGTATCAACAAGGGCATTTTCACTAGGAGTGCATTTTTACCATGACAACAATTTGACTATGTAGGCAATTTCACTTCTAGAAATCTTTATTGCGAGGGCAATTTCACTACAAGGAAATTTTGGAAACCAAGGTATTTTTACTACAAGGGTATATTTAATGCGAGGGCATTTTCAATAGAACGGCATTTTCACCAAGAGAGAAATTTGACTACAAGGGCAACTTTACTTCTAGAAAGTTTTATTACATGGGTGATTTCACTACAAGGGTTTTTTGGAATACGTGGGCATGTTCAATACAAGGGCATTTTTGATACAAAGGCATTTTTATTACAAGTGTACTTTCAATACAAGGGCAATTTCACTCCTAGAAATCTTTATTGCAAGGGCAATTTCGCTGCAAGGGCTCTTTCAATATGTGGGCATATCCAATACGAGGGCAATTTTGATACAAAGGCATTTTCAATGTAAGGGCAATTTTAGCATAGCGGCATATCACCACAAAAGCAATTGTACTACATAGTCAATTCATCATAAAGGCATTTTTTCTACAAGGGCATTTTCACAATGACAACAATTTGACTATGAGGGCAGCTTCACTACAAGGGAATTTTGAATAGGAGACCAATTTTACTACAAGGGCATTTTCACCATAAGAGTTAGTTTACTACAATGGCAACTTTACTCCTCAAATGTCCTATTACAAGGGCAATTTCTCTATAAGGGCAATGTCATTGCAAAGTCTTTCTCAATAAGTGGGCATTCTCAACATGAGGCCATTTTTTAAACAAAGGCATTTTCATTTCAAAGGTATTTTCACTACATGGGCATTTTTATCAAGCAAGATATTATATAACACAAGCAATATATCGAGGAGGGCATTTTCTCTACAAAGGCATTTTCACTAGGAGAGCATTTTCACCACCAAAGCAATTTGACTACAAGAGCAATTTTACTCCTAGAATTATATATCACAAGGGCAATTTCACTACAAGGAAATTTCAAATATGAGGGCATTTTCACTACAAAGGCAATTTTAATACCAGGTCATTTTCAACAAAACAACATTTTCACCATGTGAGCCATTTGACTACAAGAGCAATTTCAGTCCTAGAAAGTTTTATTACAAGGGCAATTTTCCTACCAGGAAATTTTAAATAAAAGAGCATTTCTAATACGCAGGCATTTTAACTACAAGGGCCTTGGTGGAAATGCCCTTATAGTGAAAATTTTGTGATCATGAAGTTGCCTTTTTATCAAAAATGCCCTTGTATTGAGAATGCTTACATATTGAAAAAGTCTATTTTAGTGAAATAACCCTTGTAATAAGTCATTATAGGATTGAAATTGCACTCTTGGTGAAAATGCCCTTGTAGGGAAAATGCCCTTATAATGAAAATGCCTTTGTTTCAAAAATGCCCTTGTGATGAGAATGCCCACATATTGAGAAAGCCCTTGTAGTGAAATAGCCCTCGTCATAAGACATTTTAGGAGTGAAAATGCCCTTGTATTGAGAATGTCCTTGCATTGACAATGCCTTTGTATTCAAAATTTCATTGTAGGAAAGGTGCTATTGTAATAAAAAATTTTAGGGGTGAACTTGCCCTAATAGTCAAATTGCTTGTAAGGTAAAAATGCCCTTGTAGTGAAAATGCTCTATACAAAAAATGGCCTTGTCCATGAATTGCATGTGTAGTCAAATTACTCTTGTAGAGAAAATGCCCTTACAATGAAAATGCATTTGTATCAAAGAAGCCCTCGTATTGAGATTACCCACACATTAAGAAAGCTATTATGGCAAAATTGCCTTTGTTGTCAGGCATTCAAGGAGTGAAAATGCCCTGGTAGTGATATTGCTTTCTCACTCAAAATGCCCTTCTAGTAAAATTGCTCTTGTAGTTAAAGGGCCTTCGTGTTCAAAATCCCCTTATAGAGAAGTTGCCCTTGTATTAAACATTTCTAGGAATGAAATTTCCCTTGTAGTCAAATTGCTCTTGTGGTAAAAATGCCCTCCAATTGAAAATGCCATTGTAGAAAAATTGCCCTTATTGACAAATTGCATGTGTAGTAAGATTGCTCTTGTGGTGGAAATACCATTGTAGTGAAAATGCCCTTGTAGTAAAAAAGCCTTTGTATCAAGAATGCCCTTGTATTGGAAATGCCTACAAATTGAATAGCCCTTGAAGTGAAATTGCTTGTGTAATAAAAAAAATTTGGAGTAAAATTGCCCTTTTGGTCAAATGGCTCTTGTGGTGAAAATGCCCTTGTAGTGAAGATGCCCTTGTTGATAAATTTGTTTGCATATTTCAATTGCTCTAGCAGTAAAAATGCCCTTGTAATGAAAATGCCCGCATATGGAAAAAGCCCTTCTAGTAAAATTGCGCTTGCAATAGAGTTTCGACGGAGTGAAATTGCCCTTGTAGTGAAGATGCCTTGATAATGAAAATGCATTCGTATCAAAAGATCCCTTGTATTGAGAATGCCTCATAATTGAAAAAGCTCTAGTCGTGAATCTACCCTTGCAATAAAAAACTTTAGAAGGCCAATTGCCCTTGAAGTCAAATTGCTCTTATAGTGCAACTGCTTTTGTTTAAGAAATTCCCTTTATAGTAAAATTTCCCTTGTAGTTAAATTGCTCTTGTGGTGAAAAAGCCCTTGTATTCAAGGGTAATTTCACTGAGGGAGCATTTTGAACATGAAGACATTTTTACTTCAATGGCATTTTTATTATGAGAGCATTTTCACTGCAAGGGTTTTTTCACCACAACAACAGTCTCACTACAAAAGCAGTTTCACTCCTAAAATGTCTTAATGCAAGGTCAAATTTACTACAAGGGCTTTTTCACTATATGGGTATTTCTAATACAAAGGCATATTTGATACAAAGGCATTTTTACCACAAGAGCAATTTTATTACAAGGCCACTTCTCTTTTAAAACAACTTAATACAAGGGCAATTTCAATATGTGGGCATTTTTGCTACGAGGGCGTTTTTGTGAAAAGTGCGTTTTCATTATAAGGGCAATTTTACTACAAGGGCATTTCCGCTACAATTGTATTTTCACCACAAGAGCAAGTATACTACAAGGGCAATTTATGGACAAGAGCATCTTCTCTACAAAGGCATATTCACAATGAGGGCATTTTCACTACTTGAGCGATTTGACTACAAGGGCAATTTCACTACAAGGGAAATCTGAATACGAAAGCATTTTTAGTACAAGGGCATTTTCACCACAAGAGCAATTTCCCTCCTAAAATGTCTTATTACGAGGGCAATTTCAATATGTGGGCATTTTCACTCCAAGGGCATTTCATTTTAAGGGCGTTATCACCACAAGAGCAATTTTATGACACAGGCAATTTATGAACAAGGGCATTTTCAACACAAGGGCACTTTTACTACGAGGCCAATTTCACTTCTAGAAATTTTTTATTGCAAGGGCATTAAAAACTACAAGGGAATTTTGAATAAAGGGGCGTTTTTATTACAAGGGCATTTTTAATACGAGGGCATTTTTACTATAAGGGCATTTTCAATGTGAGAGCAATTTCACTACAATGGTGATTTCACTCCTAAAGATTTTTTAGTACAAGAGCATTTTCTATGTAAGGGCATTTTGGATATGAGGGCATTTTGAATATGAAGGCATTTTGGATACATGGGCATTTTCAATACAAAGGCCTTTTAACCACAAGAAAATGTTTACTACAAGGGTGATGTCATTTCTAGATATTTACATTATAAGGGCAATTTCAATACAAGGGCATTTTCAATACAAGAACATTTTCAACACAAGAGATTTTCACCAGGTGAATTACTTTATTACAAGGGCAATTTCACCCCTACAAATGTTTAATACTAGAGCAATTTCACTACGAGGGCATTTTCACAACCAAATCTCATTATTGCAAGAGTAATTTTACTACAAGCACAATTCATTGTAAGGGCATTTTCAATATAAGGGCATTTTCAATACGAGGGCATTTTCAATATAATTGCATTTTGGATACATGGACGTTTTCAATATGAGGGCGGCATCTCTGCCACAAGAGCAATTTTATTGGAAGGGTGATTTCACTCCTAGAAATTTCCATTACACGGGCATTATCACTACTAGGGCATTTTCAATACAACAGCACTTTTGCTACGTGGCCATTTTGAGAACTAAAGCGTTTTCAATACAAGGACATTCTCACCATGAGAGCAATTTTACTACAAGGGTGATTTCACTCCTAGACATTTTCATAAAAAGGGCATGATCACTACAAGGGCGTTTTCAATATGGGGGCATTCTTCCATTCAAAGGTATTTTCATAACCAAAATTTTTTATCGCAAGGGCAATTTTACTACAATCACATTTCAATACAAGGGCATTTTTGCGAGAGGACCAATTTTACTACAAGGGTGATTTCACTCCTAGAAATTTTCATTAGAAGGGGATGATCACTACAAGGGCATTTTGAATACAAGGGCATTTTCACAACCAAATTTTACTCCTAGAAACTTCTACTACAAGGGCAATTCTACTACAAATGAATTTTAAATACAAGGGCAGGTTAACTACAACAGCATTTTGAATCTAAGGGCATTTTCAGTAGAAAGGCAATTTTAGTACAAGGGCATGTTGACTCCTAGAATGTCTTTCCTACAATGGCATCTTTACTTTGTGGTCATTTTTAGCACAAGGGTATTTTAATTTTGAGGCCATTTTGACTACAAGGGCATTTTAAGTCTATGGACATTTGGAGTCCAAGGTCATTTTCAATCCTAGAGCATTTTTGCTATAGGAGCATTTTCACTACAAGGGCATTTGCACAAACAAGGCATTTTTACTGCAAGGGCAGTTTGACTTCTCGGCATTTAGAATTTTCATTATCACATAATTTTCATAATCACAAGCATTTTCATTATCACATAGTTTCACTTCTACAATGACTTATTACAAGGGTTATTTCACTAAAAAAGACTTTCAATATGTGGGCATTCTTAGTGCGAGGGCAGTTTTGATAAAAAGGCATTTTGATCATCACAACATTGTCACTACAATAACATTTTCACCAAAATTCCCTTGTATTGAAAATGCCTTTGTAGTAAGCATCTTCTTGAAATGAAGTTGACTTAGGAGTAGAAATGCCCTTATATTGAACTTACCCTTGTAGTTAAAATTTCTAGGAGGGAAATAGCCCTGACACTAAACTTGCTCTCGCAAAAAAAATCCCCTTGTATTGAAAATGCCCTTGCATTGAAATACACTTGTAGTAAAATTGCCCTTGTAACAAAAAATTGTGCGAGTGAAATTACCCTCCTAGTAGAATTGATCTTGTGGTAAAATTGCTCTCATGGTTAAAATGCCCTTGTATTGAAAATGACCTCATTTTTAAAATGCCCTTGTAATAAGAATGCCCTTGTATTCAAAATTCCCTTGTAGTGAAATTGCCCTTGTTGCACAAAATTGCCCTTGTCGTAGAAATTTTCAGAAGTGAAATTGGCCTTGTAATGAAAAATTCTAAGAGTGAAATGCCCCTGTCGTACACAATAATTTGAAATGAAGTTGACTTAGGAGTGAAAATGCCCTTGTTGATTAATTGGCTTTGTAGTAAAATTGTTCTTAAGGCAAATATCCCTTTGTTGTGAAAATGCCCTTGTAGGTAAAATGCCTTTAGAATAAAAATGCTCTCCAAGTGAAAATGCTCACATATTGAAAAAACCCTTGTATTAAAATCACCTTCATAATAAGATATTTTAGGAGAAAAATTGCCCTTGTAGTGAAATTGTTCTTGTGGTGAACATGCCCTTGTAGTGAAAAAATTTACAATGGCAATTTCACTACAATAGCATTTTCACCATTACAACAATTTGACTACAAGGGCCACTTCATTCCTAGAAATTTTTATTACAAGTCTCTTTCAAGACAAAAGAATTTGGATTACGAGGGCATTTTCACTAATAGGGAATTTTGACCACCACAACAATTTGTCTACAAGGGCAATTTCAATCTATAATGTCTTATTACAAGGGCAATTTCACTACAAGGGCTTTTTCAACATGTGGGCATTTTCACTACACTGGAGGGCATTTTTTATTTAAAGGCATTTTCATTATAAGCGCATTTCCACTACAAGGCTATTTTCACCACAAGAGCAGTTTTACTTGACATGCAACTTATCAACTAGGGCATTTACTCTAGGAGAGCATCTTTACTACAAGGGCAATCTTACTTCCAAAATTTTATATTACAAGGGCAATTTCACTACCAGTGTATTTCAATACAAGGGCATTTTCAATGCAAGGGGATTTTCACCGCAAGAGCAAGTTTAGTATGAGGGCTATTTCTCTTCTAGAAATTTTAACTACAAGGGCATTTCTATTCTTAAGTCAACTTCATATCAAAAAGAGGCTTACTACAAAGGCATTTTGAACACAAGGGCATTTTCACCATGAGAGCAAGTTTCATATAAGGGTGATTTCACTCCTAGAATTTTCCATTATATGGGCATTATCACTACAAGGGCATTTTCAATACCAAGGCACTTTGTAAACATGGGCATTTTGGGAACTAGGACATTTTCACCACAAGAGAATTTGTACCACAAGGGTGATTTTACTCCTAGATATTTTTATTACAAGGGCATTATCACTACAAGAGCATTTTCAATATAAGGGTATTTTCACCAATAGAGCACTTTTACTACACTTGCAGTTTAGTAACAAGGTCATTCTTACTACAAGGGTTGTTTTAGTATGTAGGCATTCTCTATAATAGGTCTTTTTTGATACAAAGACATTTTTATTATAAGGGCATTTTCACTATAAGGGAACTTTCACTACAATATTAATTTTACTACACACAAAATTTATCAACAAGGGCATTTTGTGTAAGAGGGCATTTTCACTAGGTGGGCATTTTCACCACAAGAGCAATTTGACCAAAAAGGCAATTTCACTCCTACGGATTTTTATTACAAGGATGGGGAATTTCGTTAAAATGGCGCATATTTTGTGAAAATGGCATAGAGGAGGGCTGCAAAGCAAAGCAAATGCATGGGAAGATGGCCTGGAGGTGAAGAAAAATGGCATTTCCATGGCAATTTGAGCTTGCTAGGGCCAAAAGTGGCACATGTATCAACTTGTTTTGACAATTGTTATTGAATCCAATGTTGATATGGTGTACAATGGTGGCACAGGTGACATCATCCCTAGGAAACTGGCTTCTTCTACCATGTAATTGTATGAGTTGAAGCCGCCAAATTCAGTGATCACATATTAAGAATGTTGGTAAGGAATTAATTGGTACGTTCAATATAGTATCTGGGGATCCTTGGAGATTGTATTGGAGGTAAAGAGATAAAAGAGTCCACCCATTTCCGACCGTTTATGCCATTTTGCATATCTGGAGTGCTGTTTTCTTGAGTGGAGAAATTTTCCCATGTACAAAAATAGAGTTTAGAAGGATTCCATATTTTTTCAGAATTTCCTTTCTCATAATTTAATCACTAAAAAATTTTTAGTTGAAGATTTTGTGTGGCCTATTCTTGTGATATAGGTCTTCCTATTTCCAACCATGGGGTGGTTGCAAAATCAACCAAGACTGCAGCCAATTGTAATGCGCCACGATTGCATTGGAAATTGTGTCATAATTAATCTCCTGCTTTCTCCTGCTGATTGGAAAGAGTCTAGCCTATATGACAGGAATGGGTCCCTGATCTGAAATGGGTCGGCTCCCTTGATGTGAATTGAGCGTCATAGCAACAATACGGAACTTTCTCGAGAAAAAGAACAAAATTCATGCACAAAAGATAAAGATAGATGTAGATGACATAGATGTTGCAAGTTATTTTGAACGATGGGTACTTTATTGAATACAAATACGAGTTTCCCATAGGGATCCATGTCACATTATAATATCCAAAATGGTACAAAATGTCATTGTTGATTATTGCATTCGATGAATTCACTACATATTCCATTTGATCATTCTATGTGGCTATTGGCATTGAGGCCTTGCTACCATTGATGTCCTCGCAAGGAAATCAATGGTGAGTCCATGAACTTCTGCAATTGTTTGTGCGAACTCCAAAAACATGGTAGAATGGTCTTCTTCAAGTCCGGTGCGCATGCCACGGTCATCCCGAGTGAAGTTGCGTGGGCTCCCACCAACAATGAAATGGAAGACACGATAGTTCTCTCCAAGGTCACTCCGAACATCTCTTGTGAGTTGTCTCTTATCATGACAATCAGGGTCAAGATAGCCTTTTTCATTTGATAGTACCTAGCAAGTTTGCAGGCAATGATGGGCTCCCTCTTTCATTTCCTTGCTCGCCACTCCCATGTTCAAATCGTTGGCACCGACCTTGTGGAAAACTACTTTGGCCCCTCCAATCCTTGAACATTGTGACAATACCTCCATGTCCTTCGGATATTGGATGATGCACGCAATGTGAAGGGTCGAGGAAGATCACTCCAAGCATTGCTTTAGCTATATTGCAACGATACAAACCATTTGAAAAGAGCTTAGTGTTGCCAGTGACTTGACAATTTTTAGTCTTGAAGTTCGAATTGTAAAAAGAGGCCTTAAAACCAAAACGTGATAAGCAAGCGTGAACACTCCAATGCTTTGTAGTGGACTGGGGCTGAAGCAATGATACAAACCATTTGAAAAGAGCTTTGTCTTGCCAGTGACTGGACAAATGTTTTCGAAAGGGTGTCATTTTGACAGAGCGCACCTTTTTTGATGGTCGAGGGTGCTCTTGTACAAGACACTCTTGAAATGAACGTTGTTGTCGTCGTTGAGAATGTAGCCCAAGCAAGGATCAGTGGTCAAGTTCTGCTTGCGACAAAGGATTGAAGTTGTCGCATCAGGTGTCGGGATTGCGACTCTTTCATTTTGCTAGCATTGAAGTATATCCTGGCGATGCTTCTATGAGGATGTCGCATGGCATTCATAGGGGCTCCAAGAGAATGCTCGTAAATTGCAGCGCTGACAATTCCTGATGCCGCCTCTTTGTTGGATTGGATATTGCTGCACTCGTTGCTAGCATCGAGCGTCGGCGTGAACAATTGCAACGCATTCCTTGTCATGTGTGGAATGTCTACAATGGAAGTAGACTTCCTCTTCGGATCACGTTGAAGTTCGACTCAGAAGAAAGTAGGAACGGCGTGGTTAGCATTCTCCGGCACCCATTTGTGGGAGCTTCCATGTGTGACGTTGGCAACGTTCGTCGTGAACGCCTTCCTCCAACATCTTCGATCGTGTAGGACGAGATCGAACGGGATCCACTCTCCTTTCCTGTAAACGCACCTTCCTCGCAATCTTGAGGTTGGAACAGTCCACCTCCGACGGCATAGCGATTGTTGTGAAAATCCTCTTTGCTTCAAACTTGTTAATTCCACACACCAGAAGTTGTCTGGCGGATGTGCAACGCCCATATGGAATAGAACATGTGCATGTCTTGAAGAGCGATAGCACCTTCTGATTGTCCACTCCATAACTTTTGTTTTGTGGAGCTAACAAGGTTGGAGCAAAGAGGATCTTCACAGCAATCCCTACGCTGTCCGAAGTAGATTGTTCCAACCTCGAGAAAATGAAAGGACGCGTGTAGTGACGGAAGAGGATACTGGATCCCAATCGATCTCGCCCTGCACAATCAAAGATGTTGGAAGAAGGCGTTCGTGACGAACGCCGTCCGCATTGCACATGGAGATCCCTATGAATGGATGCCGAAGAATGCTCACCGCAACATCCCCACTATTATGCACGATATTTCAGCATGCTCAAAAGACGAAGCCCACTTCCATTGTGGACATCCCACACATAATTATGGATGACCACAATTGTTCTCGCAGGCGCTTGACATTAGCGACGAGAGCAACAATACCTAATCCAGCACAGAGACGACATCAGAAGTGGTTAGCATTGCGGGAGGCGAACACCTGAAGGAGCCTCTACAGATGCCATGCAATGACCTCATAGGGACACGATGGGAAAATAGGCGCCTCATTGCATTGGTGAAATGTTGATCGGTGGATCGTTCTTATTCTAAACCCAAAATGGAGAGCAAAGCTGCTACAATGATGGTCGCGGTGCTGGAGTGGATGAGAGCTCTAATGCTATATACGAGAGCTCTAATGCTATATATATAAAAGGCGTGAATGCCATGCGGAAGGTAGGAACGCTATACTGAAAACAGTGGTGCTATATTGAATGTAGAAATGCTACGTTGAGAAGATGAATGCTATATTCAAGGTTAAAATGCTCTATCAAGAGAAAAATAGCTGTAATAATGCTGTCACTAATATCTCTATGTCTGAGGAATTGAATGAATTCTGTAACACAGAAAACTGCATGACTGTAAATGTTTCAATAATCTCATAGCCAATGTTCTAGTCATCCATGGGTCAATCCCTGAACGGGTTGAGGGGTTCAACTATTCCTAAACGCCCCAAAGAGCAACCCAAATGAAAAAGGTATGAGGGGATTCATGGTCTAAGTTCTACGACAACGTCACCCCCAAGGACTACCTAACGAGTCCAATCCTACCATTTGCAGCAAACGCTCAGCTTGTCCTCTGCCCAAGTTGGACCTCCTGACCGTGTCTCAGCATTTCAAGGGCCTGCATACGAGAACAAATGGTGAGGACCCCTTCTCAGATGAGTTACAAGAAAACACACCAACATGCACTATAGAAATCTTAAAACACATATTGTAGGAAATGACGTTTGATGTGAAAAACGGTTTTTTCCCGTCCTCATGTTAGACTTGGTCTAGGCCGGGGAAAAATTTGTTTCTCCATCCAAGTGCAACAGAAATAACGTACCGTGGAGTACGCGAAGTCCGGCCCAACTCCACGGCACCGCCGACAAGTCCCATCTGTCTAGACACGAGCGGACGTGACTTCCAAGTCGGCATTGTCTGTGCCCCCGCATCCTTCGGAGGAGCCTACACCTTCCATCATGCGGACCCGTCGTCGCTTCGAACGCCTCGGAGCGCACCTAGATCCGCCGACAATCCGAGCGCTCGGAACCCGAGCGCGCTGACCCGCCTGCACACGCATGCCCTTCGCATCAGGTCGTGGTCCTCACTAGATGAACCGATCCTTTTTGCACCTACGGTACCCGCCGAAACAATGCGGATACTGGAGGATGAGCGACCTGTCTTGAACATGAGCGAACGCTTTCACTCTCGTCGCAAGAAGCGTCATGCGCAGGGGTACTTCGGGTTGCCCAAAATAGGGGGGGCTCTCCGACAAGTACTGCGGCACGCTGCGACCGGAATTGAGCAGGCCGTTGAGATACGGACGCAACGTCCCGTCCAGAAAGACATCGGTGACGCTGCCCACGAACGACAATGGGAATATGGCATTGTACTCCGGATTCAGAATGGAGCTCTCGGGGCTGCAGTCAATGAGCAACGTATTGCTGGTATTGGCCACGAAGGTCGGCGATTCGAACCTCTCTCCGCTCCACACTACCTTGTGAAGGACCTTGAGCCGCAGTCGTCCGAAGGGATGTTCGTCGAAACGGACGTACGAAATATTGTCTACCGCAGGCAGGGGATTCCACGTCAGGTCATACCGCCTTTCTCTCTCTACGATGCAGGTGCAATCCTCCAGAGTCAGGACCTGCAAGTCTTTCGTGTCCATGCCGCGGAAGAGGAATTCCACCACGCGTTTGGCGCCGACGGCAGGCAATCTGGTCCATATGGCCAGGCGAAACCTGGCGGCGAAGCCCCTCAAGAAGGAGCGCATTCCCGGACGGCAGTACAGCCCGTATGCCCCGAACATGTGCCGTCTTTGGGGATGGTAATCCTCCTCCGACGGCTTCACTTCTGCGGGCACGGGAGCAGGCTCACCGCGACCGACGCGCTCAATGTGGCATAGCACCCCTTCCAACTCTAGCACCACCAAGTAGCTCATGAGGGGCAGACGATGCGGTTTAGGCGTCTCGGATACTGGCGGCGGTGCCTGCGGATGCGAAACCCCGCGCTCAAAGTAGGATTGTGATGAAGGAGCGATGAAGTGGACACGAAAGCAAATGTGACCTCCCACGACTTTTGGGCGTGACGTATTGCCAGAGACGGAGAGGGGAAGAGCCTAGTACTCGCGGACCAATTTTTAAGGAAGGACCCATGGAAACGATGCAACATCCTACGATACAACATCCTACGAGACCAGGTAGACAGTCGAGGACTATGAGTCAGGGTTCCCAAGGAACAGAGTCTCACCTTCGTTGCTTCCTTGGGAGGGACGGCCGGGACAGCTTGAATGTCTTCAACGGCGGCGACCGGTTTCGCTCCCAATTGGACCGGGGGGACCTCGTTCGCGCCCATGGGATTTGTCAATGCCAGGTCGAAGAGGGGCGCCTCCATCACAAGAGTTGGACTTGGCAATGCCAGATCCACAGGGGGCGCCTTGTTCATAGCAATTGAGGTTGGCAATGCCAGGTCCACGGGAGGAACTTCATCCACGGGAGGCACATCTTGAACTTCCAACTCCACGGCGGGGATGTCTTGTGCGGCCTCTCGAAAGATGCCCAGCTCTGACTGCTCTTGGAAAGGAGATGTCGTCGGACGGAGTGGTCCCCCTGTGACCTCCAGGGGCACCACGGCCTCGCTTTCAAGCGCAAGAGTCTCGTCACCCTGAATGGAAAAAGGATACGAGGGTAATTACACAGCCCATGACATGGATTTCGCTATGGAATAATAGAATGATGCAATACGGAAAGACAAAAATAGACGCCATGTTTTATCGAGCACATGAAGCACTTCTTAAGTAAACAAAGTAGCCGATATATTACAAATTGAGTACAATGTTTTACAATTTACAAGATGAGTGTCGACTATGCCTAACAAGCGGACGCTCGTGAGAATCCTAAAGAACGAGGGGAGCCGTTATGCCCCCGTGGCTCTCCGACTCGGCGGGACGACCTTCGATTGTCCCGTCGTAACACCCTCACATAGCATCCACACCTCGAGGCCTAACTACAACGATGGGAGCTATGTGGAGGGATTACCCACCGCGGGAGCATCGTCGTCTTTGGCCGCCGAGTCCAACGTCGCGCGCTCCTCTTGTGCAACCGACGGCTGCGTCGCAGCGACCGAGTCCTGCAGCATGGGAGCATACTGCTCAGTCAAGTTAGTGAACGAGGCCTCCGAACCCCTCAAGTCGACCTGGAAGTGAACTTCAAGGTTGTAAGGGTCATCATCGAGGATGCTGGAAGGATGCACAGCAGGAAACTGACTGAGCGAGAGGTCATCGACCTCTGATCCGTGAGCGACACTCATCGAGGGAAGCGCAGGAGTCATGGTCGCCATCATCCGGAGGCTCGACGCTGCAGCATCCGTCGCAGAAGCCGAGTTCGTTGTCGACACCTTGGACACATTCTGCAGTTCGCTCGGACGATTCAGACTCGGAGCTGGCGGCGCAGGCAACGTCACCGGCATAGGAGGCAGGGACTTGAGGCGCTCGTTCAAGGCCTCCAGCATCTTCCGTTGGTCCAGCCTCTCCTGCTCCCATTGCAGCTTCTTTGCCTTCCGCTTGGCCTTCTTCTCTTCCTCCTTGGCCTCCCTCTCTTGTTCCCTTCTCTCCCTCTCTCGTTCTCTGGCCTCCCTCTCCTGCTCCAAGGCCCTCTTCTCCTTCTCCCTTTCCTCCAACTCCCGCTTCGTCCGCTCCCTCTCCTTCATGAGAACGTCGATGGTCGAGTTGCACTTCTCCACCACTGCGGACTGATTCTTTTCGAATCGCGCCCTCATCCTTTCCACAAAGTCCAGATTGAGGGCGATCTTCCTGTCCGGCTTCTCCTCCTTCACGACCACAGATGCGGCGCCACTTCCTTGAGGTATCGCCCCCGCGTCTGAGGTCAAAGCGGTTGGTGCCGAAGCACCCCCCTCCGAGGACGACGCCCCAGGAGCGGAAGCCCCGGCGACGATTGTTGACGCCCCTGCCTCCGAGGACCCTCCCGGAGCTGCTGTGCCCGCACCAGAAACGGACCCACCCTGAGCGGCGGAGGTCACCATGATCCTGTATTCCTCTGCGGCTGCCTTCTTTGCGTCGATTCGCGCCTGCAGGTCATCCCCGTCCATATCGTCGAGGTCGATGGCACTCTCCTTTGTCGTCCCCACAGCACTCTGGAGATTTCGCTCAATTCTTCGGATGTGCTCCACATACAGCCTCTCGTCAGGGGTGGGGGCCGGCAGTTGCGAGTGCAACGCGTCCACGGACATCTGGACCATCGTCATGAGAATCAACCTCTGGGGAGTGGCCATCTTCGATGTCGACTTCAACTCGCTCAAAAGACTCCGAGTCGACGAGATCTTTTCCGCCATGGAAATGGCCGATGGCTTCAAGGGAGATTCACCGAGGTCCTTCCTGACTTTGATCAACTCATTCTCCGCTTCGGTTCGTTCGCTGGCAGAAAGAAGCGCCTTCAGACCGTCCAATTCCATTTGCATGTCCTCGATCTGAATTCTGGGAGGTCGCAATGCAGCCGAGGAAGTGGACGGACCGACATCTGCAGTGCTTGCAGGGACAGGTTCAGACCGCGCGGTCTGAACCTGTGCAGTAGGAGGATGGAAGAGGGCTCGAGGGACATCCGACTGGACCATCCGAGCCGATGGGGTCGCGGAGGGAACATGGATAGGTTCAGACCGCGCGGTCTGAACCTCAACAGTCGGAGGACATAAGGGTGAAGGACCAGTATGAGATCGCGCGGGCTGGCCTTCAACAGGGGGAGGACGAGAGGAAGGAGTAGTGGGGACAACATCAGACGGCGCAGTCTGAACATCGTGGGAAGGAGGATTGCCAAAAGGGGTAGAGAAGGCACTCTCATTTGCCGGCGAAGTGGGATCGGATGGACAGAGTGGATCAGAGTCGACGTTCTCAACGTTCACATGGCGAGCGGAGACTGGCGGTGATCTGTCTACATGCTCCTCAGTTCGGTCATTGGTGACCGTCACCTCGCTCGCCGTAGGATTCTGCGGAAGGTTCAGGGGGTTCTGCTCGCTCTCATGCTCGCCTGTGTTCTGCTTGTCCCCCTCGTTATCCCCGTCGTCCCCATCGTTGTTATTCGTATCCGTGTCCGAGGAGTCGTCGTCGTCGTCGTCGTCCTCGTTCTCGTGCTCCGACTCATATATGACGCCGGCGGCCTCTGTCTCCTCCATCAAAGCAGGCTCCTCTTCCAACTGTGCTCTGTGCACCGGAGCCTGGCCGTCATAGTTGTACGACAGCGCATGCGGGCCCTGGACTAGAAATTCCGGCCACATTTGCATGCCCAGCTGTTGATGTCTATACTGCCGCTTCATGTCGTACTCGGTGGCACACAGAAAGGAGACGGAGCTGCGGGTCACCATTTGCCAACAATCAAGGAGCCACTAGTGAATTCCCGACTCCTAGACGAGTGACACCCGGAAGTTGCAAACACTAGCATGGACTCAAGAAGTAGCGAAAGAAATTACCGAGCACGTGGATACGGCCTTCGCACCGGCGAAGACCAGCATCACGGTCCCTTGCTGTCGACAGAACTTGTCGATGAAGCGCAAGTACACCTCGTACCGAAGTTCGCGGTACGATATGGGGTCCGGAAAGTCGTGGCGACAGACTTCGCGAGTCATGTACAACGCGGCGTCCGAGCGCATGTCCTCCTCTTCGTCCGCCAACAGATTGGCCACCTGCCCGTCCGCGTCAACTATGTTGGAGTTGACGAACGTCTTCACCACCCTCTGCAAGAACATGACCTTGTCCATGTTCTTGTCCCTGAACGTGGGCTCTCCCTTCGAGCACACATACTTGCATTCGCAGGATAAAACGTGGTCGGGTAAGAAGTCTTGCAGCGCCTGGTGTACCGCGGCAGCCCGTTTGGAGCTGAAGATCACCATCCACGTGTGCACAGCCTTTGACATTGCACCGTGCGTGACCTTCTGGATTTCCTCGAGGATTATCCGAATCCCCGAATTCGTCTCCGTCTTTCCAATCTTTGGGAAAAGTCGGAAATCCATGATCCCCGCCTCGACGAAAGGCAAGGTTGCGGGTCCGGAGTCGTAATTCATCCATTTGCTCCTCCGATAAATCAAGCACTGCGGGTCGAATGCATTGTTTGCACGCACCCATCTGAAGACGGAGCTCCGTGCGCACTTCCTCACGTGGAACGAGCGCAACCAGTTCTCCATGACCTTCTGTAGCAAGAAGTTCAGTTCTAATGGGGGATCTTCTGGTTTTGCTCTCGACTTGCACTCGTTCTTCAGCCAGTTCTCACCGGTGCGACACAGATACCACATGTGCCAACCGTTGATGCCGAGTGCTGCCTTGAAGGCACGCCACTTCTCTGGGTCGACGACTTCTCCGGATGGCTCATCGACGACCCCCTGCGCCTCCGCCAGGCCGCAGGACTTTGCTCTCTTTACGAGCTCCTTCACCAACACCGTCTTGTGCTTCTTCTGCGTACACCATTGAGTGA
This sequence comes from Antitrichia curtipendula, assembly GCA_951230915.1. Taxonomy (NCBI): domain Eukaryota; kingdom Viridiplantae; phylum Streptophyta; class Bryopsida; order Hypnales; family Leucodontaceae; genus Antitrichia; species Antitrichia curtipendula. The sequence continues at coordinate 1,979,693 of CATNWC010000230.1, read as the reverse complement.
AGGAAATGGCTTCCGTCCACTTCGTCGGCTTCTTGTTCATGAAGACCTTCGGCGGTACGCCAAGAATCTTCTGTGCCAGCTCCCCGACCGCGAAATCGTCCATGCCAAATAAGCACTTCATCTGATTTGGGGTGATGGCCACGAACTTGTGCGCCTTCGCCGCCCCAGACTTGTCCGTGGCTTCGTTGAACGGGGCGTCCAGATCGATGTCGTAAAGAGTTCCGGCCTCGTGAGCGGTGAAGACATCCTTCCAAGCGGACCAGGTTGCATCTGAAGCCATGATGATTTTCCGCTCGCCCATTCGGTCTAGGTCAAAGCCCCTGGGATTGGATCCGGCCTTCGTGATGCTAGTAGACTCAAAACTTTGTCAAACTTTCTCCTTCCAGTTCTGTACATGCATCGGTTTTGTCAGTGGCAATGACATGGAGGAACTTCAGACTGCGCGGTCTAAACATGAACACTGATCGACGACAACAAAATGAACTAGATACAGCCCACGGTGTATCTTCATATTGAAATCTGTCTTTCGACGGTATGGGTTCAGACCGCGCGGTCTGAACCACCTTGGGCCAGTCGGGCTTCTACATTTGCAGAAATGATGGGAACGGGACTTCAGACTGCCCGGTCTGAACTTTGATGTAATGGTTAGTGTCTTACCTCATAAATTTTGAACTCCTCGTTCTGTAGAGCCTTGCTGGTGTTCTTTCGGAAGTGCGACGGTCTTCTTGCTTCGTCCCACAGATATCGGCAGTGCTTGATTGTAGCCGGGAGAAACGATAAGAATGGGCGGGCGACGTTTCCGTCGTTATACTTGCACGACAACGAGTGGAGGTGATCTCTATTGTCGGTCCAAACGATTTCGCACGTCCACTTCTTTACTCTTCTCGTCACCTCGTTATCTTCCACAGGCACCTGCCCCGAGACAATTTCCTTCGCTGCCGACCAAGTGTGTTGGCCGTTGATGATAATGAATTTCCCCGCATTGACGCATTCATTCCAGCAAGTAGGTCTGGTCCGCGTCGCTGGCATCACGGTCAGCATTTGCTTGCTGTAGTTCAGCTTCGTCATCTTCTCGAGGACGTACAAAATGCCGTGTCCTTCTAGCGGCCTCACGATGATGCCTGCATCGTCTCCTGCGTCGGTCATGTCGTCCAGATCGAGCTCAAAGTAATTTCCGCGGCCAAAGATGTACATGTACGCGGACATCTCCTTGAACTTCTTCGTGGCTGCTACTTCGGCCTTGAGACGTCTTCGCGCTTCAACAACTTCTGTGTTCTTGGGATCTTTCTTGTAGTCCAGCTCCGCAAATAGCCTCTCCGGTACGGTGGATCTGTCGAATGCTACTGTACGAGGATTGTCGACCCAACGGTTGTTCACCTTCTTGTATGCCTTGCTTTGGGCTTCCTCCTCCGACACCTCGGCGGCCTCTGTTGCGGTGTCTTGGGTGGACGAGGTCGGGGCTCCCTGAGACGATGCAGGTTCCGCATCGTCCTGTCCTTGCCGTCGACGCCTCTTTGGCTCACCCTCTTGGGAGGCTGAGGAAGGACCGGGAGCATTCGCCGTCGGTGGCTTTCGCTTAGACGCCATCTTCTTCGGCCTCGCATGCTTCCTTATCTACTGCTCCTCGCTGACGGCATCCTGAGGTTGCATTTCGGATGCGGGAGCCGGCACCCCAACGTCTGGAGTGGCCGCTGGACGGGGAGTAGCAGGGTCCCTTCTACCAAGGAGCGCCGACGCTGGTTGTGGACGACTTCGGGTGCTTACGGCAGAGCTGGAGCCGCCAACGTTCTTTTTAGATGCGCCTCCTACTTCCATCCTGTTCTCTGCTTCCTGACGGACGAAATTATTTGTTAGTTCTGTTGTATGCAGGGACGTAGCCTTCGCTAGATATCTACTGACATCCCTTCCGGTTTGTACAAAATTATTGGCGTTCCTTTCCAGACTGGCCTGGATGTCGAGCATTAAGCACTGGTACATGCGAGGGACTTGTTTAAAATTCTTCATCAGCCGTTTCCTACAGAACGACATCTGATCTTCTACTCGAACGACGACGACCCCGACCGCACTGTTTGTCGAGTTCACAACGTCAATTAAGATAGCCTCTTGCATGGCATTTATATTAATGACGAGTACGTTTTGCAGTGATTTCCATCTCGGCTCTGCATTCGTCGTGAATCCCAACTCCAGGTTGAATATGGGTGAGTTGTGCAGATAGTTCATTTCGACCACCCAGAAGGCTTTCGTCGCCAGAAACCGCAATGGAACTTTGTCTTCAATATGCGACTTCCATGACTCGTGGAGTTGGTCAGGTTCAAGGCGTCTCATGTATCCAGATAGCGGAGGCTCCGTCTCTAGAAAAGACTCCATGTCCCTGCCCACAGGAGGTAAACGAGATCAGACCGCGCAGTCTAAAGTGGACCTCCAAGAACTGATTATCTCAGCTGCGCTGCGTGCTTCTTGGGACTTTAGACTGCGCGGTCTGAACCTTGCAGGACGCTCTACCTACGAGAAACTCACCTCACCTTGGGATGCATTTTTCTATGCGGTTGAACACTTGAGCTGGGCTAACAATCAACGTCTCTAGTGCGGTATAAGTGGTCAGGACCGTCTGGTCTAGACCTACACTGGGCTTTCCTATCCATCAATGACACTTCATGACGTAGTCGGGATTCTACCTAGTGAAGCCACTGAATATGTGGACCTACGCGAATTAGTTACTACAAGGACCCTAAACTATAAGGCGGTTCAGACTGCGCGGTCTGAACTTGTGGATGAGGCGATTGCTAGAACTGTCACTTCGAGGTTCTTACGCTATGAGGAGGTTCAGACTGTGCGGTCTAAACCTCTGCATGAGGCGATTGCTAGAACACAGACTAGAAGGACCTCAAGCTCTTGGGTGGTTTAGACAGCGCGGTCTGATTCTCTGGATGAGGCGGTTGCTAAAGCTGTCACTACAAGGACTTCATGCTCTGAGGTTCAGACTGCGCGGTCTGAACCTCCGCATGAGGCGACTGCTACAACATTGACTAGAAGGACCTCATGCACTTGGGAGGTTCAGACTGCGCGGTCTGAACCTGTGGATGAGGCGATTGCTAGAACTGTCACTACGAGGTTCTTACGCTATGAGGAGGTTCAGACTGTGCGGTCTAAACCTCTGCATGAGGCGATTGCTAGAACACAGACTACAAGGACCTCAAGCTCTTGGGTGGTTCAGACAGCGCGGTTTGATTCTCTGGATGAGGCGGCTGCTAAAGCTGTCACTACAAGGACTTCATGCTCTGAGGTTCAGACTGCGCGGTCTGAACCTCCGCATGAGGCGACTGCTACAACATTGACTAGAAGGACCTGAAGCGCTTGGGAGGTTCAGACTGCGCGGTCTGAACCTTTTCACTCACTTCTGTGCCTTGACTACTGTGAATGGGTTTCAGAATGCGCAGTCGAAATGTACCATAGCTGCTCTCTAAGGCACTGCTGTTGCTACATAATTGCGCTGTAAGCTTCCATGGATTCAGACCGTGCGGTCTGAACCTGTGGTTACAGAATTTGCTTTCACAGTATTGTCTATGCGCGGTTATAGGGTACCTAACTTTCTCCAGGTTCTGCAAACATGAGGTTTACGCTGGTTCACCTGATTGCTTCAATTACGTTTGAGCGTCTTCCTTGCAGATGAAATTGTATCCTTCGCCCTTCCGCTCCAAGGAATTCGACAATTGCTGTAGCTTGCAATCTGCACAGTGTATGATTTTATCAGCCATGTCTACGAAAAAACAAGGAATACTTCATACAACTGTTGAACTACGTAATCGATTCAACACTGCTAATACGGAAGCAAGTTACCAAGCTATGACGGTACAGAGGTTTTATAAACTTGCGGACCAAATGTCTGGAGTTCAATAGAGACAACACGAAATCATATATTGAAAGAACTTCTGGCAATGTCGGTAACGTCACAGTCCTACCTATGCAAACTCAGCTGAAACTCTAAATCAAGGTTCATAATAGTGCACAGGCATTGGAATGTGCTGATACCTAGAATGAGGAAGCCGGCGCTGCACGAAAGTGAGGAAGAGCTCCAATGGGAAAATATCGCCAAAGCTGCCTCCACATCCACCTCCAGCAACTCAGCAACTCTAAACGCCCAAACAATCGAAATACGCCGCTCCAACACGCGGAATCTGCGACTGCAAGATTCACATCCGCCTCGACCAAGTGCGCAAACTCGCTCCACCACTCCAGACATACAGAACCCACAGCAGTCGAAGAACCCACAACAATCGGCAGACTTAGATGCCTCACAAACCCAGAACAAGAGCAGACGCACACTAATGAAAGAAACCCACAACAAGAGCAGACGCACACTACTCAAAGAAACCCACAACAAGGACGGAGCGCGACGTCGTGAGAGATGAGCGACAAAACACAAATGCCGGTCGTGGAACCCTGCCAGGAGGAAAGTGACGACCGACCGAACCTGCCCCAAACCAGACCGAACCAGACCGAACCCAAACCTATTCCAAACCGGACCGGACCGGCGACAAACCTATTCCGAACCTGCATGTCTCCAAACCTGAAGCACTTGAGTATTATTCATAAATAGAGTTAACTATGACGTCAACCCAGTTCGTGAAGTAATTAACCCCTAAACTACAATCATCTCCAAAATTAAGGATTTGGGGAAAACCATCATAAAATATGATTGGGAAGACTATTTTGGAACCGGCATACAAAGGAAAGTTGTACATTTCGAATTGTACATTTTATCCGTACGCTTTGATAAACAATTCTGTCCCCAATATTTCCCTATAAATTTTCAAAGCGATTCCTTCAAATTTGGATTATAAGCAACATATTATCATTTCTTGAGTTAAGCATGTTGGAAAGGATTCCAAATCAGTTTTTCTTAACATGGTCATTTATTGAATTCTTGGTGTTCAAAACATCTATAACCTCATTTTTGCTAATGCAATTCTAAAGTAGAATGAGTGCTATTTCACCACTTCACACATTTCCACATTGTAATTTTAGAGAAATATGTACTTTAATAATAGGAAATCCAACCTTTAGATAAGAGAGGAAGTTCATGAAGTACAAGTCCAAATTAGGTTGAATGTCATCCAAGCACGAATGAGAAAGGAACAGGAGCATGATTTTGTTTATTTCCCTCAAATTGGCTGTCAGAGCGCTTAGGGGTTCAGCTCATAAGTAAATGATTGATTCCATTATAGTGAATTCTATAGAGCATCCTACGCTAAATAGTGAAATGAAGATTTTTCACACTAATTTCTTGACATTGTACAGTCTATGTACAAATATTTACGAGTTCTTTATTAGAATTCATAAGAACTTTGTTCATGCAAGAGACTTATGAAACTACATTTGTTCTAATGGAAATATTATAAGAATGTTTCTTGTCTTTTGTGCCTTGTACAGTAATTTCATTGAAGTAATGGAACCCAATCATTAGGGCAAGCTGAATTTGCTCTTATGTGTACTTTTTAAAGCCATTCAAAAATCTATAGAATTATTTTTTTTAAATTGAATTAATCGCAACACGTGCAAGCATTTTTAAGAGTTTTTCCTCCAAGTATAAAGATTTTGGGCTCATGCATATCTCTTCGGAAAGAATGGTTGGTTTTACTGAAATATTATCTATAGACATGTTAAGAGAGATTGTTTAGTAGTAAGTGTACATCCTAGTTTACATTAATACGTTGCATAGGAGTTCTAATATACTAAAAGGAGGATTTAAGATATATAACATATTCAAAATATGTTGTCTATGTCCACAATGTTCGAAAGATTTACATGTAAGAGTTCTCTGAGCTTAAAGATGACATGATGTTTAAGAAATGGTAATTGCACCTTAAAATGTTGGTTCAAGAAATTGAAGTGCAATGAAGAGTCCCTTATCTCATTTCAGAAGCCACCTAACAATTTTTGGATTGCAATACTCAAACTTCTAATGGAACAATGAAGAAGTCTAATTTGACACTTGCAATATATATTGTTAAGGTAAAATTCATAAAATTCTATTGGTATTGTTTGCATTGCCAAAGGAAGAATAATTATTTAATTATTTAATTTTGTTCCTCTTAAAGCAAGTGAACGAAACAAAAGTACACAAAGTTCGCAAATAAAGGTACATTCGTAAGTTTCAGTGTACTAGAAATGGAACATACAAGTTTGTCACAACCAGTTTTGTTGTGTCCATTTCGTAAATGCTATCACCCAAATCTTGTCCTGCAATCAAATCTGAAGAACTTTTCTTCTAGTAGACCGGGATCATGTTGTCAAAATTGAATCAAGTTACCCTCTGTGCAACGAAGGATTTGAGCAATCAAAATTCAAAAAGAAGTCCATTCTCAAATTATTGACATGAGTGTTGATAGTGCCTCCAAAACAACAATGTTAATTCTTTAGTCGAAAGTAGCCAAAATAGAATGATTTTGTGACACACATGTTGAATTTCATAAAAACTTACTTACTTCAAATTACCATTTGTATTCCAAAGAATGAAAGACCCAAAAAAAAAGGAATGCACGTATTGCAAGATATTTGCATTCCGATTGTAGGATAGATTTCTTAGGATAAATTGCAATGTACAAGTATTTCACTTTCGAGCTCCTAAATTTATATATTGAACACTACAAAAGTTTGCGGTATAGGGTTTTAGAATGAAGAAGTTTGTTCAAAGTATGCAATTCTAAAATTCTAGAAAGCGAGTAATTTCCATTCCTACATAATTCTCATCAATGGGATTTTCAAACTTTTTGTGAAGATGGAAAAACACATTCATTTTCTTGGAATATAATTTTTGTTTCAATTCATGCTTAGAAGCAAAAGTGACTTCATCTGAAGCGTAAATTTAAAATTGCTAGACAGCAAAAGAAACGTAAAGAAATTTGAATTTTTTGTGAACATTGCATTTCTTTCTACATGAAAAGCTGTTAATTTGTCCCAATAGGATTAGTGATGTGAAATTGATGGAGTTTTTCCTTGTATGAGCAATCACAATACCTTCTTAAACAAAAAACATTTAGGGTTTGTTTATGACTTCAGTTTTCAATATTTCTCCAAAAAAGAAGTTCGAAAATCTTCTGTTTGCTTGCTAGAACAATCTCACTATTGGAAAAGCTCTTTCAATCTCAAACATGTAGTACTTATCACAAATTTTCCGTGGAGTTTCACTTGTAAATGGTAAAGACTTGTTCTAAGCTTCCTACAACTTGTTCTAAATTGAACAAGTAGTTCACATTTTGATAAGTTGTTCCAAATAATTTTCTAATTCTAACCATACAAATTCAAAGTAGACATGTTATAGATCACACAAGAAAAGAAAACATAGCAATATCACTTACAGATTGAAAAATTCTAATGTTGGATCATGAAGGTGTTCAAACTATGAAAATCTTTCAATTCTCTTTTTCCATGCCAACTTTAAAGAGTTCGTCACCAAATAAATTAGAGGTTATAGGGTCACCTTGTTCAACAACATTTTTGGGCTTTCAAACTTCAAAACCTAAAATTTTTGCTGTACTAATATCGAATTTCTAATTTCATATGATAAACAATTGAATTAAGAGTGGAGGGAAAAAAATTTAAAAAAATACACACTTTATTTCCACTACAATGAAAAGTTTTCAAGGAGAAGTATGCTGAAGATTGAAGGAAAAACATAGTAATCACAATGGTCTGAATGTTGTAGGAAGAGATCTCAACTTTTTCAAAGTTTTTTTATGACGAATGGTAAAAGAGAAGTCCGAAATGAACCCTACAAGTTAATTCTTCTAAAAGATGTTGGAATAGCCTCCAAAACAAGATTTTCCATAACTTTTGCATAGCAAATCCAAATGGAATGAATGAAAGCTTCCCGTGTTCATCAAAATACAATGTATACAAAACATATATTCAAAATTGTTTGCTTGAAGTGATTTGGAGAGTTTTGTTCCGCCCGCCAAATTGGAATTTGGGCTTCTGTTGGTATAATTGATGCTCCTCCGTATTGATTGAACGAAAAGTTATAGTTCTGGAGAATTACTGTATTATTACATATTTATAAAGAAATATAGAAAATCGTAACAAATATAGAGACTTTATGAACCAATCGAAATCTATTTTGTCCTCCAAAGAGACAATGGGATTTTAGGAGTTTTGAATGATGATAAAGTTCAATTAATGTATTGAATAGCTCCAGCACTTTTGAAGGCCTAAAGATCTAAGGTATGTTCATTTGAACCGCTGAAGTCTCCAAGTCCCAAAGGAAGACCTTTGAGATTTTGGAAAAACTTCCTCAATCGAAATTGTGAATTGTAGACAAAATTTTGGGACCTTTTTTTAGAAGATATGAAAGTAGAGCTACTTTTTGGAATCATTGATTTTTATTCTCTCAGTTCCCAAGTGCAAAAGTTATACCACCGTAAGTCAAAGAAGAAACTCCAAGGTAGTCCACATATTGTCCCCCCCTAAGAATATTGTTTATTTCTTTTAAATTTTTTTTCCATAAAACATATTCATTCCTATATGAAAAGCTTTGCTTCATTTCATTTGGATAAGTGATGTGAAAGTTATGGACAATCTTCTTATTTGGTCATTCGACACATGTTGTAGAAAAAGGAATGTATAGGATTCATGAGTAAAAGCTATTTATAGAATTTGTTGGGGAAAAAAAGTCCACATGGTTTAGTTTTCTTGCTAGAACAATCTCATAAATAGGATCAGCATGTTTTCATTCCATCTAATCGATATTAGGAATTCGGATTTCCCTTCTCTTTTGTACATACTTCTACTGAACAATTTTGTAAGAGTGGAATTCTAAATTTGTTTCAAATGTATTTTTCCTCTAGGAATCTAAAATCATTAGAATAGGAGGACATACATAATTTGTTAGAATATTACAAGCATAGACATTGGCATTTCTCAATCTTTAGAACAAGTTCTTAACAATATAGCATATTGAATCATTTTCAACTTATTTCTATTTACTACCTTCTTCCTATATGTTGTACAATTCCAAATGACTTCAAGTATTTGCAATATGTAGGTACTTTGCCTTCAAATATGATTACAAACAATATCAACCATTGTGGACTAATTTTGAGACAAATGTGATTTTTTAAACTGCAAGTACTCAATATTTTGCAAGGAATGTTGTCAATGTGAAGCCTAATATCTTGCTATGAACCTAGTGGGAATTCTTGACAATGTACACAACATCATTTAAAAGTAGAGTACTATATTATCCTATAGCGTATCCATGAATGTTTTCTTTAGAAACTTAGAAATCATATTCAAAAGGGCTGTGTTTGAGTGTTATAAATGGGAATATAATAAAAAACCTTCAACAATTTTGAGAACTCTAGGATGTATGGTGATATGGAATGAAATAAAAAAACATGTCTGCTAATCACTCTTTTAGGAATTTAGAAATAGGAAAATAACTCTGACATCAAAAATATTTGAATAGCTATAACTTGAATGAAGCATTTTCTTTTCTTCTATTGTTAGTTGTGTTTGATATAATGAAATGTAGAAATGTGAAGGACAATTGAGGATGTTCGTGGTACCACTCATTTGCACCTTCCGTAAACTTAGTTTGTAGACTTTTGGACTTATGGTGAGAAGTTATCGAATTCCAAATTTTCACCAAAATTGAATAAAATTGTCAGTTCGTTGGAGAAATCCATAACTTTCACATCGCATGCTAGAACACAAAGAAATAAAGCCCATGCACTCCTTTATGCATGGAACTTTTTGTTCGTGCCAATTTTAGGACCTCCAGACGTACAATGTTCAAGTTACAAATTACCTAAAATTCAGAAATTGAGTTCAATTTCCTTTTATATTGAATGAAGAATGAATTATACATTGGCTGTTCTAACCGCATCAAACAATGCCCTTGCACTCCTTTGCACACAACACTCACAAAAGTAAAAACATCCATTCCCGTCCCTATCCCTATTCCTTGTCCAGTAGAGTGCACTGAAGCCCTAAAGTCCTATAGGTACAGCACGTGCGAAAATGCGACTTCAAGTAGTCTCATACGGTCTTAATATTCATCATCATTTCTTCCAACTTTTTGTGAAGCTAGAAAAATACATAAGTTTTTGGGAAATATAATTTTTATTTCAATCGGAGTCTACAAGCAAAATTGATGGCACAAAAAGCCATAAATGAAGGTCAACGGGCAATGCCCAAACAATCCTTTCCCCCAAAGAATTTTATGAATTAAATTTTTTTTCCTGAAAGATTAGATTTTTGTCTACATTTGAAGCTTTCATTCATTCTATTTGGACTAGTAATGACAAAGTTATGGACAATCTTTTTTTTTGGACAATGTAAGCATCTTTTTGAAAAAATAACTTATAGGATTCATTTGTGAATGCAGTTTTCACAATTTTCCAAAAACAATTATTTGACAAGGTTAAGTATGCTTGCTACAACTATCTCACCATTGGGATTCTTGTATTTCAATCCCATCTTTAGTTTGAGTTATTAACAATTTATTTTTTCTTTCAATCTTCGACCTACTTGTACCTAACAATTTTTTAAAGAATGAAAATCAAGTGAATTCAGATTTTTTTTTCTAGACTATGAACTCAAATTCTTAAACATAAAAAATTTAGAATTCAAAGTCTATAATACAAATTTTTTCCACAAATGGCATTCAAAGTCATCTGAAATTGCAGGCCAATGTTCAAAAAAACTTCCTTTTTCAACTCTGAATGCTAATATCTTCCAATCTATACAGTCGAACTTCAAGGAATTTTTACCACATGATCTGAGACAATTCAAGTAGAAGATCGTACGGTGACATTCACAATTTTTTTTTTTTTTTTTTTTATTTAAATTCTTGGATGAACGCAGTAGATTGGCAATTTTGAGTGTTTTTTGGCAAAGAAATGGCCTTGGGAATTTATATTTGCAAGCATTGTCCCCAAATTAGGCACGCATAGCTGTATAATGAAAATAAGTTAACTTGGCGTCTTACATAAGGAGGCCACTTCACCGTAACTTCCAAGCCCCGATTTTTTTTTTTCGAAAAAAGTGTTACTGCCAAGTCAGCGTGGAGCCGGCGGCGGACTTCGTGGCAGCGCAATTAAGGCTTCTGTTGCAGCCGCCGCGCACAACGAACTGGTCACGCCGCGCTCGCATCCCTTGTATGTTTCTTGGTGATGTTCTGCCATTTTTTGTGTGCGCCTTGTAGCTGCGGAGATACTTCGCTGCGTTGCTAGCTTGCAGAAGACTGCCGTCGTAGGAGCGTGGTGCGCTATCAGTGGAGGACTCGTCATCACATCGGGTGCCTTCAGTAGAGGTACCGTATCATTTCCCACATCGTTAGCTTCGACGTTGATCGTCTGCAATTGACATTTCTGGTCCGTCTAAGTAGGATGTCTTCATTCGCATCGTCTGTAAAGAGTTCATAGCATGGAAACGGAAGACTAGCATACTTTGCAGTGAACGTTTGCGCGTAATGTAATATAGAATCGCTGAAATCGGTGCATCCCTGAATTTTGAACTGCTAAAATGCTGAATTTTCGAATAGGAGAAGCGATTCATTGTTGTGTGGGTGCATTCTTGCATTTGTGAATCGGGAATAGGTGAAAACCGGACATGTTCTGTTGCTGATCTTTGCATTCCCGATTTCGAGAGCTCTGATAGTAGAATTGCTCGACATTGAATTCCTGTATTGTAGAACTTGGTGTGTCGGAATACTGCCATTCTGAGGTGCTTGATGTGTGAACTCGAAATCCAAAATCCATGAATTACTGATTTCAGAACTATGAATCGTTAAATGGCTGGACTTCAGATTCATGAGTTGCTGAATTGCGGAACTATAGATGAGTCCATTGCTGAATCGCTGAGCTTTACACGAGGGAATCTCTGTCCACGCATTCCTGTCGTACTATAGCTTCATATGAATCTCAGAACGCGAAATCTGCACTTCTTATGGTAGTTGCTTGTAGCCTTCAAGAGCGCTCCAATTCGCTTCTTCAAGAACACATACTATTATTTGGATGGTATGAAGACAGAGCCCATTTACAATAATTAGTGTAACTTTCTGGAATTTAGTGTGACCTCACGGAATAGTTGATACTGTGATGTTTGAGACCGCGCACTGGGAGAACATTTTCAATGACAACAGATGCCCATGAAAGATTGTGCTTCAGCGGCTGGAGGTTATAACGGACTTCGGAGTTCAGACCGCGCGGTCTGAAGTTCTGTGTGACACTATAGGTGCCAGACCATTTCTCTGAGGCGAGATTTAGACTTCAGACCGCGCGGTCTGAAGTTCTGTGTGTCACTATAGGTGCCAGACCATTTCTCTGAGGCGAGATTTTGACTTTAGACCGCGCGGTCTGAAGTTCGCTGTGACTAGTGGCCAGACCTTTCTGTAGGGCGTGCATTTTACTTCAAACCGCGCAATCAGAGCTTTGTGACTAGGTGGCAGACCTTTCTCTAGGACGTGCATTTGAGTTCAGACTGCACGGTCTGAAGTTCTGACTGTAGCTGCCACAACTTTCTGTAGGGCGTGCATTTGAGTTCAGACTGCGCGGTCTGAAGTTCTGACTGTAGGTGCCACAACTTTCTGTAGGGCGTGCATTTGAGTTCAGACCGCGCGGTCTGAACTTCTTTGTGACTAGCTAGCAGACCCTTCTCAGCGCCTTCTGTTTGACTTCAGACGGCGCGGTCTGATCATGATAGTTCCCACGTACATCAGGCGCTGTCATGCAGTTCCCATGATTATGGGTCGCTGCCGAGTTCGGACGGCGCATTCTGAAGCTTTGTATGAGGTCCTCACTTCTGACCTCACCACTCCGTTCCTTCTTGACATCAGGCCACCCACTATGCAAATACTATCCTTCGTGCTAGATTTCGGAGTCATAGAGCTATTCCACATTTACAGGGGGCGGTCTTAGACTATCCGTGATATGAAATTATTGAAGTTACTGCGATATCTTAAGTTCAGACCGTGCCGTCTGAATGCATGGTGCAAGGTAATCGACGTCTACTTCCTATCTGTATGATCAGGTCCTCGCACTGAGCGTGAAAGCATCAACTTGTTTTCAAGTGTCACAATGGAATTTTGCATATAGAGTAGTCCCTGAGTTTGCTCCATTTTCTGCTCATGCTGTTTAACCATTTTTCTGTGGTTTTCTCCTTTGTCTTCTGTGATCCAGGTTTGGACATTCGGTAACACGCTGTCCTTACGAATTCTTGGACATTTCTGTGAAGGTCCACTACCATTTCAGGAATGCAACTGCGTTGACTCCTCTGCACGACCTTGCGGCTTGGTCACTATGATTCACACGTCTTTTTCTGGAGATTTCGACAGTGATGAGGTCCTGCATACACTCTGCACTTTCTGTCGACTGCTGATTTTAGCATTCAGTCCTGTTCTGATGGTGTTCATGGAATGGGATGCGCAGGGGTTTCTGGAATGTGTGGAAGAAGACGTCTTCTTTGATGAGCCTGTCGCGACTGATGATCGTAATCCTATCCCTGACTGCGAGGGCATCGATCGGGACGGATGGTCTGGAAAGGCTCTGCTCGCGAGGCACGCCGATGGTTCCGATTTCGCCGAAGTCATTATAATCACTGCTAATCCGGACGCCTGCATTGACGGACAAAGTAGGTTGGGGGAGGATGATGTTGGCATCGTTGTATTAGAGGTTTACAATGGGGACCCAAGTCTCGGAGACACGTGTTTGCGTTGGCCAACGCGACTGCTATTTTATCTAGGTGAGAATGGGTATGTCAGTGTGTATGATCATGCTCGGAAACGCGCATCTATCGATAGGGAATTAGAGCAAAATCGGAAAAGAAGAGGCAAACGACAATATCGCTACGAGCAGAGAAGCCGTGCTGCCGCATTGCTAAATAAGAAAACGAAGTTGCTGTCACAAGAATCCATTGCCGATGTTTTCGGACAACGATGCTGTGACGAAGAGTGCACTCAGAAATTCCGTCCTTCCACCATTCGTGCACTTCGCACTGAATTGCACCTACAAACATTTCAAGTCAAGTCCACCAAGATTTTGGACGTCCACCGGACGATGCACGAAGGACTCGTCACTGTAGAAGGCATTAACATTTGTCCACGTGCTTGGAGGGTTGTTCACAGCGTACCCCTTCGAACATTTCAAAGATACAAGGCCAAGGCCAAGGCCAACATCAGGGGTGCTCCGCATGGCAACTTGAACGAAAGGAAGATGAGGACATCAAGTGTTCAGGCCATCGAAACACTTCGCTCTTTATTGGAGGCTAGCGCAGACCACATGCCCCATTTGTCACGCACTTTGGAAAGTGGCGAGAAGGTTCGCTTGAAAGTACTTCCAGCCGGTACCCAATGGAACCAATTATTAGCAACAGTGAACGAGGTAAGAATAGCATATCTCACTGCACCACACTAACATTCAATTGCTAAGGACGTATAACCTACTCTGAATATCTCAACACTTGGGAGCAAGGGAACTTTTAACAGTTTTGGGCTGTCGGACACTTTCACAAAGAACACTAATGTGAGATTTGAATTAAGAACAATAATGAACATGCATGAGGTACAAATGTCATGATACAGTACAAGTGCAATGAAGGAACAAATCTTCATTAGTCACATGATATTCTAGTGTATGCGAGCATCTTCTCTAAATGAGAGATGTAATACAAAGAGGTCTTCATTCCAAATGTTGGTTCAATGTTACCAATGCACTTTTTACATCTAGAAGAGGTTCATAGAGTTTATCATCAATATTGTCTTCTAGAGGATGGGGAACCTGCAATGCTCGATGCATACTAAAAGATGTGTAAAGATAGTGTGAACTATATACAATACTATAAATGAGAACCACAACATGACATGTAGAAAACATGATGGACCTAATTCCATTTCGTCCAAGTTATACATTTCTGTAGACTCACCTTCACTTAAACTCCACACTTCTAGAGGTCACTTCATGGACTAAGCTACCGTTATGTTTATCATTTCTCCTAATAGTTCACAAGTTACACTTATTGGTGTATTTAGTGGAATTTTTTAAGAGAGGGCCTTTTTCTTCGATAGAAATGTCATTTTAGAAGTGCCCGAATAACAAATATAGAACATGGACCGTAGTTGGCAATTGGCATGAGTAGACATAGAGCGAGCCTAAAGCAAGGACTTGGCAAAGTCCTATAAAACAGCCGTATTCCATGGCATATTAGATGTATTTTTGTAAGCCTCTCTTAGCAACTTCGGGGACTCAAATTGCAAAAAGGAACTGAAAATGGGCAAATGTTAAATGTGTTGCAAATGGAAAGATCCCACAATTCATCTGGATAAGGGGCAATCATGAGAGCAGAACAGCCTCAAGATTAGGCTCATCGTACAAGTGAAAGCACAGTTTGAAGTTGGCAAGTATGTGAATTCAAACTCAAAGACCTCATAGACTAAAGAGTGTCCACGTGCTTTGTAATGTTTGCAGTCAAACAAGAAATTGGGATTGTCCCCACTATCCCAATCTTGCTTCAGTAAAATTCGAACGAAACACTTTTCCGAATATGTGATCAAAGGAAGAGGAGATTCCTTTGCAAGATGCAGCATTTGTGACAACCTGAAACAATTGCGAGGCTCCTTTGCACCAGGATCAGAGGACTATGAACGAATTCAAAGGCGTTTTGAAAAACACTTGTTTCTTCAAGAAGCCTGTCGCCATGCATACTACCGCAGTAGATGGTTATCCAGCTTGCGACCGTCACAACTGTTATCCATCATGCATGACAAAATGGACCATTCAAAAACAGCATGTCCCGCACTAGCTAGGAAAACCAAGGCATTGGATGGATTCATGAAATTGCCCGTCAAAGTGACGGGAATGTTTGCACATGGGCACGGGGATGGCAAATATGCACACTACAGCTTGGATGTGTTCCCGAGCGACAGCAACTTCACCGTGGGCTCAATTGCCAAATTATTGCGAGATTTGGAAGCCCCCCCCGCCAAATCTTCCTGATCATTGTTTGGAGGGTCAGGCAACACTGAATTGTATCGAGCATTACTTCGAGGTAGCGAAATCTGTGTGGAATCCTTAGGAGCTGTTCCTGTACAACCAATCGAGGCTTGCCCGTTGCCACCGGTGCTACATATTCAAATGGACAATTCATGGAAGGAAAACAAGAACAAATATGTGTTTTGTTTTTGGTCTCTTTTGGTTGCAAGGCGAATCGTGAAAGAAGTCGTCGTATCATTCATGATCGTGGGACACACACATGACGACATCGACGCATCGTTCGGGCGGTGGAGCATGGCACTACGTGAGAAAGACCATCCAACCTTGCCATTGTTGATGCAGTCGTACATGGAAATGGAAGAAGTTCCATTCATTCCACACCTAATAGAAGAAGTGCCGGACTTCAAGGCTTACGTGAAACCTTATATTGGGATGAAGAAGAAACAATTGGTGGGTCACTCGAACGGAAGGCAGTACCGATTTTTCATGGACGACAACGGATGGCCCATCATGCAATACAAACTAGCATGCACTGACATTCCATGGTTGCCGAAAGAAGGGTTGAAGTTATGGAAGGAAGATGCGGAGCAGAAACCTGTGCTTCCTGAAGGTGATCCCGTACGCGTCAAACCCAGGAAAATGACAAATGAAGCAGAAATTCGACGTGGACTCGATGGATACATCCAGCATTGGACGGACATGTCAAAAGAAGACGGGACGGCCGAGTACAAGGCTCGCATGCTGCACTTGGTTACATATTGGACGAGTGTGACAAATGCCATGTGTGATGGAGCCAAAGAAGACGCGCCGCACTCCGATGAATTGAAGGAAGCATTTTGGCCTCGAACTCGACAAGCAGGGGATTTCATGACAGATCTCATGCAAGACGGCCGCTCACGAGAGGAATTTGAGACAGAAGACCCCTACATTGGCATTCTCGAGGGGAAGCCACCCCGAGCATACAACGTGGCCACTGATCTCCGAGAAGGTTTCTACGTATTTGTGAATCTAGCGCCAATTGCTGAAGAACCCGTGTGGCTTGGTAGAGCAGTGGAAAATCCACAGTTTGATCCCAAAGCTGAACACTTTCGCAAAGTTCTTGTGCAATGGTACATACCATGCGGAACATCAAAGGATGTACAACAATTATATGCAGGGTGGGATTCCAAGAGCAGTTTCCGATGGAAGATTGACAAGAAGGCCCACACAAGCGACTACGTTTCAACGGACAGTGTTATGGCTTCGTGGAAACCAAAGAAGAATGATGGGGCCAGCTTCATCGCACCCCGACAACAAGTGAAGTTTGCGGTGGATAATTTACGTCGAATTGCCGAGGAAGAACAACGGCTTCTTAGTATGAATTGTCCAAAGACGACTTCTACCTAAACCATGGACAATGCACACAATGCGACTATGTGTATATTGTAGAATATGAACCTCCATGTACAACACGAGAGACTATGATTGCTTGTGTCATCCATGAATAATGTTTTGGATTGCCAAGCTCTTTTGTAGACAGTAGGAAGCATGTGCTGCTCAATGAGCAATATCTGTACAAGCCACTTTGTTCTAAAAGAAATATACGGCTAGCTTTTCTCCTTTCAATTTGTATCCATTCCAAAAGGTCATATTGTGCACGTGTTCTTTGTCAACCACAAGCTCAAAAGCAATGCACATCCAAACATGTGAACCTCTCCCCATGGAGACACCCAATTGATACGAGGTCCCTCTAATCTAGGGGGCAAAAGCCACCCAGCTTGTTCATCAAACATTCCAAGAACATTTCACAATCTACGAAATATTCACAAAGCTCTTACCAACTACATGAATGGCTAGTGGGGCCCACGAATCCTACAAAAACATTCATCCTCTCTTACTACATGCAACAATTACTTGTACACCACAATTGCACTCACCTAGCTACATGGCAAACGTCATTCCCACTTCAATGATTAGTCATGTCAAAATGGAACCATGTCAAAATGGCACACGGAATATTGCCATTTTAACGAAATTGACCATAAGGGCATTTTTACTAAAAGGAAATTTTGAATACAGGCATTTTTACTGCAAGGGCATTTTTAATACAAGGGCATTTTCACTCCAAAAATGTCCAATTACAAGGGCAATGTTACGACATGAGCTTTTTTAAAATGTGGGCATTTTCACCACAAGAGCAATTTAATTACAAGGGCAATTTGAAAATGACCTTGTATTTTAAATTCCCTTGTACTAATCATGCCCTTGTGATAACAATTTCCAAAAGTGAAATTGCCCTGGTAGTCAAATTGCTTTTGTGGTGAAAATGCCCTTGTTGTGAAAATCTTCTTGTAGAGAAAATACCCTTGATGATAAATTGCCAAAGTACTAAAATTTCTCTTATGGTGAAAATGGCCTTGAAGTGAAAATGACTTTATAATGAAAATCCCTTGTATTAAAAATGGCCATGTATTGAGAATGCCCACATATTGAAAATGCCCTTGTAGTGACATTGCCCTTGTAATAAGACATTTTAGGAGTGAACTTGTCCTTGTAGTAAACTTGCTCTTGTGGGATATATGCCCTTGTATTGAAAGTGCCCTTGTATTGGAAAATCCCTTGTAGTGAATTTGCACTTGTTATAAAATATCTAGGAGTGAAATTGCCTTGGTATTCAAGGAATGGTGAGAATGCCATGGTATTTAAAATGTCCTTGTTGTAACATTGCCTTTGTATTCAAAATTTCCTTGTAGGAAAAATGCCTTTGTAATAAAACTTTCAAGGAGTGAAATTTCCCTTATAGTCAAATTGCTCCTATGGTCAAAATGCCGGCATGGTGAAATGGACCTCATATTGAAAAGGCCCTCACAGAAAATATGCCCTTGTAGTTAAGATGGCCTCTAATGAGAATGCCTTTGTAGTACCCTTGTAAAGAAAAGGCCCACATGTTGAAGAAGCCCTTGGAGTAAAATGGCCCTTGTAAGAAGATATTTTTGGATAGAAATTGCCCTTATAGTAAAATTCAAAGCTTTTCCTATAGTCAAATTGCCCTTATAATGAGAATGCTGTTGTATTCCAAATGACTTTGTAAAAGAAAATGCCCTTGTATTCAAAATTCCCTTGTAGTGAATTTGCACTTGTAATCAAAAATTTCACTCCTAAAATATCTTAATACAAGGCCAATTTCACGACAAGGGCTTTTTCAATATGTGGGCATATTCACTACGAGGGCATTTTTGATACTAACGCATTTCATTAGTAGGGCATTTCACTACAAAGGCATTTCTTCTACAAGGGCATTATCACCACAAGAGCAGTTTTACTACAAAGGCAATTCATAAACTAGGGCAGTTTCTCTACATAAGCGATTTCACTACAAGGGCATTTTCAATGCAACGGCACTTTCACAACGCTGCCAATTTGATTGCAAGGGAATTTTGAATATGGGGGTATTTTCACTACAAGGGCATTTTCATTACAAGGGTATTCACTATAAAAGGGCATTTTGGGTATGAGAGTATTTTGGATACAAGGCCATTATCAATACAAAAACATTTTCACCCCAAGAAATTATTCACTACAAAGGTGATCTCATTCCTAGATATTTTTATTATAAAGGCATTATCACTACAAGGGCATTTTCAATACAAGGGCATTTTCCATACCAAAACATCTTTAATACAAGGGAATTTTCACCATGTGAGCAACTTTATCACAAAGGCAATTTTACTACAAGAACAATCTCATTTCCAAAAACTTTTCTTACAAGGGCATTTTCATCAACAAGGGCATTTTCACCATGAGAGCAATTTGACTACAAGGCCAATTTCACTCCTAGAAATTTTTATTACAAGGGTAATTTCACTTCAAAGACTCTTTCAATATGTAGGCATTTTCAATTTGAGGGCATTTTTGATACAAAGCCATTTTTGTTACAAGGGCATTTTCACTATAGGGGCATTTCGACTACAAGGGTATTTTCACCAAGAGAACAATTTTGCCACATTGGCAATTTATCTACAAGGGCATTTTGGCTACAAAAGCATTTTCACTACGATGGCCTCTTCACCATGAGAGCAATTAAACTACAAAGGCAATTTCATTGCTTCAAATTCTTAATCCAAGGGCAATTTTACTCCATTGGCATTTTGAATACAAAAACACTTTCACTACAAGGCCAATTTCACTCCTAGAAATGTTTATTGCAAGGGCAATTTCACTACAAGGGAATTTTGAATACAGGGGCATTTTTATAGGGGGGCATTTTTGAAACACGGTCATCTTCAATACAAGGGCATTTTAACCATGAGAGCAATTCTATTACGAGATCAATCCTACTAGGAGGGTAATTTCACTCACAATTTTTTACTACAAGGGTAATTTCACTACAAGTATATTTCAATACAAGGGCAATTTCAATACAAGGGGATTTTCACTGTGAGAGCAAGTTTAGTATGAAGGCTATTTCCCTCCTAGAAATTTTAACTACGAGGGCAAGTTCAATACAAGGGCATTTCTACTCCTAAGTCAACTTCATTTCAAAAAGATGCTTACTACAAAGGCATTTTCAATGCAAGGGCATTTTCACCACAAGAACAATTTTACTACAAGGGTGATTTGAGTCCTAGAAATTTTCATTAGAAGGGTATTATCACTACAAGGGCATTTTCAATACCAAGGCAATTTTATTGCACAAGCAATGTATCAACAAGGGCATTTTCACTAGGAGTGCATTTTTACCATGACAACAATTTGACTATGCAAGCAATTTCACTCTTAGTAATTTTTATTAGAAGGGCAACTTCACTACAAGGGAATTTTGAATATGAGAGCATTTTTACTACAAGGGCATTTTCACCATACAAGCAAGTTTACTACAATCGCAACTTCACTCCTCAAATGTCCTATTACAAGGGCAATTTCACTATAAGGGCAATTTCACTGCAAGCGTTTTCTCAGTAAGTGGGCATTTTGAGTATGAGGCCATTTTTTAAACAAAGGCATTTTCATTTCAAAGGTATTTTCACTACAAGGACATTTTTGCCAAGCAAGCAATTTTATAACTTAAGCAATACATCAAGAAGGGCACTTTCTCTACAAAGGCATTTTCACTAGGAGAGCATTTTCACCACCAGAGCAATGTGACTACAAGAGCAATTTCAGTTTTAGAATCATAAATCACAAGGGCAATTTCACTACAAGGAAGTTTTAAGTACAAGGGCAATTTCACTACAAAGGCAATTTTAATACTAGGTCATTTTGAATAGAACGGCATTTTCACCACGAGAGCCATTTGACTACAAGAGCAATTTCAGTCCTAGAAAGTTTTATTACAAGGGCAATTTTCCTACCAAGTAATTTTAAACTTGAGGGCATTTTTACTACAAGGGCCTTGGTGAAAATGCCCTTTTAGAAAAAATGTTGTGATAATGAAAATGCCTTTTCATCGAATATGTCCTTGTACTAAGAATACCCACATATTGAAAAAGTCTTTTCAGTGAAAGAACCCTTGTAATAGGTCATTATAGGAGTGAAATTGCACTCTTGGTGAAAACGCCCTTGTAGGGAAAATGCCCTTATAATGAAAATGCCTTTGTTTCAAAAATGCCCTTGTGATGAGAATGCCCACATATTGAGAAAGCCCTTGTAGTGAAATAGCCCTCGTCATAAGACATTTTAGGAGAGAAAGGGTCCTTGTATTGAGAATGTCTTTGCAATAACAATGCCTTTGTATTCAAAATTTCATTGTAGGAAAAGTGCTCTTGTAATAAAAAATTTCTAGGGGTGAATTTGTCCTAGTAGTCAAATTGCTCTTAAGGTGGAAATGCCCTTGTAGTGAAAATGCCCTCATACAAAAAATGGCCTTGTCAATGAATTGCATGTGTAGTCAAATTACTCTTGTAGAGAAAATGCCCTTACAATGAAAATGCATTTATATCAAAGAAGCCCTCGTATTGAGATTACCCACACATTGAAAAAGCTATTATAGTGAAATTGCCCTTGTCGTCAGGCATTCAAGGAGTGAAATTGCCTTGGTAGTGATATTGCTTTCACGCTGAAAATGCCCTTCTAGTAGAATTGCTCTTGTAGTAAAAAAGGACCCTCATATTCAAAATTCCCATATAGTGAAGTTGCCCTTGTCCTAAACATTTCTAGGAATGAAATTTCCCTTGTAGTCAAATTGCTCTTGTGGTAAAAATGCCCTCCAATTGAAAATGTCATTGTAGAAAAATTGCCCTTGGTGATAAATAGCATGTGTAATAAAGTTGCTCTTGTGGTGGAAATACCATTGTAGTGAAAATGCCCTTGTAGTAACAAAGCCTTTGTATCAAGAATGCCCTTGTATTACGAATGCCTACATATTGAATAGCCCTTGAAGTGAAATTGCTTGTGTAATAAGAAATTTTAGGAGTAAATTTGCCCTTGTAGTCAAATGGCTCTCGTGGTGAAAATGCCTTTGTAGTGAAGATACCCTTATTGATAAATTTGTTTGTGTATTTCAATTGCTCTTGCGGTAAAAACGCCCTTGTAGTGTAAATGCCTGCATATGGAAAAAGCCCTTCTAGTGAAATTGCACTTGTAATAAAATTTCAAAGGAGTGAAATTGCCCTTGTAGTCAAATTGCATTGGTGGTGAAAATACCCTAGTTTAAGAAAAATGCCCTTGTATTCAAAATTCTATTGTAGTAAAATTGTCCTTGTAACAAAAAGTTTCTACTGTAGTAAAATTGCCCTTGTAGTGAAGATGCCTTGATAATGAAAATGCATTTGTATCAAAAGAGCCCTTGTATTGAAAATGCGCCATTATTGAAAATGCCCTTGTAGTGAATCTGCCCTTGTAGTAAAAAATTTTAGAAGGAAAATTGCCCTTGAAAGCAAATTACTCTTGTAGTGAAACTGCTCTTGTTCAAGAAATTGCCTTTATAGTAAAATTTCCCTTGTAGTCAAATTGCCTTTGTAATATGACATTAGAAGAGTGAAATTTCCCTTGTAGTTAAATTGCTCTTGTGGTGAAAAAAACCCTTGTTTTCAAGGGTAATTTCACTACAGGGGCATTTTGAATATGAGGACATTTTTACTTCAATGGCATTTTTATTATGAGAGCATTTTCATTGCAAGGGTTTTTTCACCACAACAACAGTCTCACTACAAAAGCAATTTCACTCCTAAAATGTCTTCAAACAAGGGCAAATTTACTACAAGGATTTTTTCAATAATGGAGCATTCTCAATACAAGGGCTTTTTTACTACAAGAGCAATTTACTACACAGGCAATTCTTGAACTAGGGCATCTTCTCTACATGGGCAATTTCACTACGAGGGCATTTTCACTACAAGGGCACTTTCATGACGTGGACAATTTCACTACAAGAAAATTTTGTATACAGGGGACATTTTCACTACAAGGGCATTTTCAATACAAGGGTATTCACTATAAAAGGGCATTTTGGATATGAGAGTGTTTTTGATACAAGGGCATTTTCAATACAAAGGCATTTTCACCTCAAGATATTATTTACTACAAGGGTGATTTCATTCCTAGATATTTTTATTATAAAGGCATTATCACTACAAGGGCAATTTCAATACGAGAACATTTTTAAATACAAGGGAATTTTCACCACGTGAGCAACTTTATCACAAGGGTAATTTCACTCCTACAAATGTTTATTATGTAGAACAATTTCACAACAAGAGCAATTTTACTACAAGGGCAATCTTGTTCCCAAAAGCTTTTCTTACAAGAGCATTTTCATCAACAAGGGCATTTTCACTACAAGGGTATTTCCACCATGAGGACATTTTCACCATGAGAGCAATTCGACTACAAGGCCAATTTCACTCCTAGAAATTTTTATTACAAGGGCAATTTCACTCCAAGGGCTCTTTCAACATGTGGGCATTTTCAATCCGATTGCATTTTTGATACAAAAGCATTTTCACTACAGGGGCATTTTCACCACGAGAGCAATTTTGCCACATTGGATATTTATCTACAAGGGCATGTTAGCTACTAAGGTATTTCACTACGATGGCACCTTCACCATGAGAGCAATTAAACTACAAGGCATTTTCATTGCTTCAAATTTGTAGTACAAGGGCAATTTAACTCCAAGGACATTTTGATTATGAGGACTCTTTCACTATTCCTCAATGACAAAAACAATGTCACTCCTAGACATTTTTGATTACAAGTACAAATTCACTACAAGGAAATTTTGAATACAACGGCTTTTTCTTTTACAAAGGCATTTTGAATACAGCGGCATTCTCTTTATAAGGGAATTTTACCTACAGGGGCATTTTGAATTAAACAACATTTTCATTAAAAGGGCATTTTCATTACAAGGGTATTTTCACCATAAGAGCAATTTGACTACAAGGAAAGTATTGAATTTTACTACAAGGAAAATTTCAATCCTAAAATATCTTTAATCAAAGGCCATTTTCCTACATAATTACAAAGACATTTTCCCTACAAGCAAATTTTGAATACAAAGGCAGTTTCACTACAAGGACATTTTGAATACCAAGGCATTTTCACCATTCCTTGAATACCAAGGCAATTTCACTCCTAGATATTTTATAACAAGTGCAAATTCACTACAAGGGATTTTCCAATACAAGGGCATTTTCAATACAAGGGCATATATTCCACAAGCGCAAGTTTACTACAAGGACAAGTTCACTCCTAAAATGTCTTATTACAAGGGCATTGTCACTACAAGGGCATTTTCAATATGTGGGCATTCTCAATATGTGGCCATTTTTAATACAAGGCATTTTCATTATAAAGACATATTCACTTCAAGGCCATTTTCACCACAAGAGAAATTTTGGTACTTTGGCAATTTATCATCAAGGGCATTTTTTCTACAAGAAAATTTTCATTACACGGGCATTTTCACCAGGAGAGCTATTTGACTATCAGAGCAATTTCACTTTTGGAAATTGTTATTACAAGGGCAAATGCAAAACAAGGGAATTTAAAATACAAGGGCACTTTTAATACGTGGGCATGTTCAAATTGCCCTTTAATTAAATTGTGCTCATGGTGAAAATGCCCTCTTAGTGAAAATGTCCTTGTTAATAAATAGTCAGTGTACTAAATTTGCTCTTGTGGAGAAAATGCCCTCATGGTGCAAATGCCCACATATTGAAAAAGCCCTTGTAGAGACATTGCCCTTGTAATAAGACATTTTAGGATTGAAATTGCCCTTGCAATATACTTGTTTTTGGGGTCAAAATGTCCTTCTGATAAAAATGCCATTGTGTTCAATTTCTAGAAATTGTAATTAATGAAATTTCCCTCCTAGTAATCTTGCTCTGCTAGTAAAAATGCCCTTGTAGTGAAAATTCATTTGTAGAGAAAATGCCTTTGTTGATAAATTGCTTGTGTAGTAAGATTGTCCTTGTGGTGAAAATGCCCTTGTTAAAAAAGTGCTCTTGTACTGAAAATTCCATGATACTGAAATTGCCGACATGTGGAAAAAGCTCTTGTAGTGAAATTGCCCTTGTAATTGGACATTTTTGGAGTGAAAATGCTCTTGTAGTAAAAATGCCCTTGTATTCAATATTTCCTTTTATTGAATTTGCCCTTGTAGTCAAATTGCTCTTGTGGTGAAAATGCCCTGGTAGTGAAAATGAAAATGCCTTTGGCATGAAAATGCTTACATACTAAAATTATCCTCGTAATAAGACATTTTAAGAGGGAAATTGCTCTTGTGGGGAAAATGCCTTTATAGTAAAAGTGTTTTCTTATTGAGATTTCCCTTGTAGTCAAATTGCCCTTGTAGTCAAATTGGTCAAATGGTGAAAATGCTCTCATTGTGAATATGCCTTTGTAGGGATGATGCCCTTGTAGTATAATTGCTCTTGTGGTGAAAATATCCCTGTAGCGGAAATGCCCTTGTAGTAAAAATGTCCTTATAATGAAAACGCGCTTTTTTGAAAAATGCCCTCGTAGCAAAAATGCCCACATAATGAAATTGCCCTTGTATTAAGTTATTTTAAAAGAGAAATGGCCCTTGTAATATAATTGCTCTTGTGGTAAAAATGCCCTTATTATGAAAATGCTTATGTATCAAAAAGCCCTTGTATTGAGAATGCTCTATTATTGAAAAAGCCCTTGTAGTAAATTTGCCCTTGTTTTAAGACATTTTAGGAGTGAAACTGCTTTTGTAGTGAGACTGTTGTTGTGGTGAAAAAACCCTTGCAATGAAAATGCTCTCATAATAAAAATGCCATTGAAGTAAAAATGTCTTCATATTCAAAATGCCCTTGTAGTGAAATTACCCTTGAATACAACGGCTTTTTCACCACAAGAGCAATTTAACTACAGGGGAAACTTCACTCTTATAATGTCTTACTACAAGGGCAATTTCACTACAAGGGAATTTATCATCAAGGGCTTTCAATTTCACTACAAGGGCTTTCAATAAATATCCAATGTGGCAAAATTGCTCTCGTGGTGAAAATGCCCTTGTAGTCAAAATGCCCCTATAGTGAAAATGCTTTTGTATCAAAAATGCAATCGGATTGAAAATGCCCACATGTTGAAAGAGCCCTTGGAGTGAAATTGTCCTTGTAATAAAAATTTCTAGGAGTGAAATTGGCCTTGTAGTCGAATTGCTCTCATGGTGAAAATGTCCTCATGGTGGAAATACCCTCGTAGTGAAAATGCCCTTGCTGATGAAAATGCTCTTGTAAGAAAAGCTTTTGGGAACAAGATTGCCCTTGTAGTAAAATTGCTCTTGTTGTGAAATTGTTCTACATAATAAACATTTGTAGGAGTGAAATTACCCTTGTGATAAAGTTGCTCACGTGGTGAAAATTCCCTTGTATTTAAAAATGTTCTCGTATTGAAATTGCCCTTGTAGTGATAATGCCTTTATAATAAAAATATCTAGGAATGAAATCACCCTTGTAGTAAATAATATCTTGAGGTGAAAATGCCCTTGTATCAAAAACACTCTCATATCCAAAATGCCCTTTTATAGTGAATACCCTTGTATTGAAAATGCCCTTGTAGTGAAAATGTCCCCCGTATACAAAATTTCCTTGTAGTGAAATTGCCCTCTTAGTGAAATTGCCCATGTAGAAAAAATTCCCTAGTTCATGAATTGCTTGTGTAGTAAAATTGCTCTTGTGTTGATAATGCCCTTGTATTGGAAATGCCTTTGTAGTAAAAATGCCCACATCTTGAAATGCCCTTGTAGTACTACACAAGAAATTATTGACAAGAGCATTTTTCCTACAAGGGCAATCTCAATATGAGGGCAATTTTACCACGTTGGCGTTTTGACCATGGGAGTTATTTGTCTACAAGGAAAATTTCACTCCTTGAAAGTTTTATTACAAGGGCCTTTTTCCTACAAGGAAATTTTGAATACAAAGGCAATTCTGAATGCAAAGGCAATATCGGGGCATTTTCACCATTCCTTGAATACCAAGGCAATTTCACTCCTAGATATTTTAAAACATGTGCAAATTCACGATAAGGGATTTTCCAATGCAAGGGCATTTTCAATACAAGGGCATTTTTCCAAAAAACCAAGTTTACTACAAGGGCAATTTTACTCCTAAAACGTCTTATTACAAGGGCAATGTCACTACAAGGGCCTTTTCAATATGTGGGCATTCTCAATACACGGTCATTTTTAATACAAGGCATTTTCATTATAAAGACATTTTCTCTACAAGGCCATTTTTACCAAAAGAAAAATCTTACTACTTTGGCAATTTATTATACAAGGGCACTTTCAATACAAGGGCATATTCAAATTGCCAATGTAATTAAATTGTTGTCATGGTGAAAATGCCCTTTTAGTGAAAATGCCTTGGAAGCAAAATTACCATTGTTAGTAAATAGTCGGTGTACTAAATTTGCTCTTGTTGTGAACATGCCCTTATAGTGCAAATGCCCACATATTGCAAAAGCCCTTGTAGTGACATTGCCCTTGTACTAAGACATTTTAGAAGTGAAATTGCCCTTGTAGTTAAAATTTCTAGAAGAGAAATAGCCTTCATACTAAACTTGCTCTAGCGGTGAAAATCCCTTTGCATTGAAAATGCCCTTGTATTGAAATGTACTTGTAGTGAAATTGCCCTTGTAATAAAAATTTTGAAAGTGAGATTGCCCTTGTAGTAAAAATTGCTCTTGTGGTGTAAATAGTCTTGTAGTGGAAATGTGCTTATAATGAAAATGCCTTTATATAAAAATTGCCCATGTAGTTAAAATGCCCACATATTGAAGAAGTTCTTGTTATTCAATTCCTCTTGTAATAAGACATTTATGGATTGAATTTGTTCAAATAGTGAAATTAATATGTTGGTGAAAAATGGCCTCGTAGTAAAAATGCGCTTGTGGTAAAAATGCCCTAGTAGGGATCTTGTAAGTGAAATGGCCCTTGTATTGAAAATGCCCTTCTAGTAAAAATGCCCTTGTATTCAAAATTTCCTTGTAGTCAAATTGCCTTTGGAATAAAAATTTCTAGGAATGAAATTGCCTTTGTACTCAAATTGCTCTTGTGTAAAAAATGCGCTTGTAGAAAAAATGCCCATCTACATGGAATGCCCTTATTGATAAATTTCTTGTGTAGTCAAGTTGCTCTGATGGTGAAAATGCCCTTGTGGTAGAAATGCCCTTATAATGGAAAGGCCTTTGATCCACAAATGCCATAGAATTGAAATTGCGCACATATTGAAAAAGCCCTTGTAGTGAAATTGCCCTTGTAATAAGACATTATAGATTGAAATTGCCCTCATAGACAAATTGTTGTGGTGGTGAAAACTCCCTATTAGTGAAATGCCTTTGTCATCCAAATTGTTTGGTATTGAAATTGCCTTATAATAAAAGTTTCTAGGAATGAAATGGCCCTAGTAGTCAAATTGTTGTGATGGTGAAAATGCTGTTGTAGTGAAATTGCCATTGTAAAATTTTTCACTACAAGGGCATGTTCACCACAAGAGCAATTTCACTACAAGGCTAATTTTGCTCCAAAAATGTCCCATTTTGAGGGCAATTTCAATACGCAGGCTTTATCAAAATGTGGGCATTTTTCACTCCAAGAGTATTTTTATTTTGAAGGCATTTTACCTACAAGGGCATTTTTATTACAAGGGTTTTTTGCCTTGAGAGCAATTTTACTACAAAGGCAATTTATCACTAAGGGTATTTTCACTACCAAGGCATTTGTTCTATGAGGGCAATTTCAATACAAGGGCATTTGCACTCCTAAGTCAACTTCATTTCAAAATAATGTTTACAACAAGGGCGTTTCAATCCTAGAATTTTTTATTGAAAGTGCAATTTTTCTCCTCCAAATTTTTATTACCAAGGCAGTTTTACAACAAGGGCATTCTGAATACAAGGGCACTTTCACTACAAGGCCAATTTCACTCCTAGAAATGTTTATTGCAAGGGCAATTTCACTACAAGGGAATTTTGCATAGGGGGGCATGTTTACTACAAGAGCATTTTTGAAACGAGGTCATTTTCAATACAAGGGCATTTTAACCATGAGAGCAATTTTAATACAAGGGCATTTTATCTACAAGGGCCAGTTCAATACAAGGGCATTTCTACTCCTAAGTCAAATTCATTTCAAGAAGATGCTTACTACAAAGGCATTTTCAATGCAAGGGCATTTTCACCACAAGATCAATTTTACTACAAGGGTGATTTGACTCCTAGAAATTTTCATTAGAAGGGTTTTATCACTACAAGGGCATTTTCAATATCAAGGCAATTTTACTGCACAGGCAATGTATCAACAAGGGCATTTTCACTAGGAGTGCATTTTGAAACTTTTACTACAAGGGCGGTTTCACTCCTAAAATGTCTTATTACAAAGGCAATGTCACTATAAGGGCATTTTCAATATGTGGGCATTCTCAATACCTGGCCATTTCTAATACAAGGCATTTTCATTATAAAGACATTTTCTCTACAAGGCCATTTTTACCAAAAGAGAAATCTTACTACTTTGGCAATTTATCATACAAGGGCACTTTCAATACAAGGGCATTTTCAAATTGCCCATGTAATTAAATTGTTCTCATGATGAAAATGCCCTCTTAGTGAAAATGCCTTGGAAGCAAAACTGCCATTGTTAATAAATAGTCGATGTACTAAATTTGCTCTTGTGGTGAACATGCCCTCATAGTGCAAATGCCCACATATTGCAAAAGCCCTTGTAGTGACATTGCCCTTGTACTAAGACATTTTAGAAGTGAAATTGCCCTTGCTATGTACTTGCTCTTGTGGTCAAAAATGCCCTTGTACTGAAAATGCCTTCGTATTAAAAATGCCTTTCTAATAGAAATGCCATTGTGTTCAAATTCTAAAAACCATAATAAATGAAACTGCCCTCCTAGTGATCTTGCTCTAGTGGTAAGACTATTCCAAAATGCCATTGTATTGAAAATGCAGACATGTTGAAAAAGCTCTTGTAGTGACATTGCCCTTGTAATTGGACATTCTTGGAGTGAAAATGCCCTTGTATTCAAAATTTCCTTTCCGTAAAATTGCCCTTGTAGTGAAATTGCTCTTGTGGTGAAAATGCCCATCTAGTGAAAATGCCCTTGTACACAAAATGCCCTTGTAGATAAATTGGGTGTGTAGTAAAATTAATATTGTAGTGAAAGTGCCCTTGTAGTAAAAATGCCTTGGTAATAAAATTGTCTTTGTATCAAAAAAGCCCTATTGTAGAGAATGCCTACATATTGAAAAAACCCTTGTAGTAAGAATGCCCTTGTTAATAAAATGCCAATGTAGTAAAAGTGCTCTCTTGGTGAAAATACCCTTGTATTGAAAATGCCCTTGCAGTGATATTGGCCTTATAATAAAAATATCTAGGAGTGAAATCACCCCTGCAATAGAAATTCTCTTCTGGTGAAAATGCCCTTGAAGTGATTTTGCTCATCTAGTAAAAATTTCTAAGAGTGAAATTGCCCTAATAGTCAAATTTTTGTCATGGTATAAATGCCCTTGTAGAGAATATGCCCTTGTTGAAAAATGCCTTTGTAGTAAGCATCCTCTTGAAATGAAGTTGACTTTGGAGTAGAAATGCCCTTGTATTGAACTTGTCCCTGTAGTGAAATTGCCCTTGTAGTTAAAATTTCTAGAAGAGAAATAGCCCTGATACTAAACTTGCTCTTGTGGTGAAAATCCCCTTGCATTGAAAATGCCCTTGTATTGAAATGTACTTGTAGTAAAATTGCGCTTGTAATAAAAAATTTTGAAAGTGAGATTGCTCTCATAGAGAAACTGCCCTAGTTGATAAATTGGCTGTGTAGTAAAATTGCTCTCGTGGTGAAAATAGCCTTGTAGTGGAAATGCCCTTATAATGCAAATGCCTTTGTCTAAAGAATGCCCTTGTAGTGAAAATGCCCACATATTGAAGAAGCCCTTGTCGTTCAATTGCTCTTGTATTAAGACATTTACGGATTGTATTTATTCGAACAGTGAAATTTGTGTGTTGGTAGAAATGGCCTCGTAGTAAAAATGCGCTCGTGGTAAAAATGCCCTAGTAGGGATCTTGTAAGTGAAATGGCCCTTGTATTGAAAATGCCCTTGTATTGAAAATGTCCTTTTGGTAAAAATACCCTCGTATTCAAAATTTCCTTGTAGTCAAATTGCCTTTGGAATAAAAATTTCTAGGAATGAAATTGCCTTGTAGTCGAATTGCTCTTGTGTAAAAAATGCACTTGTAGAAAAAATGCCTGTCTACATGGAATGCCCTTGTTAATAAATTGCCTGTATAGTCAAATTGCACTTATGGTGAAGATGCCTTTGTGGTAGAAATGCCCTTAGAATGGAAAGACCTTTGATCCACAAATGCGTTGGAATTGAAATTGCCCACATATTAAAAATGCCCTTGTAGTGAAATTGCCCATGTAATAAGACATTATAGATTGATATCACTACTAGAAATTTTGATTGCAAGGGCATTATCACTACAAGGGCATTTTTACCACGTGAGCAATTTTACTACAAGGGCAATTTCACTTCTAGAAGTTCTTTTTACAAAGACATTATCACTATAAAGGCATTTCCAATACAAGAGCATTTTCACAACAAGGGCAATTTCTCACCTAAAATGTCTAATTACAATGGAATTTTCATTAAAAGGGCTTTTTTAATATGTGGACATCCTCATTTTTTCTAGGAGGGCATTTTCAATTCAAGGGCAGTTTTAGTACAAGGGCATGTTGACTCCTAGAACATCTTTCCTACAATGACATCTTTACTTTGTAGTTAATTTTTGTCGTAGCACAGGGCAAGTTAATTCCCCATTATACTCACAAAAATTGCTCTAGAGTATAACTAAGTGACTCCAAAGATCAACCCGATGAGATCTTGTGAAGTATCTAGCTTTATTAAGCACTTAAGCTCAATTGGTACCCAATTCCTACTGTTGGGTCTTAGATCTAAAACCAAAAACATCAAAACATCCAAAAAGCTGTGGACCAGATTTCTCCCACCTTCTGGTCCTATTAACTATCCAATCCGTAAAATTACCACAACCCCAAGATCTTACGACTTCCGGTCCTAGGTATCCCTTTAGACCAACCCGCTCTAGACTATCCACATGTATCCTTACTCCTATTTGGTTTAGTTTTACCTCTATTTCACGATCAGAGAGGTCGTTGCTTGCTTTTGCAAGTGGTAGGCCCACCACTCTTTCCGTGACTTATAGTGGCTGAAGACCAATTGTCCTATTCTCTTGTCGCAGCACAGGGTAAGTAAATTCCCCGTTATACCCACAAAAACCGCTCTAGAGTATAACTAAGTGACTCTAAAGATCGAACCCACGAGATCCTGTGAAGTATCTAGCCTTGTTAAGCGACTAAGCCCCTGTCAGTATTAGTTTTCCCCACTTTCCGGTCCTACGCGTCTGACCGAAAACACCAAAGGGCCGAAGGTTACCGACCGGATTTCTCCTACTTCCGGTCCGGCGAGTCCTCCAGCTTCTACAACATTCACAACCCAGGGCCCTGACGCTTCCGGTCCCTGGTACCTTACTGGGCAATCCGTTCCTACTCGCCCAGGCGTACGCTAACTCCTACCCGGTTTGATTTAACCTCTGTTTCACCATCAGAGGGATCGCTGCTTGCGCTTGAGAGTGGTGGGCTCACCACTCCTTCCGTGAATTATAGTGGCTGAAGACCCACTCTTCTACTACCTTCCTATCCCAACCGGATCCGGTTTGATCTCTCACAGCAACTCAGACCATGATCCAAGTTACAGGTCACGCAGAGACCCCCCGTACGACCCTTCCATACTACAACGACCTCGATGCTGCTCCCAATCCGCGCGAAGCCAGGTGATTGCAAGTGCGTCCGTCCGTTCCAACATCAACTAGAACCCTTCCGTTTGCCACTACAGCGGTGAGACCTCACAGGAGATCGGATACTCAACCGGGCTACCCACCCAGGAGATCTAGCACGTCTAAGGATACCCCTCCCTATTCGCCTAGCCTAACAACGGCTTTCTCACCCGGAAACTTGGGCTCCAGCAGTGCTGAGGCACTGAAAACCCACTCCCAACACTTCACTACCCACTCACATACACTTAGAATCGGGCGCAAAACACCAAGGGGAGAAATCCGCCACTCACGCGTCCATACTCTCCTAACTCTCCATCACACAACCCTGCCAAGACTGGGAGAGACGCACAACAAAGAAGCCAATAGAAAGCACACGAAATGAGCAAAAGGAGTTTTTCTCCCCGCGCGCCTTGGCGGGACTCATTTATATACTTGAAACCCTAAAGTACAGTGTCAGAAAAACCCGCCGCCAGCTGGCTCGGCCTTCCGGTTTAACCTAATGTACAAAACCGGACCGGATGCTACTCCGGTTCCGTTCCTATCTTACAATCTGGACCGGATCCCATCCCGGTTCCGTTTCCTATCCTACCTACCAAAGAATGTTACTAACTAATCTTCTGCCATGGGATCGGGAATGATCTCCTGGGACTTCGACTCCAGCTTCTGAAACAGCTTTCCCAGGTTTCGACTTCGTTCCCCGCTCGCCGAAGCCGGGTTCGGAATCTCTCGCGCGGATCCGGGCGGTGAATCCAGGTCAATGGCGGAAGCTGGTGTCTGTGTGGACTTCCGCGCAGCCTTCTTTGACTCTGGCGTCCGGTCCTTCCCATCCTTCGGAGCTGACGGACCAGCGGACAAGTCCGGAAATGACAAATCCGAGAGGTGAAATTCTCGGGAGGCAGTAACCTCGGTCAGTTTCCGGCTACTCACTTCAATCCGGTCCGCTACTCTCCGGACCTCCACCAATGTCGACTCCACCTGCTCGGCGAAGTCTGTAAGGATCCGAACCATCCGGGTGCCGGACGGTTTCTTCTCCTTGTTGTACTCCAAGTCGTACAGGCGAGCCTTGCTGGCGGCCATTCCGGCCTCGCCCAGCGTAGCCCTCACCTGCTCTGCGACCTGCCGCGTCACTTCTGCTATTTCCCTTGTGGCGGTCGCGTTATCCTTGAGGGTGGCAACCTCTGCCCTCAGAGCCTCATTCTCCTCTCGCAGGTGACGGATCTCCTCATCCCTCACCTGGACTTCCTCCTCCTTCTTCCGGAAATCGACCGGATTGGTGATGCAGTCAGCTACCTTGGACGGTAGCTTGCTGTCGGGCGGAGCCCCTACCAGGTCCCCGATGGTATTGACGACCCGGCGCTTGATCTCCCAATCCGCTCTCACCCTGGAGAGGATGGCGATCATGTCTTCGAACGGATCCTTAGGATCCGGTCCGTCCGCGACTGCCTTCCCCTTATCCGGTTTGTTCTCCGGCTCGGCCTTCCCTCGACCGGAAGGTGTCCCTCTTCCGTGCGGAGGAGTGACCTTCTGCCGCTTCGCCAACGGGACGACCGGCTCCTCTTCCTCCTCGGTCTCCGGATCTGACTCTGTACCGGAATCGTTCTCCTCCTCATCGGAAGACCCGGACTCCCCGTATTTCAGGATTACTTCCTGAGTCTTCCACTCCTTCTCCTCTGTGTTCGTGAGGAGTTGGTGGTGGTGGTAAAGATGGTAGACGTAGGGGCAGATTGGAGTGGCCCTACTCCCTCCAACTCTACTGGTCAGTTGGCCGACTAGGTCGGAAATGATCCGTCCCCAGTCCACTTTCCGGGCCCCTATGAGTGAAAATTGCCCCGAGAGACAACAATCACACACAAAGAGATCCGGCGGGAGTGAGTCCTATTTTCCTATTCGCCCTCCAAGCAATGGATTTCCCAATTTCTTCTAAATCTTCATGGATCAGCCCTAGGTGAGAAAAGGGCAGCACCTCCAAATTCACCTAATTGGACCTCTAAACCCTAAAATTCAGCTCACATGCATTTTCCATCCCCCTCAAGCATTCAATTCAATTTCCATTGCAAAAAATCATTGTGTATAATCATATGCAATAAAAATTGCAATTTCACATTAACAATTGAAGAAAAGATTCACCAAAACCTCAAATTGTACTTGATGTGGGCAACAACACCTTGTTGCCAACTAATCACTGTGGCTGTCAACCTCTTTGCACAAAAGTGGGTGCCCCGACCTCCTCCAAAGTCCAAATCCATCACCACTGGTCTTGTTTGAAAGTCAGCTTGAATGTGCAGCTCTCCTCCGAAATTCAGCTCCATTCGCTACGTTGATCGCCCCCAGCAGCTCCTCAAAGTTGACAGTCTTCCAAGACTGCGGCAGCCAACCTCCTTGCACAAAAGTAGGTGCCCCGACCTCCTCCAAAGTCCAATCCATCACAACTAGTCTTGTCTGAAAGTCAGCTTGAATGCGCAGCTCCCCTCCAAATTTCATCTCCATTTGCTACGTTGATCGCCCCCAACAGCTCCTCAAAGTGGACAGTCTTCCAAGACTGCGGCAGCCAACCTCCTTGCACAAAAGTGGGTGCCCTGACCTCCTCCAAAGTCTAAATCCATCACCACTGGTCTTGTTTGAAAGTCAGCTTGAATGCGTAGCTCCCCTCCAAATTTCAGCTCCATTTGCTATGTTGATCGCCCTCAGCAGCTCCTCAAAGTTGGCAGTCTTCCAAGACTGCGGCAGCCAACCTCCTTCCATCCCAATTCCTCCAATTTCCACCCCATGTTCTCACAATAGGGTGCAAACCTAATCGACTAATTTCTCTAATCCTCCCTCTAATCCATCTTTCTTGTTTCCCACACTTCTCCCTCACACATACCCCCACAACACACCCCAAACACCCAAGAGCACACAAAACACACAAAAAACACAAGAGAAGAGAGAGAGGAAGAGCCCTAAACCCTAATTCGACTTTTTTCTCAATTTCCCCACTAACTAACTTCTTACTTACCTTAATTCATCACTAATTTACTGAAAATGCTTTAAATTATTCTTCTTTACCTAATTTGGTGCACTTATGTCTATGTAAATGTTTTCCTACTAGTTCTCCATTCAATCACTTCTTTGGTATTTTTATATTTCTTCTTCATTCATAGTTTCCCATTAACATTTAGACTCAATTTCTACTTCTAATCTTGGTTTTCACCTAACTTTTTTTTGTATTTTTACATTTTATATTTTTTAGTTAGCAATTTTGATCTAGATACCTTTTCCATAGACTAAAAGTCTTTAAACTAATGGTTGTAGTTTAATTTAAGATACTAATACTTTTAAACCTACAAACTCACGCATGTTTTGGGTATTTTCGATTATATTAAAGGTGAACCAATGTAGTGGTTCACAGCCCCGCATAAGGCTCCGAAAATGGTATTACCGAGGGTGATCGTCACCCTCGTCGGCTTCTCCGGGTGCAGGACCGGAACAAGGAACTCCAACAGGTGGCGTTGTCGCTCATCGATGCAGTCGCCCACTGCATACCCGTCCTTAGGGTTCACAACACCCTGGAATTTTCCCCGGATGAACTCATCCTTCCGGTTGGCCATACCCGCTCCGCCAGACCGGAAACCGTACACTGCCCTCCACAGTTCTTCCGTCCAGAGACGGTGGGCTCCCCTCAGGGTATTATCGAACTCGTTGGACCGGCCGTCCAAGAGTTCCCTCACCATCCGCTCCTCCCGGAACCCCCAGGGTTTATCCAGCAACCCCAGGCACCCCATCGTGGTGAGATCGTCCATGAGCTTGATCCGCTCTGGTTCCGTCGAGGGAATCACCGGAACAACCTTCCGGAGCTTCACCGCGACCACGGAGGAGTTGGTGGGACCGACAGAGCTCTTCCTGAGTTGCCGCATGGGCACTAGTCAGCCGCTCAACCCTTTCCGATCCTACCTCACTTCTCTTCCTAGCCGCACGTCCCGTTCCTTTCTTCTCTCTGTCCGATCTCAACCGGAAGCACCTGCAAACACACACACGCGCACTCTCCCCGATCGCTCGCGCTCTCGCTTTCTGACTCTCTAAATCGCTGAACCGTGGAACGACCCACAAATGCGGAAGCGGAAGGCAACAAGACGCCGGGGGGGGGAAACGCACAGCACAAATGACGCTTCAAAAAGGGGTCAGACTGAGGGAGGGCAGCCCTTATATAGGCGCCATACCCTGACCCTGTCAGTCTGACAACTTCCGGTCCGGTTCTCATGATCCGGTCTCCTTCCTGTTCCGGTCACTGAACTAATCCGTGCCATGAGCTGATCCGGTTTCGGATCCTGTTCCTGATCTCCCCTTCTGTGCCCCGGACGCAACCCGTGCTGGTCCACTAAGTCATTATCGCGGACTATTTCCGATTTTCTCTGGTCCCTAAACCGGATCCGGTTATCCAGTTCCTGGATTCCGTTCCATGTTTCAGGTAATTCGGAGAAAACAAAAATTCGTCTCGCGACATCTCTAACCTCCTAAGCTAATCCGGATCCGGTTTGGTCCCTCACAACAACCCAGATAGAAATCCAAATTGCAGGTCACACAAAGCCCCCCCGTACGATCCTCTCATACCACAACGACCTTGATGCCATTTACTATCCATGCAAAGCTAGGTGGTCACAAGTGTACCCATCCATTCCAACATCTACTAAAGTTCTTTTGTTTACCAACTAGGGTGGTGAGACTTCATAGGAGATCGGACACTCAACCGAATTTCCCACCCGGGAGTTCTAGCACGACTAAGGAATCCCTCCCTATTCGTCGAGCCTAAAAACAGCTTTCTCACCCGGAACTCAAAATTCCAGACGTGCTAAGGAACTGAAGTTCACTCCCAACTCTTTGCTACCCACTCACATGCACTTAGAATCAGAAATGAAACACCAAGAGGAGAAATCATTCACAAACCGGCTAGCGCCCTCCTAACTCCTCACCATACAACCTTGCCACGCTTGGGAGAGACGCACAACAAGAAAGCAAGTAGAAGACACGAGAAGTTTGCAAAAGGAAGACTCCCAGCTCTCCTCGCAGGGACCAACTTATATACAAAGAAAAACCCTAAAAGGCAAAAAGCCTGCAAAAGTCCGTCGCCATGCGACCAAGCTTCCGGTCCTACCTAACACTATTGGACCGGATCCAAATCAGGATCCGTGTCTGTCCTTCCTAACTAAGATACAATCCTATCTTACACCCTAGATCCTACTGGGGACTTTTGGTACCGGGTTCCATCTGTTCAAATATTTTGTTTAAGTTCCGATTCCGTTCCCCCTCAGAGCCAAGAATTGGGGCGTCTTGACCTGATCCGGGTGTGAATTCCAAGTCAATTCGAGAACCGGGTGTATTGGTTGGTGTAGTCCTCCGCCCTGATTTCTTAGACTTTGGGGTTGTCGCAGCACAGGGCAAGCAAATTCCCCACTGTACTCACAAAAATTGCTCTAGAATATAACTAAGTGACTCTAAAGATCAAACCCACGAGATCCTGTGAAGTATCTAGCTTTATTAAGCACTTAAGCTCAGGCAATATCCAACTCCCATTTTCCAAT
Organism: Antitrichia curtipendula; assembly: GCA_951230915.1. Lineage (NCBI taxonomy): Eukaryota > Viridiplantae > Streptophyta > Bryopsida > Hypnales > Leucodontaceae > Antitrichia > Antitrichia curtipendula. Next base: position 1,940,841 of record CATNWC010000230.1, on the reverse strand, counting down.
TTTAAGTCTAAAACCGGAAACACAAAAACACCCAGAAAGTTGTGGACCGGGTTGCTTCCACCTTCCAATCTTTCCAACTATCCGGATCGTAGAACTACCACAATTCCAAGATCTTACGACTTTCGGTCCTAGGTACCTCTCTAGACCAATCCGTTCCGATCTATCCGCATTTATCCTGATTCCTATCCGGTTTGGTTTTACCTCTGTTTCACCATCAGAGGGGTCGTCGCTTGCTTTTGAAAATGGTAGGCCCACCACTCTTTTTGTGACTTATAGTGGCTGAAGACCCATTGTCCTATTTCCTTACCTCCTACTCTATTTTGGATCAGGTTTGGTCCCTCACAACAACCCGGATAGCAATCCAGATTGCAGGTCACACAAAGACCTCTCGTATGATCCTCTCATACTACAACAACCTTGATACCATTTCCTACTCGTGCGAACCTAGGCGGTCACAAGTGCACTCGTCCGTTTCAGCATCTACTAAAGCTCTTCCGTTTACCAACTAAGGTGGCGAGACCTCATAGGAGATTGGACACTCAACCGGATTTCCCACCCAAGAATTCTAGCGCAACTAAGGAATCCCTCCCTATCCGCCTAGCCTAACAACGGCTTTCTCACCCGAAAATAGGAACTCTAGACATGCTGAGGAACTGAAGCCCACTCCCAACTCTTTGCTACCCTCTTACATGCACTTGGAAATGAAAATAAGACACCAAGGGGAGAAATCCATCACAAAACCTACTTGCATCCTCCTAACTCCTCACCATACAACCCTGCCAAGCTTGGGAGAGACACACAACAAAGAAGCAAATAGAAAATACAAGAAGTTTGCAAATGAATGACTCCCAGCTCCCCTTGCAAGGGCTAGCTTATATACAAAGAAAAACCTAAAAGCACAAGAAGCCCGCGGAAGCCCGCCGCCATTCAAGTCAGGCTTCCGATTCAACCTAGTACTACTGGACTGGATCCAAATCCGGATCCGTGTCTATCCTTCCTACCTTAGATTACAATCCTATCTTATACTATAGATCCTAATGTGGACTTTTGGCACTAGGATCCATTCCACATAATATGTCGTTGAGGTTCCAGCTCCGTTCCCCTCCAGAGCTAGGAGTCGAGATGCCTTGGCCGGATTTGGGTGTAGGATTCTGCCTTGCCTTCTCGGACTCTAGAGTCTTGTCTTTTCCTTCCCCTGGAGCTACCCCATTCGGAAACAATTCCGGCAGGGGAAGATCCGAGAGATTGATTCTTTTGGAGCATGTAGCTCCGGTCAACTTTTGGCTACTCTCCTCCATCCAGTTTGCAGCTTTCTGTCCCTCCGACATGGCTACTTCTACCTGCTCGGCAAAGTCGGTGAAGATCCGGATCATCCGAGTACTGGATAACTTCTTATCCTCGTACTTCTTCTCGTCAAATAGCTTAGCTTTGGTGGCGGCCATTCCGGATTCCCCCAGGGTGGCCTTCACCTGCTTCGATGTTTTCCGCATCTCTTTTGCCATCTCCCAGGTGGCAGCCGCATCCTCTTTGAAGGCAAATATTTCCGTTTTCAACATCTCAACTTCCTCCTACGAATGCCGGATCTCGGCCTCCTGCTTCCGGGTCTCAACCGGATTGGTGATGCATTCTGCCACTTTCCCTGGCAATTGACTATCCGGAAGTGCATCCACCAACTTTCCAATTGCAAACAGGATTTTCCTCTTGACCTCCCAATCCGCTCTCATATTGCAGAGGATGTCGATCAAGTACTTGAACGGATCCTCGGGATCCATTTCTTTTGAAACCATTTTCTCCACTTCCGATCTCTCTTCTAGAGCCGACTTGTCCCAACCGAGAGGTGTCCCTCGCTTGTTTGGAGTCATCTGCTTCCGGCGCTTGAGTGGTGGCATCGACTGCTTCTCCTCTTCCTCCTCGTCCTCAAATTCCAATTTCAATCCAGAATTGGAGTGGGGTTTGTCATCCGTCTCCAATTCCCCATATTTTAGGAGAATCTCCTGAGCCCTCCACACCTTCTCCTCCACATTGGCGAGATGATGATTTTCCTGGTATAGATGGAAGAGGTAGGGACACACAGGAGTGGCTCTACTCTTCCCAACTCTTCTGACAAGCTGGGCAACCAGATTGGAAATGATCCGGGTCCAGTCGACTTTCCGGTTCCCGATTAGGGCGCCGAAAATTGTTTTGCCAAGGGAAATCGTCACCCTTGTTGGCTTTTCCGGATGTAGGACTGGAACCAAGAACTTAAGTAGGCGGTGGTGCCAGTCGTCAATGCAATCCTCTATTGCATATCCAACCTTTGGGTTGACAACGCCTTCGAACTTGTTTGAGATGAACTTGTCCTTCCGACTTGCCATTCCTAGTCCTCCCACTCGGAAATTGTACACCCCTCTCCACATTTCCTTGTTCCAGTGGCTCGGAGTTCCTTGCATAGTGCTGTCAAACTCATTGGACAAATTGCCCAAGAGTTCTTTCACCATCTCTTCCTCTCTAAAACCCCAGGGTTTCTGTATAAACCCCAGACAACCCATGATGGTGAGATTATCCATGAGTTGGGACTTTTCCAACTCCGTCGAGGGAATAACCGGAATCACCTTCCGGAGTTTCACCTTGACCACACAAGGGCTAGATGGTCCTATTCTTGTCCTGCATAGCTGCGGCATGGGCACAAAATGATCTGCTCAAATCCTTTCCGATCTGAACTCACTCTCTCTTAGCCGCACGTCCCGTTCCTAACTTCCTCTCTCTGATCTCAATTGGAAACAAAATCTGCAGCACACACGTACAAATTCTACAGCATGCTTTCACACCCACACTTTAGTTCCAACACGGAAAAGGTGCTGGGCGGAGAAGAAGGCAAAAGTGCAAAAGACGTCTCCAGAAATCGAGATTGGAAAAGGGGTGCAACTAGGAAGGTCAGTCCTTATATAGTCTCAAGACCCCTGGTTAGTCATCATGACTAATTCCAGTCCGGTCACCTGGAATCCGGTTCAACCCTAATCCAATCCTAGACTTAATCTAGGTTGGATTCCGTTCTTGCCCACTATTACCTTTGACCGGATGAGATCCAATTGGCCCACTACTCCATAACCCATATTTACTTTTAGTTTTCTTCTGCATCCTAATGGAATCCGGATTCCTAATTACTAGTTTCCGTTACAATTATTAGATAAACCAAGAAAACCAAAACTTCATGTTGCGACACTTTTAGCACAAGGGTTTTTTAATTTTGAGGCCATTTTGACTACAAGGGCATTTTAAGTCTATACACATTTGGAGTCCAAGGTCATTTTCAATCCTAGGGCTTTTTTACTATAGGAGCATTTTTACTACAAGGACATTTTCACAAACAAGGCATTTTTACTGCAAGGGCATTTTGACTTCTCGGCATTTAGAATGCAACTGAAGGACATTTTCACTACCAGGGCATTTTCATTATAAGGTCAAATTTACACTAAAATCAACTTCATTACACAAGCATTTTCACTCCCAAGTCAATTTTACTTTGAAGGCATTTTCACCACAAAGCCCTTTCCACTATACGCTTGTTTTTACTGTGAGGTCACTTCTACTATTAGGGCCTTCTCACTACTAGGGCTTCTATACTCTAGGACCTAGAAATTTTCACTACAAGGGCATTTTGCCTCGTGAAAAGTTTCATTGCAAAGGCATTCTTACTACAAGGGCATTTTCACTAGGATAGCCTTTTCACTACAAGGGCATTTTTACTCCTAGAAATGTTTCACTATGAGGGCGTTATTACAAGGAGGGCAATTTCACTTTGAAGTCAATTTTACTCCAAGGTCAACCTTATTTCAAGGACATTTTCAATACAAGGCCAAGTTTTCAATAAGAGGGCATTTCACTAGGAGGGCATTAATTGCCGCGTGGGTATTTTCAACCTAAGAGCAATTTTACTTCTAGGGTCAATTCACTCTTTAGAGGCCTTATACCATAAGCAATTGCACTGCAAGGGCCTCTTTAATACGTGAGCATTTTCCAAACAAGGGCATTTTGGGTACAAAGGCCATTTCACTACAACGGCATTTTCACAACAAGGCCAGTTTTACTACCAAAATATATGTACTACACACGCAATTCATCAACAAGGGGGCATTTTCTCTACGAGGGCATTTTCCAAAGGAGCACATTTTCAACATGCGACCAGTTTGCCTTCAAGGGCCATTTTCATTCCTGGAGATTCATGTTGCAAGGCCTAATTTACTTCATGGAAATTTCAAATACAAGGACACTTTTAAGTTTGAGGGCATTTCACTTCGAGGGCATTTTCAATACGAGGGCATTATCTCTAGCAAGCATTTTCACTACTAGGGTATTTTTTTCACAAGATCAATTTTTTCCTACAAGGGTATTTCACTATGAGAGCATTTTTAATACAAGGACATTTCCACCACAAGAGTGGTTTGACTATGAGAGCAATTTCCCTATGCTAATGTCCTATTACAAGGGCAATTTTACTACGAGGACTTTTTCAATATGTGGGCATTTTCAATACAATAGCAATTTTTGAGAAAAAAGACTTTTCATTATGAGGGCATTTTCACAAGAAGCACATTTTCACTATGACAGCAATTTGACTACACATGCAATTTATTAACAAGGGCATTCTCTGTACGTGGACATTTTCACCATAAGTGCAATTTGACTACAAGGGCAATTTCACTCCTTGAAATTTTTGTTACAAAATGCACTTGCACTACAACGGAATCTTGAAAACAAAGGCGTTCATACTACAAGAGCAATTTTGGTACAAGGGCACTTTTACCACAAGAGTAGGTTTACAAAAAGGGCAATTGAATCCCTAAAATATCTTATTACAAGGGCAATTTCACTACAAGGGCTTTTTCAATATGTGGGCATTCTCAATACAAGGGTCTTTTCTATACAATGGAAATTGCCCGTGTAATAAAAAACTATGAATTGAAATTGCCCTTGTAGTCAATTTCCTCTTGTGGTGAAAATGCCCTTGTATTAAAAATTCCCTTGTATCACAAATGCCCTTCTAATAAAATTGCCCTTGTATTCAAAACTTCCTTGTTGTCAAATTGCCCTTGTAATTAAGAATTCTAGGAGAAAAATTACCCTCGTAGTCAAAGTGCTTTTGTGTGGAAAGTGCCCACGTAGTCAAATTGCTTTTGCGTAGAAAATGCCCTCGTAGTCAAATTGCTTTAGCATAGGAAATGCCCTTGTAGTAAAAATGACCGCGTATAGGGAATGCCCTTGTTGATAAAGTGCTTGTGTAATCAAATTGCTCTCGTGGTGAAAATGCCCTTGCGGTAAAAACACCCTTATAATAAAAATGCCTATGTATTGAAAAAGCCCTTGTAGTGAAATTGCCCTTGTAATAAGGCATTATGGATTAAAATTGCCCTCGTTGACAAATTGTTGTTGTGGTGAAAATTTTGTTGGATTGATTACACCCTTGTATAAAAAATGCCCTTGTAGTAAAAATGCCCTCGTATTCCAAACTTTTCAGTATTGAAATCGCCCTTGTACTAAATTATTCTAGGAATGAAATGGCCCTTGTAGTCAAATTGTTGTCATGATACAAATGCCCTTGTAGTGAGAATGCCCTTACAAAGAAAATCCCCTTGTGAATAAATTGCCTGTGTAGTAAAATTGCTCCCATTGTGAAAATGGCCTTGTACTGAAAATGCCTTTGTATGAAATAGGCCCTTGTATTGGAAATGCCCACATATTAAAAAAGCCCTAGTAGTAAAGTTGCCCTTGTAATAACACATTTTAGGAATGAAATTGCCCTCATAGTAAACTTGCTCTTGTGGTGAAAATGCCCTTGTAGTGAAAATGCCCTTACAGAAAAAATCCCCTTGTGGATAAATTGCTTGTGTAGTAAAATTGCTCGAGTTATGAAAATGGCCTTGTAGTGAAAATGCCCTCGTCGAGAAAATGCCCTTGTTTATAAACTGCCTGTGTGGTACAATTGCTCACGTGGCAAAAATGCCTTCCTTTTGAAAATGCCTTTGTATTAAAAATGCGCTCGTAGTGAAAACGCCCACATATTGAAAAAGCCCTTATAGTGAAATTTCCCTTCTAATAAGATATTTGAAGAGTGAAATTGCCCTTGTAGTAAACTTGCTCTCATGGTGAAAACGCCCTTGTAGTAAAAATGCCTTGGTATTCAATATTCCCTTGTAGTGAACTTGTCCTTGTAATAAAAATTTCTAGGAATGATGTTGCCTTGGTAGTCAAATTGCTCTCATGGTGAAAATGCCTCTATAGAGAAAATGCCCTTGTTGATAAATTGCCTTGTAGTAAAAGTGCTCTTGTGGTGACAATACCCATGTGGTGGAAATGCTGTTATAGTGAAAATACCCTTATAATGAATATGCCTTTGTATCAAAAATGCTCTTGTAGTGAAAGTGCCCACATATTGAAAACACCCTTATAGTGACATTGCCCTTGTATTAAGACATTTTAGGAGTGAAATTGTCCTAGTAGTAAACTTGCTCTTGTGGTGAAAATGCCCTTGAGATGAAGTTGACTTTGGAGTAAATTTGTTGTTGGAAGGAAAATACCCATGTCGTAAGTGTGTCCTTGAAGTAAAGTTGACCTTGGCGTTCAATTGATTCTAAAATGAAAAAGCCCTTATAGTGAAAATGCACTTGCAATAGAAAGTTCTAGGAGTGAAATTGCCCTCAAAGTAAACTTGCTCTCCTAGTAAACATGCCCTTGTAAAGAGAAAGCCGTCATAGTGAAAATGCCCTCATAGTATGAATTTCCTTGTAGTTCAAATGCACTTGTAGTGAAAGTACCCTTATAGTATCAATGCCCTCACAATAAAAATGTCTAGGAGAAAACTAGGCCCTTGTAGTGCAAATGCCCTTGCAATAAATTTGACTTGGGAATAATATTGTCCTCGGGGTGAAATTGCCCTTGAAATAAAATTGACTTTTGAATAGAATTGTCTTTTGAGTAAAAGTGCCTTGTAGTGATAATGCCCTCGTTGTGAAAATGCCCTTGACAAAGAATGTCCTTGAAATGAAGTTGACTTTGGAGTAAGTTTGGCCTCAAAGTGAAATGGACATTAGAGTTAAAATGCCCTTGTAGTAATAATGTCCTTGGAGTGAGGTTGACCTCTGTTAAAATTGACCTTAAAGTATAAAAGGCCTTCCTTGGAGTGATAATGCCCCTATAGTGATAATGCTTTTGTAAAATTTTCAGCTTCAATGGCATGTTCACTTCAAGAGCAATTTCACTACAAGGGCAATTTCACTCCTAAAATGTCCCATTATGAAGGCAATTTCAATACACGGGCTTTATTAAATGTGGGCATTTTACCTACAAGGGCATTTTTATTACAAGGGGATTTTTGCAATGAGAGCAATTTTACTACAAAGGCATATTCACTACGAGAGCATTTTCACCACTAGAGCAATTTGACTACAAGAGCAATTTCACTCCTAGAGTTATATTTCACAAGGGCACTTTTACTACAAGGAAATTTTAAATACGAGGGCCTTTTTACAACAAAGGCAATTTTAATACCAAGTCATTTTCAAAAAAACAACATTTTCACCACGAGAGCCATTTGACTACAAGAGCATATTCAATCCTACAACGTCTTATTACAAGGGCAATTTTCCTACCAGGGATTTTTAAACACAAGGGCATTTCTAATATGCGGGCATTTTCACTACAAGGGCCTTGGTGAAAATGCCCTTGTAGTGAAAATGCCCTTATAATGAAAATGCCTTTGTTTCAAAAATGCCCCCGAATTAGGAATGCCCACATATTGAAGAGTCCTTTTTAGTGAAATAACCCTTGTAATAAGTCATTATAAGAGTGAAATTGCACTCTTGGTGAAAATGCCCTTGTAGTGAAAATGCCCTTATAATGAAAATGCCTTTGCTTCAAAAATGCCCATATATTGAAGAGTCTTTTTTAGTGAGATAACCCTTGTAATAAGTCATTATAAGAGTGAAATTGCACTTTTGGTGAAAATGCTTTTGTGGTGAAAATGCCCTTGTAATGAAAATGCCTTTGTTTCAAAAATGCCCTTGTGATGAGAATGCCCACATATTGAAAAAGCCCTTGTAGTGAAATAGCCCTTGTCATAAGACATTTTAGGAGTGAAAAGGCCCTTGTCTTGAGAATGTCCTTGCATTAACAATGCCTTTGTATTCAAAATTTCCTTGTAGGAAAGGTGCTATTGTAATAAAAAAATTTAGGAGTAAAATTGCCCTAGTAGTCAAATTGCTCTTAAGGTGAAAATGCCCTTGTAGTGAAGATGCCCTCATACAGAAAATGGCCTTGTCCATGAATTGCATGTGTAGTCAAAATTACTCTTGTAGAAAAAATGCCCTTACAATGAAAATGCATTTGTATCAAAGAAGCCCTCGTATTGAGAATATCCACACATTGAAAAAGCCGTTATAGTGAAATTTCCCTTGTAGTTGGGCATTCGAGGAGTGAAAATGCCTTGGTAGTGGTGTTGCTTTTGTGCTCAAAATGCCCTTCTAGTAAAATTGCTCTTGTAGTAAAAATGCCCTTGTATTCAAAATTCCCTTATAGTGAAGTTGCCCTTGCAATAAACATTTCTAGGAATGAACTTGCCCTTGTATTCAAATTGCTCTTGTTGATAAAAATGCCCTCCAATTGAAATTGTCACTGTAGAAGAATTGTCCTTGTTGATAAATTGCACGTGTAGTAAAATTGCTCTTGTGGTGAAAATACCATTGTAGTGAAAATGCCCTTGTAGTAACAAAGCCTTTGTATCAAGAATGCCCTTGTATTGAGAATGCCTACATATTGAATAGCCCTTGAAGTGAAATTGCTTGTGTGATAAAAAGTTTTAGGAGTAAATTTGCCCTTGTAGTCAAATGGCTCTTGTGGTGAAAATGCCTATGTAGTGAAGATACCCTTGTTGATAAATTTGTTTGTGTATTTCAATTGCTCTTGCGGTAAAAACCGCCCTTGTAGTGTAAATGCCCGCATATGGAAAAAGCCCTTCTAGTGAAATTGTGCTTGTAATAAAATTTCAAAAGAGTAAAATTGCCCTCGAGTCAAATTGTGCTAGTGGTGAAAATATCCTTGTTTAAGAAAAATGACCTTGTATTCAAAATTCTATTGTAGTAAAATTGTCCTTGTAACAAAAAGTGACTATTGTAGTGAAATTGCCCTTGTAGTGAAGATGCCTTGATAATGAAAATGCTTTTGTATCAAAAGAGCCCTTGTATTGAGAATGCCCCATAATTGAAAAAGCTCTTGTAGTAGAATTGCCCTTATAATAAGACATTTTAGGGATGAAATTGGCCTCGTAGTGAAAATTGCTCTTGAGGTGAAAATGCCCTTGTAGTGAAAATGTACTTGTATTAAAAATGCCCGGCAAGTAATATTGCCTTTGAATTTAAAACTCTTTTGTAGTGAATCTGACCTTGTAACAAAATATTTTAGAAGGGAAATTGCTTTAGAAGTCAAATTGCTCTTGTGGTGAAATGCCCTTGTAGTGAAACTGCTCTAGTTTAAGAAATTGCCTTTATAGTAAAATTTCCCTTGTAGTGAAATTGCTCTTGTGGTGAAAAAGCCCTTGTATTCAAGGGTAATTTCACTACAGGGGCATTTTGAATAGGAGGGCATTTTTATTTCAATGGCATTTTTAATATAAGAGCATTTTCATTGCAAGGGTATTTTCACCACAAGAGCAATTTTACTACACATGCAATTCATGAACTAGGGCATTTTCTCTACATGGGCAATTTCACTACGAGGGCATTTTCAATACAAGGGCTCTTTCACTACAAGGCCAATTTCTCTCCTAGAAATTTTTATTAATAGGGCAATTTCACTCCAAGGGCTCTTTCAGTATGTGGGTATTTCCAGTATGAAGATATTTTTGATGCAAAGGCATTTTCATATTAAGGGCATTTTACCACAAGAGCAATTTTATTACAAGGCAATTTCTCTTTGAAAATAACTTAATACAAGGCATTTTCACCACGTGAACAATTCTACTACAAGGGCCATTTCACTTCTAGAAGTTCTTTTTACAGGGACATTATCACTATAATGGCATTTCCAATACAAGGGCATTTTTCCAAAAGAGCAATTTTACTACAAGGGTACTTTCAATACGATGGCATTTTCAATACAAGGGCACTTTCACTACGAGGTCAATTTCACTTCTAGAGATTATTATTACGAGGGCAATTTCACTACAAGGAAATTTTGAATACAAGGGCGTTTCTACTACAAAGGCATTTTTATAACAAGGGCTTTTTCCATACAAGGGCATTATCACCTCAAGAAAAAGTTTACTACTAGGACAACTTCAATCCTAAAATGTCTTATTACAAGGGCTTTGGCACTACAAGGGCTTTTTCAATATGTGGGCATTTTCTATAGGAGGGCATTTTGGATATGAGGGTTTTCTCAATACACAAGCATTTTCACCACAAGAAAGTTTTTACTATGAGGGTGATTTCCTTCCTATAAAGTTTTATTATGAGGGCATTATCACAACAAGGGCATTTTCAATACAAGAACATTTTCAATACAAGGGAATTTCACTAGGTGAGCCAATTTACCATATGGGCAATTTCACTCCTAGAAATGTTTGTTACAAGAGCAATTTTACTACAAGGGCAATTTTATTCCAAAATTTTTCATTACAATTTGACTACAAGTACATTTCCATACAAGGGCATTTTCAACACAAGGGGATTTTCCCCACAAGAGCAAGTTTAGTACAAGGGCGACTTCACTCCCAAAAATTTTGACTACAAGGGCAATTTCAATACAAGGGCATTTCCACTCCTAAGTCAACTTTGTCTCAAGAAAATGCTTACTACAAAGGCAATTTCAATACAAGGGCATTATCACTACAAGGGCATTTGCAATACAAGGGCATTTGCAATGCAAGGGCATTTTTCCATGAGGATAATTTTACTATGAGGGCAATTTCAATACATCTGCCTTTCAATGCAAGGGCATTATCACTCCAAGGAAGGCCTTTTATACTTTAAGGTCAATTTTAACCGAGGTCAACCTCTCTCCAAGGACATTATTACTACAAGGGCATTTTAACTCTAATGTCCATTTCACATTGAGGCCAAACTTACTCCAAAGTCAACTTCATTTCAAGGACATTCTTTGTCAAGGGCATTATCACAATGAGAGCATTATCACCACAAGGCCCTTGTACTCCCAAGACAATTCTATTCAAAAGTCAATTTTAATTTAAGGGCAATTTCACTCCCAGGACAATATTATTCCCAAGTCCATTTTATTGCAAGGGCATTTGCACTATGACGGCTTTCTCTTTACAAGGGCATGTTTACTAGGAGAGCAAGTTTACTTTGAGGGCAATTTCACTCCTAGAACTTTCTACTACAAGTGCATTTTCACTATAAGGGCTTTTTCATTTTAGGATCAATTGAACGCCAAGGTCAACTTTACTTCAAGGACATTCTTACTACATGGGCATTTACACAACATGGGGCATTTTCATTCCAACAACAAGTTTCCTCCAAAGTCAACTTCATCTCAAGGGCATTTTATCTACAAGGATGTTTTCACTACAATGGGCAACATTTCTACGAGGGCATTTTCACTACTTGAAATTTTTATTAAGAGGGCATGTTCACAACAAGGGCATTTTGACTACGAGGGGATTTTGACTACAAGGTCAAATATACGTCAACTTCATTTCAAGAGCACACATCAACTTCATTTCAAGTCACACGTCTACTTCATTTCAAGTCACACATCAACTTCATTTCAAGTCACAAGTCAACTTCATTTCAAGAGCATTTTTACTCTTAGGACGTTTTATTGGGAGGGCAATTTTACTATGAGAGCAATTTGACTACAAGGGGAATTTCACTCCTAGAAATTTTTATAACAAGGGCAATTTCACTACAAGGGCATTTTTACTACAAAGGCATTTTTAAAACGAGGGCATTTTCACGACAAGAACAAGTTTACTATGAGGGCAATTTCACTCCTAAAATGTCTTATTACAAGGGCAACTTTACTACAAGGGCTCTTTTAATATGTGGGCATTTTTCAATACGAGGGCCTATTTCATACAAAGGCATTTTCGTTATGAAGGCATTTTCACAATGGGAGCAATTTTACTACATAGGCAATTTATTCACAAGGGGATATTCTCTGTAAGGGTATTTTCACGACAAGGGCGTTTTTACCATGACAACAATTTGAGTACAAGGACCATTTCATTCCTGGAAATATTTATTACAAGGGCAATTTCAATATAGAGAAGTTTGGAATACAAGGGCATTTTTAACACTAGGGCATTATTAATACGAGGGCATTATTAGTACAAGGGTATTTTTAATACAAGGGCATTTTCAATCCGACATTAAATTGTCAACAAGGGCAATTTTAATCCATAATGCCTTATTACAAGGGCAGTATTACTACAAGGGCTTTTTCAATACAAGAGCTGTTTTGGATCAAAGGCATTTTATTACAAGGGCATTTTTACTGCAAGGGCATTTTCACTGCGAGAGCAATTTGATTTCACAAGCACTTTATCAATAAAGGGCATTCCCTATATGCGGGCATTTTTACTACAAGGGCATTTTTAAGACAAAAGCAATTTGACTACAAGGGCATTTTTCACACAAAAGCAATTTGACTACAAGGGTAATTTTTCTTCTAGAATACTTAATTATAAGGGCAATTTGACAACAAGGAAATTTTGAATACCAGGGCAATTTTATTAGAAGGGCATTTGTAATACGAGGGAATTTTTAATACAAGGGCATTTTCACCTCAAGAGGACATTGACTACAAGGGCGATTTCAATTCACAGTTATTTGTCTTGTGAGAAGGAGTTAGGCCTCATTTAGGGTTGGCTGAAATGGAAAGAATTGGGCCGCCGTGGTGACACAGTCCGCGATCGGGTGATCCAAGCTCCTTCAAGAGCCTGGAATTTTTCTAAGTGTTGGCTACATCGCCCAGTTGGCTTTGGATACCTTGTGCAGGTTGAGCACACCCTGTCATGGGGGCTTGCATCACGCATTAGACCTCTAATCGGAAAAGACTACCCGCTAAGTTTAAGCATATTACTAAGTGGAGGAGAAGAAACTAACCAAGATTTCCCTAGTAATGGCGAGTGAACTGGGAAGAGCCTAGCTTGAAAATCGTGGTGCCTTGCACCTCCAGTTGTAGTCTAGAGAAAATCCCTCTACGATGCGCCGGGCCCAAGTTTCCTGGAAAGGGACGTCATCGAGGGTGACAACCCCATCTGTGCCTGGAATGCATCACTCCACGAGGACCTGTCTGCAAGTCGGACTGTTTGGAAATGTAGCCCTAAGTGGGAGGTAAATTCCTTCCAAGGCTAAATATGGGCAAGAGACCGATAGCGAACAAGTAATGCAAGGGAAAGATGAAAGGACTTTGAAAAGAGAGTTAAAAAAAGTGCTTGAAATTGCTAGGAGGGAAGCCAATGGAAGCTATGGGTGTGGCCCGGTTGGATGTGGAACGGCTTTCACTGGTTTGCTGCTCAACGCGGGGCACTGGTGAGCGTGGACCAGAGCGCTGGGACAAGAGTGGGGATTTGCTTTGCACCTATGCCAATGCAGTGGCGGAGGAACAAAGCGCGCGCCACAAGGCGTGGGTTCGCCCAATTGCGCGCCCGGGACGCTGGCGTATTGAACTCTTCATCCAACCTCTCTTGAAACACGAACCAAGGAGTCTAACATGTATGCAAGCCGGTGGGCAGCAAACCCATTGAGGCGTAAGTAAACTTATAGGTGGGACCTTGATCGTGAGGGAGGGAGCACCATCAACTAACCGTGATCTTCTGTGAAAGGTTTGAGTGTGAGCATACCTATTGGGACAAGAAAGATGGTGAACTATGCTTGAGCAAGGCAAAGCTAAAGGAAACTTTGGTGGAGGCTCATAGCAATACTGACGTGCAAATTGTTTGTCAGACTTGGGTATAGGGGCGAAAGACTAGTCAAACCATCTAGTAGCTGGTTCCCTCCGAAGTTTCCCTCAGGATAGCTGGGGCTTGTATACAAGTTTTATCAGGTGAAGCAAATGATTAGAGGCATCAAGGGTGTAACACCCTCGACCTATTCTCAAACTTTAAATAGGTAAGCCGCTGGGGTTGCTTGGTTGAACCCCGGCACAGAATGAGAGCTCTAAGTGGGCCATTTTTGGTAAGCAGAAGTGGCCATGCGGAATGAACTGAAAGCTGGGTTACGGTGCCCAATTGCGTGCTAACTTAGATCCCACAAAGGGTGTTCATTGATTAAGACAACATGACGGTGGTCATGGAAGTCGAAATCCACTAAAGAGTGTGTAACAACTCACTTGCCAAATCAACTAGCCCCCCAAATGGATGGCGCTAAAGCGTGCAACCTACACCCGGCCATTGGGGCGAGTGCGAGGCCTCAATGAGTAGGAGGGTGTGGAGGTCGTGGAGCACCTTTGGGCATGAGCCCGAGTGAAACGGCCCCTAGTGCAGATCTTAGTGGTAGTAGCAAATATTCAAATGAGAACTTTGAAGACTGAAGTGGAGAAAGGTTCCATGTGAAGAGCAATTGGACATGGGTTAGTGGATCCTAAGAGATGGAGCAATCTTGTGTCAATGGTGCAATGCGCGCCGTATATCAAAAGGAGATTGGATCAATATTCTCAAACCGGGATGTGGCAATGGACGGTGATGTGGCTTTATCTTGAGATGCCGGCGAGGGCCCCTAGAAGAGTTCTCTTTTCTTTTTAACAGCCTGCCTACCCTAGAATCGAATTACCCGGAGATAGGGTCCAGCGGCTGGTAAAGCACCGCATGTCTTGCGGTGTCAGGTGCGCCCTCGGCGGTTCTTGAGAATCGGGAGGAGCGATTACTGATCACGCCCGGTCGTACTCATGACTGCATTAGATCTCCAAGGTGAACAACCTCTAGCCAATAGAACAATGTAGGTAAGGGAAGTCAGCAAAACAGATCCGTAACTTCGAGAAAAGGATTGGCTCTGAGGGTTGGCCTAGGGGTCTGTGCCTAGACCCGTAGGCTGTCGGAGGTGTGCCCGAGCTGCTTGCACGGCGATGGTGGATCCCGCATGCCAACTGGGCGATGGACGTAGAACGTTGGGGGTGACCTCGACTCTCCCTAGGCAGTGAACAACCGATTCAAAACTAGTATGGACAAGGGGAATCCAACTGTTTAATTAAAACAAAGCATTGCGATGGTCCCCGCGGATGTTGACGCAATGTGATTTCTACCCAATGTTTTGAATGTTAAAGTGAAGAAATTCAACCAAGCAAAGGTAAACGGCAGGAGTAATTATGACTCTCTTAAGGTAGCCAAATGCCTCATCATCTGATTAGTGATGCACATGGATGGATTAACGAGATTCCCACTGTCCCTATCTATTATCTAGCCAAAACCACAACCAAGGGAATGGGCTTGGAAAAATCAACAAGGAAAGAAGACCCTGTTGAACTTGATTCTAGTCCAACTTTGTAAAATGACTTAAGAGGTGTAGGATAAGTGGAAGCCTTCAAAGCGCAAGTGAAATACCACTACTTTTAACATTATTTTCCTTATTCCGTGAGGTGGAGGCGGGACTCTGTCCCTGCTTTTGGTCTTAAAGTGCGCCTCGGCGCGCTGATCCAGGTGGAAGACATTGTCAGGTGGGGAGTTTGGCTGGGGCGGCACATCTATTATAAGATAACGCAAGTGTCCTATGATGAGCTCATTGTGAACAAAAATCTTGTGTGGAATAAAAGGGTAAAAGCTCATTTGATTTTGATTTTCAGTACAAATACAAACTGTGAAAGCATGGCCTATCAATCCTTTAGTCTTTTGAAATTTGAAGCTAGAGGTTTCCAAAAAGTTACCAAAGGGATAACTGGCTTGTGGCAACCAAGCTTTCATAGCAACATTTTTTTTTGATCCTTTGATGTCGGCTCTTCCTATCATTGCGAAGCAGAATTCACCAAGTGTTGGATTGTTCACCCACCAATAGGAACGTGAGTTGGGTTTAGACCATTGTGAGACAGGTTAGTTTTACCCTACTGATGCTTGGTGCCGCAATAGTAATTCAACTTAGTCCAAGAGGAACCATTGATTCACATAATTGGTCATTGCGTTTGGTTGAAAAGCTAGTGACGCGAAGCTACCATGTGTAGGATTATGACTGAATGCCTCTAAGTCAAAATCCATGCTAGAAGCGGTGCTTTCTACCTCCCCGGTTGTTACCCGATTACAAGTAGGGGTGTGCATGCGCCCCCAAAAGCATGTGTCGAGAGCTCCCCCGCGCCGACAAAACATCCTGGCGTGGGCACTTTGCATTCAATTTCAGACTATTTCCTTTGAAGATGACTTAAATATGGGACGAGGTATTGTAAGTGGTAGAGTAGCCTTGCTGCTACGATCCACTGAGATTCCGCCTCACCGTCCCAACGATTTGTTACCCCCTTGAAGCTCACGAAGTCGAGGGTGAAACCAAGGAGAAGCAAACGCCCAACACTTGGAAAAAACAAACACGGGAGGGGGTGCCAGTGTGCGCCGCAGAGGACTCACGAGACACCACGGTGAAGTCGGCAAAACCTACCGGGGAGTTGTTACGCAACGAATGCGCACCACGCAGCTATTCTCGGGTGCTTGCAAGGCTGCTTGAGAGGAGAGATGACCACCAACACTTCAAAAATATTTTGGGAGTTGGGGCGCAGTGGGTTTGTCACGCACTGGGGTAGCACGTTGCGCATTGGGAGTCACGCACTGAGTGGCTGCGCCGCTCCCTGAGGAGGAGAAACCCGGGACTTGGAAAAAATTCTCCCGATCTTGGTTAAGTACCTTCGCGTCCGTCTTTTGCCGTGATGCGGTCATACCAAGACTACTACACCAAATCCCATCAAAATTTTGAAGTTAAGCACCTTTGGGCCGGAATAGTACTCGGATGGGTGACCTCTTGGGAAGCCCTGATGCTGCATCTATTTTCTTAAAGTTTAGAAGAATTTTTCTTTAGCTGAGAAAGATCCTACTATGGAAGAAAATAAATTACAAAAAAGGATCCGAGGAACGAGTTCAAGGCAGGCAAGGAATCCAAGGGCAGGATGCAATAGGAAGTCCCACTATTTTCAAAAAAAATAAAAATGACCCCTAAACCAATAGGGAAAATGCTTTACCTATTGTTTTTTTCATTTGGGTTTTCAATTCCTAAATGTCCAAGGCCCCAAGTTTTTGTGTGAACAATACTTTGATGTAAGATTAAAAAACCATACAAAGTTGTTCTTTGGGGTATTTTATATTTTAGAACAAATCTTTTTGAAGTCTACCTATGACATCAAAAGTCCAATCTTCCATATGATTTTTCTACTCAAGAATTTGGACAAGGGTGTAATTTGCAAACAAAGATTTTCAGGTCTTAAAGCATGTGGGAAAAGAGCCTAACCCACAATAAATCTTAGAAGTGGAAAAAAATAGAAATCTACTTCTCCAGAAAGAAGTAGATAAATAAATGGTAGTGCCTTTTAAAATTTCGAAGGCAAGCAAAAACTTGGGAAGGGTGTTTGAATTCAGGTTTAGGGGGTAGGGGAGGAATTTAGGGTCCAAACCCTAAAACCCAAAACCCACCACACCTATAAAAAAATGGGGAGGGAAAGATTCCACCTTCTCGAATTCAATGAATGACATGGAGTTGGGATGGGAGCTAATTGGTAATCCAATGCAAAAAAAAATGGAGGATTAAGGGCCTTCCCTTTCTCAAACTTTACAAATGACATTGGATTAAGATAAAAGCCAAATGCTAATCCAAGGCCCGAAAAAATGGGGAGGAAGGGCCTCCCCCTTCTCAAACTTTATGAATGACAATGAGTTAAGATAAAAACAAAGGGGCAAGGCCTTAAAAAAAAATTGGGAGTAAGTAAAAGGGCAAGGAGTTAAAAGAAAAAACTAATTGCTAAGGCATTAGGAAAAAAAAGGGGACTCATGGTAGTCAGAGAGCTTAGAGGATTCCAAAACAAATAAATCCATAATGAGGCTAAACCAAAGGTAACTTGCTAATTATGTTAAGCCAAGCACAAAAAGAATTGGAAAATAATGGTGATAAGGAAATTCATTAGAACGGCATCTAAAAAGGAAAAAAGAAGAAAGACGTGTTGGAAAAAATCCACAACTCCAAAATTTGTGAGGTCCATTTTCCAAAAAGAAAATGACTAACTAAATATGTGTTAATGTGTCCTTCAAGCTCTTACTTCTTTGCTTACAAAATGTGGCTTAAAACCAAGAGAGGAAAAAAATGGAGAGGAAAGGGCTCCACCTTCTCTCTAATTTTATGAATGACATTTAATTGGGATGAAAGCTCATTGCTAATCCAAGGCCAAAAAAAATGGGGAGCAAGAGCCTCCCCTTTTTTTAATTTTATCAATGACATTGATTTAAGATGAAAGCTAATTGCTAAGGCAATAAGAGAAAAATGGTGAGTGGTGGTGATTAGGGAAGGACCATGACTCCAAAGGGTTAACCATTAGGATAAAAAGGGGTAAACCAATGGTAAATTGCTAAGTGCTCCGCCAAGCCCTAAAATATGCAAAATCATGGTGGTAAGACAAAACCATTAGCAAAACATCCAAGAAGAAATCATCAATGCTATGTTGGAGAAAACCCAAAACTCTAGAAAATGTGAGAACCATTTTGAAAGAGAAAATGACCAATTCAACACATGTTATGCCAATCAAGCTAATGACTTGGTAATAAAATTGCCTTTGTTGTAAAAATACTCTCGTATTTAAAACTTCTTTGTAGTGAAATTGCCCTTGATATATATAATTCTAGGAGTGAAATTGCTCTTGTAGTCAAATTGCTTTGGTGGTGAAAATGCTCTCCTAGTGAAAATGCCTCTGTAGAGAAAGTGCCCTTCTTGATGTATTGCTTGTGTTATATAATTTCTTGCTTGGTAAAAATGCCCTTGTGGTGAAAATACCTTTGAAATGAAAATGCCTTTGTTTAAATAATCGCCTCGTATTGAGAATGCCCACTTACTGAGCCCTTGCAGTGAAATTGCCCTTGTAATAGGACATTTGAGGAGTGAAGTTGCCATTGTAGTAAACTTGCTCTTATGGTGAAAATGCCCTTGTGGTAAAAATGCTCTCATATTCAAAGTTCCCTTGTAGTGAAGTTGCCCTCATAGTCAAATTGTTGGCATTGTGAAAATGCCCTTCTATGAAAAAGCCTTCATAGTGAATTGGCTGTGTAGTACAATTGCTTTTGTGATGATATGCCGTTGTGTTGAAACTGCCCTTACACTGAGAATGGCTTTGTATCAAAATTGCCCTCGTATTGGAAATGCCCACATATTGAAAGAGCCCTTGCAGTGACATTGCCCTTGTACTAAGACATTTTAGGATTGAAATTGCCCTTGTAATGAAAATGCCTTTGTATCAACAATGCCCTTGTATTGAACATGCCCCCATATTTAAATAATCTTTTGTAGTGAAATCACCTATATAATAAAACTTTTTAGAAGTAAAATAGCCCTCGTAGTCAAATTGCTCTCTTGGTGAAAATGCCCTTGTATTGAAAATGCCCTCACATTAAATATGCCCTTGTAGTAAAAATACCCTCGTTTCTAAAATTCCCTTGTAGTGAAATTGTGCCTCAATAGGTGGCCATTTTTGATACAAGACATTTTCATTATAAAGACATTTTCTCTACAAGAACATTCTCACTACAAGGGCATTTTGACCACAAGAGCAATTTGACTACAAGGGCAATTTCACTTCTAGAAATTGTTATTACAAGGGCAAATTCAATACAAGGGCACTTTTATTACGAGGGCATTTCCAAATTGCCCTTGTAATTGAATTGCTCTCATGGTGAAAATGCCCTCTTAGTGAAAATGCCTTTGTAGCAAGATTGCCCTTGTTAATAAATAGTTGGTGTACTAGATTTGCTCTTGTGGTGAAAATGCCCTTATAGTGAAAATGCCCACATGTTGAAAAAGCCCTTGTAGTGACATTGCCATTGTAATAAGACATTTTAGAAGTGAAATTTTTCTTTGCAATATACTTGCTCTTGTGGTCAAAATGCCCTTAATTGAATATGCCCCCGTATTAAAAATGCCCTTCTAATAGAAATGCCATTGTGTTCAAATTCTAGAAACCGTAATAAATGAAATTACCCTCCTAGTGATCTTGCTTTGGTGGTCAAACTGCCCCCAAATGCCCTTGTATTGAAAATGCGGACACGTTGAAAAAGCTCTTGTAGTGACATTGCCCTTGTAATTGGACGTTTTTGGAGTAAAAATGCCCTTGTATTCAAAATGCCCTTGTATTCAAAATTTCCTTTTAGTAGAATTGCCCTTGTAATAAAAATCCAAAGGAGTGAAATTGCCCTTGTAGTCAGATTGCTCTTGTGGTGAAAATGCCCATCTAGTGAAAATGCCTTGGTACACAAAATGCCCTTGTTGATACATTGGGTATGTAGTCAAATTAATTTTGTAGTGGAAGTGCCCTTTTAGTGAAAATGCCCTTATAATAAAAATTTCTAGGAGTGAAATCATCCTTGCAATAGAGATTCTCTTGTGGTGAAAATTCCCTCCTAATGAAAATGCCCTTGTAGAGAATATGCCCTTGTTGATAAATTGCGTGTGCACTAAACATTCCCTTGTATTGATAATGCCCATGTAGTAATAATACCTTTATAATGAAATATTCTAAGAATGAAATCACCCTTGTGGTACAAATTTTCTCATGGTGAAAATTCCCTAGTTCCCAAAATGCCCATATATACAAAGTGCTGTCGTACTAATAATGCCCTCATATTGAAACGCCTTGGTATTGAAAATGCCATTGTAGTGATAATGCTCGTATAATGAAAGTTTCTAGGAGTGAAATCACTCAAGTAGTAAAATTGCTCTCGTGGTGGAAATGCCCTTGTATTCAATATGCCTTTGATCCACAAATGCCCTCGTATTGAAAATGCCCACATATTGGAAAAGCCCTTGTAGTGAAATTGCCCTTGTAATAAGACATTATAGATTGAAATTGCCCTCGTAGACAAACCTTTGTCGTGGTGAAAATTCCCTTATAGTAAAAATGCCCTCGTAATCCAAATTTCTTTGTATTGAAATTGCCTTATAATAAAAATTTCTAGGAATGAAATGGCCCTTGTAGTCAAATTGTTGTCATGGTGAATATGTTGTTGTAGTGAAATTGCCATCGTAAAATATTTTGACTACAAGGCCAATTTTGCTCCTAAGATATCTTATTATGAAGGCAATTTCAATACAAAGGCTTTTTCAATATGTGGGCATTTTCACTCGGAAAGCATTTTTATTTTAAAGGCATTTTAACTACAAGGGGATTTTGGCCTTGAGAGCAATCTTACCACGAAGGCAATTTATCAACAAGGGCATTTTCTCTACGAGGGTGTTTTCACTACCACAGCATTTGCTCTATGAGGGCAATTTCAATACAAGGGCATTTTCACTCCTAAGTCAATTTCATTTTAAAATAATGATTACGACAAGGGCATCTTCAATAAAAGGGCATTTTCTCCATGAGAGCAATTTTACTACAAGTGCATTTTACTCCTAGAATTTTTCATTAAGAGGGCAATTTCTCTCCTCCAAATATTTATTACCAAGGCAATTTCATTACAAGGGCAATTTCAATACGAGGGCATTTTCAATATAAGGGCACTTTCACTACAAGGCCAATTTCACTTCGAGAAATTTTTATTGCAAGGGCAATTTCACTACAAGGGGATCTTGAATATGAGAACATTTTGACAACAAGGGCATTTTTAATACAAAGGCATTTTTAGAACAAGAGGAGTTTTACTACAAGAGTTATTTCACTCCTAGAATTTTTTTATTGCAAGGATATTTCCACTACAAGGGCATTTTCAATCCAAGGGTATTCTCTATAGGAGGGCATTTTGGATATGAGGGTTTTCCCAATACACAAGCATTTTCACTACAAGAAAATTCTTACTACGAGGGTGATTTCCTTCCTAGAAATTTTTATTATGAGGGCATTACCACAACAAGGGCATTTTCAATACTCCTAGAGATTTTTATTACAAGGGCAATTTCACTACAAGGAAATTTGGAATACAATGGCGTTTTTACTACAAAGGCATTTTCAAAACAAGGGATTTTTCCATACAAGGGCATTTTCACCACAAGAGAAAGTTTACTACTAGGGCAATTTCAATTGTAAAATGTCTTATTACAAGGATTTTGGCACTACAAGGGCTTTTTCAATAAGTGGGCATTTTGATACAAAAGCACTTTCAGTATAAGGGTATTTTCATTACAAGGGCATTTTCACTACATGGGCAATTTACCACAAGAGCAAGTTTACTATACAAACATTTCATCATAAAGCCATTTTCTCTACGAGTCCATTTTCACTACAGGGCATTTTCAGCATGAAAGCAATTTGTGTACGAGGGCAATTTTACTCCTAGAAATTTCTATTACAAAGGCAATTCTACTACAGGGGAGTTTTAAATACAAGGGGAGCTTAACTACAATAGCATTTTGAATATGAGGGCATTTTCAGTGCAAAGGCAATTTTAGTACAAGGACATGTTCACTCCTAGAACGTCTTTTCTACAATGACATCTTTACTTTGTGGTCACTTTTAGCACAAGGGTATTTTAATTTTGAGGCCATTTTGACTACAAGGGCATTTTAAGTCTATACACATTTGGAGTCCAAGGTCATTTTCAATCCTAGGGCATTTTGCTATAGGAGCATTTTCACTACAAGGTCATTTGCACAAACAAGGCATTTTTACTGCAAGGGCAATTTGACTTCTCGGCATTTAGAATGCAACTGAAGGACATTTTCACTACGAGGGCATTTTCATTACAAGGACAAATTTACACTAAAATCAACTTCATTACACAAGCATTTTCACTCCCAAGTCAATTTTACTTTGAAGGCATTTTCACCACAAAGCCATTTCCATTATGTGCTCATTTTCATTGTGAGGGCACTTCTACTATTAGGGCCTTTTCACTACTAGGGCTTTTATACTCTAGGACCTAGAAATTTTCACTACAAGGGCATTTTGTCTCCTGAAAAGTTTCATTGCAAAGGCACTCTTACTACAAGGGCGTTTTCACTAGGATGGCCTTTTCACTACAAGGGCATTTTTACTCCTTAAAATATTTCACTATGAGGACGCTAAGATCTCTTCCCTGTTGCAAGGGAAAGGTAGAGTCCGGATTGTTAGAGTAGTGAGAGTAGTGATTGTGCCTGATAGCAAGGGATAGGTAGAGTCCAGATTGTCAAATCTTCAAGGCAAAAGGAAGTAGCTGTAAGCTCAAAAATCGCGCCTTGGATTGTGTGCCCGAGCATCCCTAGCGATCCATACGAGCGGAAGCAATTAGAGGGAGATTTTGTCACTATTGGATGTCTATGTTTGATACAAAGGCCGTGGAGCTTGAAGAATGAGAAAATGATCCAAGAGCTGACTGAAGGAGTTCCAAACCAATATGAATTGACAGTGGGAGGTTGACCCATAGCCTTCACGGAAGAAGTGTAGGCGGAAGTTTACGGATTCCAAAAAGACAAATCCAGACTTGTCTTCCGAGCAAACAAATGCACGGTCGGAATGTGCCCTTTCCTACCAGGGAATTTTAAATACAAAGGCCTTGTTCAGAAAGCCCTTGTAGTGAAGTTGCCCTTGTAAAAGGACATGTGCGGGATAGAATTGGAGCCTAGCAAATCAGGCCCGGACCCATCCGAAAGGGTTTGCCCACATGCAACAGCCATCACCAAGGCACAAACAAGAAACAAGGAGGCTGGTGGTGAACTTGGAGGAGGTTTTGTCGGAGAAGGAAGTCCAAGGAGAGAAGGTGACCAAGAAATCGGAGGAGGAAGAGTCCGGATTGGAATCCGAAATGGAATCCAATTCACCTCCCGCGGCACAAAGAGTTCAGACCCGGTCAACAATGAAGTCAAGAGCCTCGAGGAGTCAAAGTGGTAGCAGCTCCAAGAAAGCTTGTAAAGGACAATAGTTAAGCTTGCTTTTTAGTTAGTAGGTAGGATTTGAGTTTGAGTTCCGGAATGGGTTTCCAAGCATAGGCCTGGGTTTCAGATTTGTAGGCTAGTTGCATTGGGGTCCCGGATTTTTTGGGCAGCCCATGGTTGGTTGCTTGGATTTACGAGATGATCCGTTTGTTTGGGATTTTGGGTTTTTAAAGGAGGTTTGGGTTGTTTTGTAGTCATTCCATCCTAGCATATCATCAATTGTATTTCATTCCTCTCTTAATTGGAGACCCCTAAGTGGGCAGCCTGGCTTCAATAATTGTGTATGGAGTTTTGTTCATCTGTTTGCATGAGGGTTGAGGTGTAAAAAGGACGGGTGAGGAGGAATCTGGATCGTGAGTTACCGGTCTGAGTGTAAGGTGTGTTGTGACGGAAGCTAGGTGAGCGAGTGAAAGAGCATAGTACCTTTAAAATACCGGGATGGTAATTTGAACGTAGAGTAGGAGTTGTGCAGATGCAAGTCCGGAACCCAAGGAAGGTTGCCATGTGGAGATAAGCAATCACCAGGGGAATATCGCCACTCAACGGAAGGTTAGCCAACTTCATTTAGTCTAGCAACTAGAAGAGAGCTCTCTCTCTCTGTTTCGGTTCTCTTGGATCTATTGTTGTAGTAAGGAAGGGTGGAAGCAATCCTAAGTGATTTGCTTTCCAAAACCAACCATCCAGAAAGTTGTGAGGACACTAAGATCTCTTCCCTACTGCAACTTAGTGATTTGAGTGTTGGTTTATGTTAGGTAATGAGAGTGAAGAGAGTGTGAGGAATATGAATGATGAGTCCCTATCCCTCTAGACAATCAAAGGTGGGAACCCCTGAGGGTAAAACAAGGGTACTAGAAAGCAATGGTTACAAAAGACAGAATCAGATTTGGAATTCAGACCACAATGGATTGGAATCCGGATGGTGCTTTCATCTAGAAATGAGAGAAGAGAGTTGGACAAATTGGAATCAAAAACCAAAGATTGCAGCAACATATTAGGATCTCTTGGGACAATAACTTGAATCATTTTATGACTTAATTGTGTTGTAGAGGTGCTTATGCCTAGCTACGCGAGCGACAAGGGCAATATAACAATGGGATCATTTTTTGTTTATAAGCCGTTCCACATCCAACCGGGCCACACCCATAGCTTCCATTCGCTTCCCTCCCAGCAATTTCAAGCACTTTTTAACTCTCTTTTCAAAGTCCTTTTCATCTTTCCCTTGCATTACTTGTTCGCTATCAGTCTCTTGCCCATATTTAGCCTTGGAAGCAATTTACCTCCCACTTAGGGCTGCATTTCCAAACAGCCCGACTTGTAGACAGGTCCTCGTGGAGCGACACATTCCGGGCGCAGATGGGGTTGTCACCCTCGATGACGTCCCTTTCCAAGAAACTTGGGCCTGGCGCGTCGTAGAAGGACCTTCCCCAAACTACAACTCGAGGTGCGAGGCACCATGATCTTCAAACTAGGCTCTTCCTGGTTCACTCGCCATTAGTAGGAAAATCTTGGTTAGTTTCTTCTCCTCCGCTTAGTGATATGCTTAAATTTAGCAAGTAGTCTTTTACGATTAGAGGTCTAATGCATGACGCAAGCCTCCATGACGGGGTGCGCTCAACCTGCACAAGGTATCCAAAGCCAACTGGGTGACGAAGCCAACACTTAGAAAATGCCCTTATAATAAGGCTTTATGAACTAGAACTGCCCTTTTATTGACAAATTAATGTCGTGGTGAAAATTTTGTCCGATTGAAAATGCCCTTGTATTAAAAATGCCCTTGTATTAAAAATACCCTTGTACTAATAATGCCCTTGTATTAATAATGCCCTAGTGTTAAAAATGCTCTTGTATTCCAAACTTCTCTATATTGAAATTGCCCTTATAATAAATATTTCCAAGAATGAAATGGTCCTTGTACTCAAATTGTTGTCATGGTAAAAACGCCCTTGTCGTGAAAATACCCTTACAGAGAATATCCCCTTGTGAATAAATTGCCTGTGTAGTAAAATTGCTCCCATTGTGAAAATGCCTTCATAACGAAAATGCCTTTGTATGAAATAGGCCCTCGTATTGAAAAATGCCCACATATTAAAAGAGCCCTTGTAGTAAAGTTGCCCTTGTAATAAGACATTTTAGGAGTGAAATTGCCCTCATAGTAAACTTGTTCTTGTCGTGAAAATGCCCTCGTTTTAAAAATGCCTTTGTAGTAAAAATGCCCTTGTAGTGAAATTGCCCTTGTTATAAAAATTTCTTGGAGTGAAGTTGCCCTTGTAGTCATATTGCTCTCATAGTAAAATTGCCCTCCCAACAAAATGTCCTAAGAGTAAAAATGCTCTTGAAATGAAGTTGACATATGAGTATATTTGGCCTTGTAGTCAAAATCCCCTTGTGGTCAAAATCCCCTCGTAGTCAAAATGCCCTTGTTGTGAACATGCCCTCTTAATAAAAATTTCAAGTAGTAAAATTGCCCTCGTAGAAATGTTGCCCATTGTAGTGAAAACATCCTTGTAGATAAAATGCCCTTGAGATGAAGTTGACTTTGGAGGAAACTTGTTGTTGGAATGAAAATGCCCCATGTTGTGTAAATGCCCATGTAGTAAGAATGTCCTTGAAGTAAAGTTGACCTTGGCGTTCAATTGATCCTAAAATGAAAAAGCCCTTATAGTGAAAATGCACTTGTAGTAGAAAGTTCTAGGAGTGAAATTGCCCTCAAAGTAAACTTGCTCTCCTAGTAAACATGCCCTTGTAAAGAGAAAGCCGTCATAGTGCAAATGCCCTTGCAATAAAATGGACTTGGGAATAATATTGTCCTGGGAGTGAAATTGCCCTTAAAATAAAATTGACTTTTGAATAGAATTGTCTTGGGAGTACAAGGGCCTTGTGGTGATAATGCCCTCGTTGTGATAATGCCCTTGACAAAGAATGTCCTTGAAATGAAGTTGACTTTGGAGTAAGTTTGGCCTCAATGTGAAATGGACATTAGAGTTAAAATGCCCTTGTAGTAATAATGTCCTTGGAGAGAGGTTGACCTCGGTTAAAATTGACCTTAAAGTATAAAAGGCCTTCCTTGGAGTGATAATGCCCTTGCATTGAAAGGCAGATGTATTGAAATTGCCCTCATAGTAAAATTATCCTCATGGAAAAATGCCCTTGCATTGCAAATGCCCTTGTATTGCAAATGCCCTTGTATTGAAATTGCCTTTGTAGTAAGCATTTTCTTGAGACAAAGTTGACTTAGGAGTGGAAATGCCCTTGTATTGAAATTGCCCTTGTAGTCAAAATTTTTGGGAGTGAAGTCGCCCTTGTACTAAACTTGCTCTTGTGGGGAAAATCCCCTTGTGTTGAAAATGCCCTTGTATGGAAATGTACTTGTAGTCAAATTGTAATGAAAAATTTTGGAATAAAATTGCCCTTGTAGTAAAATTGCTCTTGTAACAAACATTTCTAGGAGTGAAATTGCCCATATGGTAAATTGGCTCACCTAGTGAAATTCCCTTGTATTGAAAATGTTCTTGTATTGAAAATGCCCTTGTTGTGATAATGCCCTCATAATAAAACTTTATAGGAAGGAAATCACCCTCATAGTAAAAACTTTCTTGTGGTGAAAATGCTTGTGTATTGAGAAAACCCTCATATCCAAAATGCCCTCCTATAGAAAATGCCCACATATTGAAAAAGCCCTTGTAGTGCCAAAGCCCTTGTAATAAGACATTTTAGGATTGAAGTTGTCCTAGTAGTAAACTTTTTCTTGAGGTGATAATGCCCTTGTATGGAAAAAGCCCTTGTTATAAAAATGCCTTTGTAGTAGAAACGCCCTTGTATTCAAAATTTCCTTGTAGTGAAATTGCCCTCGTAATAATAATCTCTAGAAGTGAAATTGACCTCGTAGTGAAAGTGCCCTTGTATTGAAAATGCCATCGTATTGAAAGTACCCTTGTAGTAAAATTGCTCTTTTGGAAAAATGCCCTTGTATTGGAAATGCCATTATAGTGATAATGTCCCTGTAAAAAGAACTTCTAGAAGTGAAATGGCCCTTGTAGTAGAATTGTTCACGTGGTGAAAATGCCTTGTATTAAGTTATTTTCAAAGAGAAATTGCCTTGTAATAAAATTGCTCTTGTGGTAAAATGCCCTTATTATGAAAATGCCTTTGCATCAAAAATATCTTCATACTAGAAATACCCACATATTGAAAGAGCCCTTGGAGTGAAATTGCCCTATTAATAAAAATTTCTAGGAGAGAAATTGGCCTCGTAGTGAAAGAGCCCTTGTATTGAAAATGCCCTCGTAGTGAAATTGCCCATGTAGAGAAAATGCCCTAGTTCATGAATTGCATGTGTAGTAAAATTGCTCTTGTGGTGAAAATACCCTTGCAATGAAAATGCTCTTATATTAAAAATGCCATTGAAATAAAAATGCCCTCCTATTCAAAATGCCCCTGTAGTGAAATTACCCTTGAATACAAGGGCTTTTTCACCACAAGAGCAATTTCACTACAAGGGAAATTTTACTATAAAGGCAATTTCTTAAACTAGAGCAGTTTCACTACAAGGGCATTTCACCACAAGAGCAATTTGACTTCTAAAGCAATTTCCCTTCTAAAATATTTTGTTACAAGGTCAGATTCACTACAAAAGAGTTTTAAATTCAAAGGCAATATTACTTGCCGGGCATTTTTAATACAAGTACATTTTCACTACAAGGGCATTTTCACCTCAAGAGCAATTTTCACTACGAGGCCAATTTCATCCCTAAAATGTCTTATTATAAGGGCAATTCTACTACAAGAGCTTTTTCAATTATGGGGCATTCTCAATACAAGGGCTCTTTTGATACAAAAGCATTTTCATTATCAAGGCATCTTCACTACAAGGGCAATTTCACTACAATAGTCACTTTTTGTTACAAGGACAATTTTACTACAATAGAATTTTGAATACAAGGTCATTTTTCTTAAACAAGGATATTTTCACCACTAGCACAATTTGACTCGAGGGCAATTTTACTCTTTTGAAATTTTATTACAAGCACAATTTCACTAGAAGGGCTTTTTCCATATGCGGGCATTTACACTACAAGGGCGGTTTTTACCGCAAGAGCAATTGAAATACACAAACAAATTTATCAACAAGGGTATCTTCACTACATAGGCATTTTCACCACAAGAGCCATTTGACTACAAGGGCAAATTTACTCCTAAAACTTTTTATCACACAAGCAATTTCACTTCAAGGGCTATTCAATATGTAGGCATTCTCAATACAAGGGCATTCTTGATACAAAGGCTTTGTTACTACAAGGGCATTTTCACTACAATGGTATTTTCACCACAAGAGCAATTTTACTACACGTGCAATTTATCAACAAGGACAATTCTTCTACAGTGACAATTTCAATTGGAGGGCATTTTTATCAACAAGAGCAATTTGAATACAAGGGCAAGTTCATTCCTAGAAATGTTTATTGCAAGGGCAACTTCACTATAAGGGAATTTTGAATACAAGGGCATTTTTACTACAAGAGCAATTTTACTAGAAGGGCATTTTGAGCACAAAAGCAACACCACTACCAAGGCATTTTCACTCCTCGAATGCCCAACTACAAGGGAAATTTCACTATAACGGCTTTTTCAATGTGTGGATATTCTCAATACGAGGGCTTCTTTGATACAAATGCATTTTCATTGTAAGGGCATTTTTTCTACAAGAGTAATTTTGACTACACATGCAATTCATGGACAAGGCCATTTTCTGTATGAGGGCATCTTCACTACAAGGGCATTTTCACCTTAAGAGCAATTTGACTACTAGGGCAATTTTACTCCTAAATTTTTTTATTACAATAGCACCTTTCCTACAAGGAAATTTTGAATACAAAGGCATTGTTAATGCAAGGACATTCTCAAGACAAGGGCCTTTTCACTCCTAAAATGTCTTATGACAAGGGCTATTTCACTACAAGGGCTTTTTCAATATGTGGGCATTCTCATCACAAGGGCATTTTTGAAACAAAGGCATTTTCATTACAAGGGCATTTTCACCACAAAAGCATTTTCACCAAAAGTGCAATTTCACTCTTATAATGACTTATTACAAGGGTTATCTCACTAAAAAAGACTCTTCAATATATGGGCATTTTTGAAGCAAAGGCATTTTCATTATAAGGGCATTTTCACTACAAGGGCATTTTCACCAAGAGTGCAATTTCACTCTTATAATGACTTATTACAAGGGTTATTTCACTAAAAAGGACTCTTCAATATGTGGGCATTCCTAATTCGGGGGCATTTTTGAAACAAAGGCATTTTCATTATAAGGGCATTTTCACTACAAGGGCATTTTCACCAAGGCCCTTGTAGTGAAAATGCCCGCATATTAGAAATGCCCTTGTGTTTAAAAATCCCTGGTAGGAAAATTGCCCTTGTAATAAGACGTTGTAGGATTGAATATGCTCTTGTAGTCAAATGGCTCTCGTGGTGAAAATGTTGTTTTTTTGAAAATGACTTGGTATTAAAATTGCCTTTGTTGTAAAAAGGCCCTCGTATTTAAAATTTCCTTGTAGTAAAAGTGCCCTTGTGAAATATAACTCTAGGAGTGAAATTGCTCTTGTAGTCAAATTGCTCTAGTGGTGAAAATGCTCTCGTAGTGAATATGCCTTTGTAGTAAAATTGCTCTCATTGCAAAAATCCCCTTGTAGTAAAAATGCCCTTGTAGGTAAAATGCCTTTAGAATAAAACTACTCTCGGAGTCAAAAATGCCCACATTTAATAAAGCCCGTGTATTGAAATTGCCTTCATAATGGGACATTTTAGGAGTGAAATTGCCCTTGTAGTGAAATTGCTCTTGTGGTGAACATGCCATTGAAGCAGAAAATTATACAAAAGCATTATCACTACAAGGGCATTATCACTCCAAGGAAGGCCTTTTATACTTTAAGGTCAATTTTAACAGAGGTCAACCTCACTCCAAGGACATTATTACTACAAGGGCATTTTAACTCTAATGTCCATTTCACTTTGAGGCCAAACTTACTCCAAAGTCAACTTCATTTCAAGGACATTCTTTGTCAAGGGCATTTTCACAACGAGGGCATTATCACTACAAGGCACTTTTACTCAAAAGACAATTCTATTCAAAAGTCAATTTTATTTCAAGGGCAATTTCACCCTGAGGACAATATTATTCCCAAGTCAATTTTATTGCAAAGGCATTTGTACTACAAGGGCCTCGTTTTCTCCTAGACAATTTTATTGTGAGGGCATTGATACTATAAGGGTACTTTCACTACAAGTGCATTTGAACTACAAGGAAATTCATACTATGAGGGCATTTTCACTATGACGGCTTTCTCTTTACAAGGGCATGTTTACTAGGAGAGCAAGTTTACTTTGAGGGCAATTTCACTCCTAGAACTTTCTATTGCAAGTGCATTTTCACTATAAGGGCTTTTTCATTTTAGAATCAATTGAATGCCAAGGTCAACTTTACTTCAAGGACACACTTACGACATGGGCATTTTCCTTCCAACAACAAATTTACTCCAAAGTCAACTTCATCTCAAGGGCATTTTCACCACAAGAGCAAGTTTACTACGAGGGCAATTTCATTCCTAAAATGTGTTATTACAAGGGCAACTTTACTACTAGGGCTTTTTTAATATGTGGGCATTTCCAATACAAGGGCCTATTTCATACAAAGGCATTTTCAGTACAAGGCCATTTTCATAATGGGAGCAATTTTACTACACAGGCAATTTATTCACAAGGGGATTTTCTTTGTAAGGGCATTCTCACTACAAGGGCATTTGTATCATGACAACAATTTGACTACAAGGGCCATTTCATTCCTAGAATAATTTAGTACAAGGGCGATTTCAATACTGAAAAGTTTGGAATACGAGGGCATTTTTACTACAAGGGCATTTTTTATACAAGGGTGTAATCAATCCAACAAAATTTTCACCACGACAACAATTTGTCAACGAGGGCAATTTTAATCCATAATGCCTTATTACAAGGGCAATTTCACTATAAGGGCTTTTTCAATACATAGGCATTTTTATTATAAGGGTGTTTTTACCGCAAGGGCATTTTCACCACGAGAGCAATTTGATTACACAAGCACTTTATCAACAAGGGCATTCCCTATACGCGGTCATTTTTACTACAAGGGCATTTCCTATGCTAAAGCAATTTGACTACGAGGGCATTTTCTACGCAAAAGCAATTTGACTACGTGGGCACTTTCCACACAAAAGCACTTTGACTACGAGGGTAATTTTTCTCCTAGAATTCTTAATTACAAGGGCAATTTGACAACAAGGAAGTTTTGAATACAAGGGCAATTTTATTAGAAGGGCATTTGTGATACAAGGGAATTTTTAATACAAGGGCATTTTCACCACAAGAGGAAATTGACTACAAGGGCAATTTCAATTCATAGTTTTTTATTACACGGGCAATTTCCATTGTATAGAAAAGACCCTTGTATTGAGAATGCCCACATATTGAAAAAGCCCTTGTAGTGAAATTGCCCTTGTAATAAGATATTTTAGGGATTCAATTGCCCTTTTTGTAAACCTACTTTTGTGGTAAAAGTGCCCTTGTACCAAAATTGCTCTTGTAGTATGAACGCCTTTGTTTTCAAGATTCCGTTGTAGTGCAAGTGCATTTTGTAACAAAAATTTCAAGGAGTGAAATTGCCCTTGTAGTCAAATTGCACTTATGGTGAAAATGTCCACGTACAGAGAATGCCCTTGTTAATAAATTGCATGTGTAGTCAAATTGCTGTCATAGTGAAAATGTGCTTCTTGTGAAAATGCCCTCATAATGAAAAGTCTTTTTTCTCAAAAATTGCTATTGTATTGAAAATGCCCACATATTGAAAAAGTCCTCGTAGTAAAATTGCCCTTGTAATAGGACATTAGCATAGGGAAATTGCTCTCATAGTCAAACCACTCTTGTGGTGGAAATGTCCTTGTATTAAAAATGCTCTCATAGTGAAATACCCTTGTAGGAAAAAATTGATCTTGTGAAAAAAATACCCTAGTAGTGAAAATGCTTGCTAGAGATAATGCCCTCGTATTGAAAATGCCCTCGAAGTGAAATGCCCTCAAACTTAAAAGTGTCCTTGTATTTGAAATTTCCATGAAGTAAATTAGGCCTTGCAACATGAATCTCCAGGAATGAAAATGGCCCTTGAAGGCAAACTGGTCGCATGTTGAAAATGTGCTCCTTTGGAAAATGCCCTCGTAGAGAAAATGCCCCCTTGTTGATGAATTGCGTGTGTAGTACATATATTTTGGTAGTAAAACTGGCCTTGTTGTGAAAATGCCGTTGTAGTGAAATGGCCTTTGTACCCAAAATGCCCTTGTTTGGAAAATGCTCACGTATTAAAGAGGCCCTTGCAATGCAATTGCTTATGGTATAAGGCCTCTAAAGAGTGAATTGACCCTAGAAGTAAAATTGCTCTTAGGTTGAAAATACCCACGCGGCAATTAATGCCCTCCTAGTGAAATGCCCTCTTATTGAAAACTTGGCCTTGTATTGAAAATGTCCTTGAAATAAGGTTGACCTTGGAGTAAAATTGACCTCAAAGTGAAATTGCCCTCCTTGTAATAACGCCCTCATAGTGAAACATTTCTAGGAGTAAAAATGCCCTTGTAGTGAGAATGTCTTTGCAATGAAACTTTTCAGGAGACAAAATGCCTTTGTAGTGAAAATTTCTAGGTCCTAGAGTATAGAAGCCCTAGTAGTGAAAAGGCCCTAATAGTAGAAGTGACCTCACAGTAAAAACGAGCGTATAGTGGAAAGGGCTTTGTGGTGAAAATGCCTTCAAAGTAAAATTGACTTGGGAGTGAAAATGCTTGTGTAATGAAGTTGATTTTAGTGTAAATTTGACCTTATAATGAAAATGCCCTGGTAGTGAAAATGTCCTTCAGTTGCATTCTAAATGCTAGGAAGTCAAATTGCCCTTGCAGTCAAAGTGCCTTGTTTGTGAAAATGTCCTTGTAGTAAAAATGCTCCCATAGTAAAAATGCCCTAGGATTGGAAATGACCTTAGACTCCAAATGTGTATAGACTTAAAATGCCCTTGTAGTCAAAATGGCCTCACAATTAATGTGTGGGTAATCTCAATGTGTGGGTAATTACAATATGAGGGCTTCTTTGATATAAATGCATTTTCATTGTAAGGGGATTTTTTCTACAAGAGTAATTTGACTACACATGCAATTCATTGACAAGGGCATTTATTTTATAGAGCATTTTCACTACAAGGGCATTTTCACCTTAAGAGCAATTTGACTATTAGGGCAAGTTCACCCCTAAATTTTTTTATTACAAGAGCACTTTTCTTACAAGGAAATTTTGAATACAAAGGCATTGTTAATGCAAGGACATTCTCAATACGAGGGCATTTTCACTCCTAAAATGTCTTATGACAAGGGCTATTTTACTACAAGGGCTTTTTCAGTATGTTGGC
Organism: Antitrichia curtipendula; assembly: GCA_951230915.1. Taxonomy (NCBI): domain Eukaryota; kingdom Viridiplantae; phylum Streptophyta; class Bryopsida; order Hypnales; family Leucodontaceae; genus Antitrichia; species Antitrichia curtipendula. Next base: position 1,906,365 of record CATNWC010000230.1, on the reverse strand, counting down.
ATTCTCATTACAAGGGCATTTTTGAAACAAAGGCATTTTTCCTAAAAGGTCATTTTTACCAAGAGTGCAATTTCACTTCTATAATGACTTATTACAAGGGTTGTTTCACTAAAAAATATTTTTTCAATATGTGGGGATTCTCAGGAGGAGGGCATATTTGATAAAAAGGCATTTTCATTATCAAAACATTTTCACTACAAGGGCATTTCCAACCAGGCCCTTGTAGTAAAAATGCCCACATATTAGAAATGCCCTTGTAGTGAAAATTCCTTGGTAGGGAAATTGCCCATGTAATAAAACTTTCTAGGATTGAAGTCGCCCTTGTAGTCAAATGGCTCTTGTGGTAAAAATGTTGATCTATTGAAAATGACCTAGTATTAAAATTGGCTTTGTAGTGAAAATGCCCTTGTAGTGAAATTGCCCTTGTAGTGAAATCACCCTTGCAATAGAAACTCTCTTGTGCTGAAAATGCCCTTGAAGTGAAATTGCCCGTTTAATAAAAATTTCTAAGAGTGAAATTGCCCTCATAGTCAAATTTTGTCATGGTATAAATGCCCTTCTAGTGAAAATGACCTTGTAGAGAATATGCTCTTGTTGAAAAATGCCTTTGTAGTAAGCATCCTCTTAAAATGAAGTTGACTTTGGAATAGAAATGCCTTTGTATTGAACTTGTCCTTGCAGTGAAATTGCCCTTGTAGTTAAAATTTCTAGAAGAGAAATAATCCTCATACTCAACTTGCTCTCGCGGTGAAAATCCCCTTACATTGAGAATGCCCTTGTGTTGAAATGTACTTGTAGTGAGATTGCCATTGTTGAAAAGATGCTCTCATAGAGAAACTGCCCTAGTTGATAAATTGGCTGTGTAGTCAAATTGCTCTCGTGGTGAAAATAGCCTTGTAGTGGAAGTACCCTTATAATGCAAATGCCTTTGTCGAAAGAATGCCCTTGTAGTGAAAATGCCCACATATTGAAGAAGCCCTTGATGTTAAATTGCTCTTGTAGTATTACATTTATGGATTGAATTTGTCCAAATAGTGAAATTTGTGTGTTGGTGAAAATGCCCTTGTAGTACAAATGCCCTTGTGGTGAAAATGCCCTAGTAGAAATCTTGTAAGTGAAGTGGCCCTTGTATTGGAAATTTCCTTGTATTGAAAATGCCCTTGTATTGAAAATACCCTTCTAGTAAAAATGCCCTTGTAGTGAAAAATTTTACAATGGCAATTTCACTACAACAACATTTTCACCATTACAACAGTTTGACTACAAGGGCCATTTCAATCCTAGAAACTTTTATTATAAGGCAATTTCAATACCAAACAATTTGGATGACAAGGGCATTTTCACTACTAGGGAGTTTTCACCACCACAACAATTCGTCTACGAGGGCAATTTCAATCTATAATGTCTTATTACAAGGGCAATTTCACTTCAAGGGCATTTTCACCACAAGAGAATTTCTATTGCAAGGGTGATTTCACTTCTAAAATTTTTTATTACAAGAGCATTATCACTGCAAGGGCATTTTCAATAAAAGAATATTTTCACCAGTAGAGCACTTTTACTACACTGGCATTTTATTAACAAGGGCATTTTTACTACAAGGGCTTTTTCAATATGTAGGCATTCTCTATAGTAGGGCTTTTTTGATACAAAGACATTTTTATTACAAGAGCATTTTCACTACAAGGGCACTTTCACTACAATATTAATTCTACTACACACCCAATTTATCAACAAGGGCATTTTGTGTGCGAGGGCATTTTCACTAGGTGGGCATTTTTACAACAAAAGCAATTTGACTACAAGGGCAATTTCACTAAAAGGAAATATTGAATACAAGGGCATTTTTGCTGCAAGGGCACTTTCACTACAATATTAGTTTTACTATACACTCAAGTTATCAAAATGGGCATTTTGTGTAAGAGGGCATTTTCACTAGGTGGGCATTTTCACCACAAGAGCAATTTCACTACAAGGGCAATTTCACTCCTACAAATTTCTATGACAATGGCAATTTCACTTAAAGGAAGTTTTAAATACAAGGCATTTTTACTGCAAGTGGATTTTTAATACAAGGGCATTTTCATTCCAAAAATGTCCAAGTACAAGGGCAATGTCACTACAAGGTATTATTCAATATGTGGGCATTTTCACTATGAGGGCATTTTTATTACAAGAGCAAATTTAGTACACCGACTATTTATTAACAAGTGCAATTTTGCTACAAAGGCATTTTCACTAAGAGGGTGTTTTCACTAAGAGTGTCTTTGTAATGAAAATGCCTTGTATTAAAAATGGCTACGTTTTGAGAATGCCCACATATTGCAAAAGCCCTTGTAGTGACATTGCCCTTGTAATAAGACATTTTAGGAGTGAAATTGCCCTTGTAGTAAATTTGCTCTTGTGGAAAAAATGCCCTTGTATTGAAAATGTTCTTATATTCCAAAATCCCATGTAATGAATTTGCACTTGTTATAGAATATCTACTAGTGAAATTGCCTTTGTTTTCAAGGAATGGAAAAAATGCCTTGGTGTTCGAAATTGCCTTTGTGTTCAAAATTTCCTTGTAGGGAAAATGCCCTTGTAATAAAACTTTCAAGGAGTGAAATTTCCCTTGTAGTATAAATGTTGGCGTGGTGAAATTGCCCTTGTTGGAAAAATGCTCTTGTTGTTAAATTTTTTGTGTAGTAAAATTGTTCTTGTGACAAAAATGTCCTTATAGTTAAAGTGGCCTCTAGTGAGAATGCCTTTGAATGAAAAATACTTTAGTGAAGAAAATGCCCACATATTGAAAAAGCTTTTGGAATAAAATGGCCTTTGATTAATGATATTTTAGGATTGGAATTGCCCTTGTAGTAAAATTCAAAACTTTCCATGTAGTCAAATTGGTCTTATGGTGAAAATGCCCTTGTCGTGAAAATGCCCTTATAATGAGAACGCTGTTTAATTCAAAATGCCCCTATACTACACAGTCAATTTATCATAAAGCCATTTTTCCTATGAGGGCATTTCACTACAAGGGGATTTTCACAATGACAACAATTTGACTACCAGGGCAACTTCACTACAAGGGAATTTTGAATACGAGAGCATTTTTACTGCAAGGGCATTTTCACCATAAGAGCAAGCTTACTACAATCGTAACTTCACTCCTCAAATGTCCTATTACAAGGGCAATTTCACTACAAGGGCAATTTCACTACAAGGGCAATTTCACTGCAAGGGCTTTCTCAATAAGTGGGCATCTTCAATACGAGGCCATTTTTTAAACAAAGGCATTTTCATTTCAAAGGTATTTTCACTACAAGAACATTTTTACCAAGCAAACAATTATATAATACAAGCAATATATCAAGAAAGGCACTTTCTCTACAAAGGCATTTTCACTATGAGAGCATTTTTACCGCTAGAGCAATTTGACTACAAGAACAATTTCACTCTTAGAATTATAAATCACAAGGGCAATTTCACGACAAGGAAATTTTAGATACAAGGGCATCTTCACTACAAAGGCAATTTTAATACCAAGTCATTTTCAATAAAACGGCATTTTCATCATGTAAGCCATTTGACTACAAGAACAATTTCAGTCCTAGAAAACTTTATTACAAGGGCAATTTCCCTACAAGGGAATTTTAAATACAAGGGCATTTCTAATACAAGGGCATTTTAATACAAGGGCCTTGTTGGAAATGCCCTTGTAGTGAAAATGTTGTGATAATGAAGTTACCTTTTTATCAAAAATGCCCTTATATTGAGAATGCCCACAAATTGAAAAAGTCTTTTTTAGTGAAATAACCCTTGTAATAAGTCATTATAGGAGTGAAATTGACTCCTGGTGAAAACGCCCTCCTAGGAAAAATGCCTTTGTTTCAAAAATGCCCTCGTAATGAGAATGCCCACATATTGAACATACAAGGACACTTTCACCATGAGAGCAATTTTACTACAAAGGTGATTTAATTGCAAGAAATTTTCATTATGAGTGCATTATCACTACAAGGGTAGTTCTCATACGAGGGCATTTCCAATACAAAGGAAGTTTCACCATGTGAAAGATTTTACTACAAAGGCAATTTCACCCCTACAAATGTTTATTACAAGAGCAATTTTACTGCAAGAGCAATTTTACTCCCATAAATGTTTACTACAAAGACAATTACACTTCAAGTACATTTCAATTTGAGGGCATTTATAATACAAGGGGATTCTCACCGCAAGAGCAAGTTTAGTATGAGGGCCATTTCACTCCTCAAAATTTTAACTACAAGGGTAATTTCACTACAAGAGCATTTTCAATCCATGGGCACTTTCAATACAAGGGCAATTTTACTACAAGGGCATTTTTAGTACAAGGGCATTTTTACTACAAGGGCATTTCCACCTCAAGAGAAATTCTATTACAAGGGTGATATCACTACTAGAAATTTTGATTGCAAGGGCATTATCACTACAAGGGCATCTTCAATACAAAGGCATTTTCACCACATGAACAATTTTACTACGAGGGCAATTTCACTTCTAGAAGTTCTTTTTACAAAGACATTATCACTATAAAAGCATTTCCAATACAAGGGCATTTTTCCACGAGGGTAATTTCACTACAAGGACACCTTCAATACGAGGGCATTTTCAATACAAGGACACTTTCACTACGAGGTTAATCTTGCCCCTAGAGATTTTTATTACAAGGTCAATTTCACTGCAAGGAAATTCTGAATACAAGGGTGTTTTTACTGCAATTTAATAATAAAGGCATTATCACTACAAGGGCATCTTCAACATGAAGGAATTTTCAATACAAAGGCGTTTTCACCACATGAGCAATTTTACTACAAGGGCAATTTCACTTCTAGAAGTTCTTATTACAAGGACATTATGACTATAAAGGCATTTCCAATACAAGGGCATTTTCACAACAAGGGCAATTTCACCTAAGGGCAATTTCTCACCTAAAATGTCTAATTACAACGGCATTTTCATTAAAAGGGCTTTTTTAATATGCGGACATCCTCATTTTTACTAGGAGGGCATTTTCAATTCAAGGGCAGTTTTAGTACAAGGGCATGTTGACTCCTAGAATGTCTTTCCTACAATGACATCTTTAATTGTGGTCACTTTTTGTTGCAGCACAGGGCAAGTTAATTCCCTATTATACTCACAAAAATTGCTCTAGAGTATAACTAAGTGACTCCAAAGATCAAACCCATGAGATCTTGTGAAGTATCTAGCTTTATTAAGCACGTAAGCTCAATCGGTACCCAATTCCTACTTTTGGGTCTTAGATCTAAAACCAAAAACATCAAAACATCCAAAAAGCTGTGGACCAGATTTCTCCCACCTTCCGGTCCTACTAACTATCCAATCCGTAAAATTACCACAACCCCAAGATCTTACGACTTCCGGTCCTAGGTATCCTTTTAACCAATCCGCTCTAGACTATCCACATGTATCCTTACTCCTATTTGGTTTAGTTTTACCTCTATTTCACGATCAGAGAGGTCGTTGCTTGCTTTTGCAAGTGGTAGGCCCACCACTCTTTCCGTGACTTATAGTGGCTGAAGACCCATTGTCCTATTCTCTAACCTCCTAAGCTAATCCGGATCCGGTTTGGTCCCTCACAACAACCCAGATAGAAATCCAAATTGCAGGTCACACAAAGCCCCCCCGTACGATCCTCTCATACTACAACGACCTTGATGCCATTTACTATCCGTGCAAAGCTAGGTGGTCACAAGTGTACCCATCCATTCCAACATCTACTAAAGTTCTTTTGTTTACCAACTAGGGTGGTGAGACTTCATAGGAGATCGGACACTCAACCGAATTTCCCACCCGGGAGTTCTAGCACGACTAAGGAATCCCTCCCTATTCGTCGAGCCTAAAAACAGCTTTCTCACCCGGAATTTGAAATTCCAGACGTGCTAAGGAACTGAAGTTCACTCCCAACTCTTTGCTACCCACTCACATGCACTTAGAATCAGAAATGAAACACCAAGGGGAGAAATCATTCACAAACCGGCTAGCGCCCTCCTAACTCCTCACCATACAGCCTTGCCACGCTTGGGAGAGACGCACAACAAGAAAGCAAGTAGAAGACACGAGAAGTTTGCAAAAGGAAGACTCCCAGCTCTCCTCGCAAGGACCAACTTATATACAAAGAAAAACCCTAAAAGGCAAAAAGCCTGCAAAAGTCCGTCGCCATGCGACCAAGCTTCCGGTCCTACCTAACACTATTGGACCGGATCCAAATCAGGATCCGTGTCTGTCCTTCCTAACTAAAATACAATCCTATCTTACACCCTAGATCCTACTGGGGACTTTTGGTACCGGGTTCTGTCTGTTCAAATATTTTGTTCCATCTGTTCAAATATTTTCAGTACAAAAGCAATTTGACTCCTAGGGCAATTTCACTAAAAGGAAATATCGAATACAAGGGCATTTTTACTGCAAGGGCATTTTTAATACGAGGGCATTTTCACTCCAAAAATGTCCAATTACAAGGGCAATTTCACTACAAGAGCTTTTTCCACATGTCGAGAGTTTCAGTATCTTGGCATTTTCATGACAAGGGCACTTTTTAACAAGGGCAGTTTCACCACAAGAACAATCTTACTACACAAGCAATTTATCAACAAGGGCATTTTGTCTTCAAGGGCATTTTCACTACAAGGGCATGTTTATCAAAGCAAGATTACCAGGAGAGAAATTTCATTAATTACGGTTTTTAGAAATTGAACACAATGGCAATTTTATTAGAAGGGCATTTTGACCCCAAAAACAAGTATATTGCAAGGGCAATTTCAATCCTAAAATGTCTTATTACAAGGGCAATGTCTCTACAAGGGCTTTTTCAATATGTGGGCATTTGCACCGTGAGGGCATTCTCTCCACAAGAGCAAATTTAGTACACCAACTATTTATTAACAAGGGCATTTTCACTAAGAGGGCATTTTCACCATGAGCACAATTTAATTACAAGAGCAATTTGAAAATGACCTTGTATTAAAAGTGCCCTTGTCTTCAAAATTCCATTATATTGAACTTGCCCTTGTAATAACAATTTCTAAAAGTGAAATTGCCCTGATAGTCAAATTGCTCTCCTGGTGAAAATGCCCGTGTAATGAAAATTTTCTTGTAGAAAAAATGCCCTTGATGATAAATTGCCAAAGTACTAAAATTTCTCTTGTGGTGAAAATGGCCTTGAAGTGAATATGTCTTTATAATGAAAATGCCTTGTATTAAAAATGGCCACGTATTGAGAATGCCCACATATTGAAAATGCCCTTGTAGTGACAATGCCCTTGTAATAAGACATTTTAGGAGTGAACTTGTCCTTGTAGTAAACTTGCTCTTGTGGAATATATGCCCTTGTATTGAAAATGCCCTTGTATTGGAAAATCCCTTGTAGTGAATTTGCACTTGTTATAAAATATCTAGGAGTGAAATTGCCTTGGTATTCAAGGAGTGGTGAAAATGCCCTGGTATTCAAAATGTCTTTGTAGTGAAACTGCCTTTGTATTCAAAATTTGCTTGTAGTGAAAATACCCTTGTTGATGAATTGCCTTTGTAGTAAAATTGCTCTCGTGGCCAAAATCTCTTTGTAGTGAAAATGCCCTTGTAGGTAAAATGCCTTTAAATAAAAATGCTCTTGGAGTGAAAATGCCCACATATAGAAAAAGCCCTTGTATTGAAATTGCCCTCATAATAAGTTATTTTAGGAGCAAAATTGCCCTTGTAGTGAAATTGCTCTTGTACTGAACATACCCTTGTAGTGAAAAATTTTACAATGGCAATTTCACTACAACAGCATTTTCACCATGACAACAATTTGACTACAAGGGCCATTTCAATCCTAGAAACTTTTATTACAAGGCAATTTCAATACCAAGCAATTTGGATTACGAGGGCATTTTCACTACTAGGGAGTTTTCACCACCACAACAATTTGTCTACAAGGGCAATTTCAATCTATAATGTCTTATTACAAGGGCAATTTCACTACAAGGGCTTTTTCAATATGTGCGCAATTTCAATTCTAAAGCATTTGTGGATCAAAGGCCTTTCCATTATAAGGGCATTTCTACCACAAGGACATTTTCACCATGAGAGCAATTTCATTACATAGGCAATTTATCAACAAGGGCATTCTATGTAGATGGGCATTTTTTCTACAAGCACATATTTTACACAAGAGCAATTTGACTACAAAGGCAATTTCATTCCTAGAAATTTTTATTCCAAAGGCAATTTGACTACAAGGAAATTTCAAATACAAGGGCATTTTTACTAGAAGGGCATTTTCACCATGAGAGAAATTTGTTGATGAGGGCAATTTCACTCCTAGAAATGCTTATTACAAGGGCAATTTCACTACAAGGGAATATGCACACATTGATACAACAAAGGCATTTTTACTACAAGGCCATTTTCAATACAAGGCCATTTTCACCACAAGGGCAATTTCAATACAAGTGTATTTTCACCAAAATTGCAATTTAACTACAAGGACGTTTTTACTACAAGGACTTTTTTAATACAAGGGTAGTTCCACTACAAGGGCATTTTCATCAAGAAAGCATTTGACTACAAGGGCAATTTCACTCCTAAAATGTATGATTACAAGGGTAATTTCAGTTTAAGGGATTTTTTAGGATGTGGACATTCTCAATAAGAGGGCTTCTTTGATACAAAAGCATTTTCATTAGCAGGGCATTTTCACTACAAATGCATTTTCACCACAAGAGCAATACTACTAAACAAGCAATTTATCATGAAGGTCAATTTCACCATGAGGGCATTGACACCGTGAGAGCAATTTGAGTACGGTGGCAATTTGACTCCTAGAAATTTGTATTACAAGGGCAATTTCACTAATCGGAAATGTTGAATATAAAGGCATTCTCACTACAAGGGCGTTTTCACCACAAGAAAAAGTTTACTACGAATGCAATTTCACTGTTCAAATGTTTGATTACATGGGAAATTTCACTAGAAGGGCTTTTTCAATAAGTGGGTATGCTCAATACAAGGGCTTTTTGATATAGAGGGGTTTTCTCTACAAGGGTATTTTCACTACAAGGGCAATCTTATTGCACATGCAAATTATCAACAAGGGCATTTTTTCTACAAGGGCATTTTCACCACGAGAGCAATTTACCTACAAGGGCAATTTCACTCCTATAAGTTTTATTACAAGGGCAATTTCACTACATGGATATCTTAAACACAAGTGTGTTTCTATTACAAGGGCTTTTCTAATACGAAGGTATTTTCAATACAAAGGCATTTTCACTACAAGGGAATTTTCACCATGTGAGCAATTTTGCCACATTGGCAATTTATCTACAAGGGCATTTTAGCTACTAAGGCATTTTCACTATGATGGCACCTTCACCATGAGAGCAATTAAACAACAAAGGCATTTTCATTGCTTCAAATTTGTAGTACAAGGGCAATTTAACTCCAAGGACATTTTGATTATGAGGACTTTTTCACCGTTCCTCAACTACAAAAACAATGTCACTCCTAGACATTTTTGATTACAAGTACAAATTCACTACAAGGAAATTTTGAATACAACGGCTTTTTCTTTTACAAAGGCATTTTGAATATAGCGGCATTCTCTTTATAAGGGAATTTTACCTACAAGGGCATTTTGAATTAAACAACATTTTACCTACAAGGGCATTTTCACCATAAGAGCAATTTGACTACAAGGAAAGTATTGAATTTTACTACAAGGAAAATTTCAATCCTAAAATATCTTTAATCAAAGGCCATATTCCTACATAATAACAAGGACATTTTTCCTACAAGCAAATTTTGAATACAAAGGCAGTTTCACTACAAGGACATTTTGAATACCAGGGCATTTTCACTACAAGGACATTTTGAATACCAGGGCATTTTCACCACTCCTTGAATACCAAGGCAATTTCACTCCTAGATATTTTATAACAAGTGCAAATTCACTACAAGGGATTTTCCAATACAAGGGCATATATTCCACAAGAGCAAGTTTACTACAAGGACAAGTTCACTCCTAAAATGTCTTATTACAAGGGCATTGTCACTACAAGGGCATTTTCAATATGTGGGCATTCTCAATACGTGGCCATTTTTAATACAAGGCATTTTCATTATAAAGACATATTCACTTCAAGGCCATTTTCACCACAAGAGAAATTTTAGTACTTTGGCAATTTATCATCAAGGGCATTTTTTCTACAAGAAAATTTTCATTACACGGGCATTTTCACCAGGAGAGCAATTTGACTATCAGGGCAATTTCACTTTTAGAAATTGTTATTACAAGGGCAAGTTCAATATAATGGAATTTTGAAGACAAGGGCACTTTTAATACAAGGTCATTTTCAAATTGCTCTTGTAATTAAATTGTGCTCATGGTGAAAATGCCCTCTTAGTGAAAATGCCCTTGTTAATAAATAGTCGGTGTACTAAATTTGCTCTTGTGGAGAGAATGCCCTCACGGTGCAAATGCCCACATATTGAAAAAGCCCTTGTAGAGACATTGCCCTTGTAATAAGACATTTTAGGATTGAAATTGCCCTTGCAATATACTTGTTTTTGGGGTCAAAATGCCCTTCTAATAAAATTGCCATTGTGTTCAATTTCTAAAAACCGTAATTAATGAAATTTCTCTTCTGGTAATCTTGCTTTGATAAACATGCCCTTGTAGTGAAAATGCCCTTGAAGACAAAATGCCCTTGTTGATAAATTGCTTGTGTAGTAAGATAGTTCTTGTGGTGAAACTGCCCTTGTTAAAAAAGTGCCCTTGTCATGAAAATGCCAAGATACTGAAACTCTCGACATGTGGAAAAAGCTCTTGTAGTGAAATTGCCCTTGTAATTGGACATTTTTGGAGTGAAAATGCCCTCGTATTAAAAATGCCCTTGCAGTAAAAATGCCCTTGTATTCAATATTTCCTTTTAGTGAAATTGCCCTTGTAGTCAAATTGCTTTTGTGTTGAAAATGCCCACCGAGTGAAAATGCCCTTGTACACAAAATGCCCTTGTTGATAAATTGGTTGTGTAGTAAAATTGTCATTGTAGTAAAAGTGCCCTTGTAGTAAAAACGCCCTTGTATCAAAAAAGCCCTACTATAGAGAATGCCTACATATTGAAAAAGCCCTTGTAGTAAAAATGCCCTTGTCAATAAAATGCCAGTGTAGTAAAAGTGCTCTATTGGTGAAAATACCCTTTTATTGAAAATGCCCTTGCAGTGATAATGCCCTTGTAATAAAAATTTCTAGAAGTGAAATCACCCTTGCAATAGAAATTTTTTTTTGGTGAAAATGCCCTTGAAGTGAATTTGTCCTTCTAAGAAAAGCGAAATTGTCTTCATAGTCAAATTTTTGTCATGGTAAAAATGCCCTCCTAGTGAAAATGCCCTTGTAGAGAATATGCCCTTGTTGATAAATTGCATGTGCACTAAAAATGCCCTTGTAGAGAATATGCCCTGGTTGATAAATTGTGTGAGCATTAAAAATGCCCTCATATTGATAATGCCCATGTAGTGATAATATCCTTCTAATGAAATTTTTTACGAGTGACATCACCCTTGTGGTTCAAATTCTCTTGAGGTGCAAATGCCCGTGTATACAAAGTGCCTTGGTATTGAAATGCCCTTCTAGTGATAATAATGCCTGTATAATGGAAAATTCTAGGAGTGAAATCACCCTTGTAGTAAACTTGCTCTCGTGGTGAAAATGCCCTTGTGTTCAAAATGCCTTTGTAGTAAGCATCCTCTTGAAATGAAGTTGACTTAGGAGTAGAAAGGCCCTTATATTGAACATGCCCCTATAGTAAAATTGCCCTTATAGTTAAAATTTCAAGAAGAGAACTAGCCCTCATACTAAACTTGCTCTTGTGATGAAAACCCCCTTGCATTGAGAATGCCCTTGTAATGAAATATATTTGTAGTGAAATTGCCCTTGTTATAAAAATTTCTGGAAGTGAGATTGCCCCTTTAGTAAAGATGCTCTCGTAGAGAAATTGCCCTAGTTGATAAGTTGCCTGTGTAGGAAAGTTGCTCTCGTGGTGAAAATAGCCTTGTAGTGGACATGCGCTTATATTGAAAATGCCTTTGTCTAAAGAATGCCCTTGCAGTGAAAATGCCCACATATTGAAGAAGCCCTTGTAGTTGAATTGCTCTTGTAATAAGACATTTATGGATTGAATTTGCCCGAGTAGTGAAATTTGTGTGTTGGTGACAATGTCCTTGTATTGGAAATGCCCTTGTAGTAAAAATGCCTTTGTTGTATAAATGTGTGCATATTCCCTTGTAGTAAAATTGCCCTTGTAATAAGCATTTCTAGGAGTGAAATTGCCCTCATCAACAAATTTCTCTCATGGTGAAAATGCCCTCGTAGTAAAAATGCCCTTGTGGTAAAGATGCCCTAGTAGGGATTTTGTAAGTGAAAATGGCCCTTGTATTGGAAATTCCTTTGTATTGGAAATTCTCTTGTATTGAAAACTCCCTTGTATTAAAAATGCCCTTCTAGTAAAAATGGCCTCGTATTCAAAATTTCCTTGTAGTCAGATTGCCTTTGGAATAAAAACTTCTAGGAATGAAGTTGCCTTTGCAGTCAAATTGCTCGTGTAAAAAATGCGCTTGTAGAAAAAATGCCCATCTACATGGAATGCCCTTGTTGATAAATTGCCTGTGTAGTGAAATTGCTCTCATGGTGAAAATGCCCTTGTGGTAGAAATGCCCTTATAATGGAAAGGCCTTTGATCCACAAATGCTTTAGAATTGAAATTGCGCACATATTGAAAAAGCCCTTGTAGTGAAATTGCCCTTGTAATAAGACATTATAGATTGAAATTGCCCTTGTAGACAAAGGCATTTTCATTAGCAGGGCATTTTCATTATAAAAATACTACAACAGCCAATGGAAGATACGTGGAGAAATATATTGTCAAGGATCAAACATCTAAAGCTTCCGCATGCTAAACTTCAATTGATACATGTTGTAATAGAAGGTTTACGGTCACCGTCAACTCTAGTAGTCGTCTCTGCTCTTCGATTAACTTTTTGATGCCTAGGTTGTTAAAAAGACATCTCATGACCATAAGGGTTTATCAATTCATCTATAGGATATCGAATTCCAATCTTCAGAGAGCTCTTAGGGCTGGAGAAATCAAAGCAATTCCAACCAAAATTAGATGAGTAAATAAGCGAAGTTGGAGACATGCTGCTAGCAGATCAAGCTTATACCGTCAAATGGCCACTAACACCTCTTGAAGGTATATGCTAGATAATTCTTTGCAACACCATTGGTTCCTTGACTAAAAAAGCAAAGATTTAAAAACCAAACAAATAGTGATATACAAAGAAAACTAAAAAATCTTAGAATCACAATAGCACAATTGTAGAGGCAGGTTCATCAGTTTACTTAATTCAAATATCCTCTTTGTAGAAACATTTGAGTATTTTAAACATATTTTAAAGTGCCACCTAGCAAAATGAATCCTAATGAATACATAGATATGACTAAAGTCAAAGAGAATAAAAGAAATAGAAAAATGAGAGGCAAGTTACATCAACCTATATTGGAGGCCGTCGTTGTAGAGAGTTTAGCCTTGTACTTCAAATTAAGTTTAGTCCTGGCTTTCATGACACAATGCATGATAGCATCAAACACAGATTCCCTCAATGTAATTTCATCCAAACCTACATTCTAGACATAAGAAGCCACAAGCTATCTAAAGCTTTCCGCTTGTCTGCTTCATCTGCTTCAGCTGTCAACCAACCTCCTTGATTAGAAGCAAACTCTAGAAGATGGGACAAAAGTTCAACATAGTAGCTTGACAGCTACGCTCACCTCTTTTAGAGCTTTTGTCCACCGGTTCCATAGCTCAATGCAATGAGGACTAGACAAAAAAAATGCCAAACAATTGATCAACCTTGTTGAAAAGAGAAGGAAGTACATACAATCAGTTTTCTTGTATTCTATAATCCACAAATAAGGCTGCAGATTTACACAAATCAAAGCTCACCAACATTATTTTGGAAGAACAAATAGATGGCTCCTTTTAAGTCCATTGTTTTTAGCAAATTGTGTAGAATTGTATGTAGCTTGCTCTTACTTTGCAAAAAGATGAGGAAATTGATAAAAATATTTCTAGAAACTTGCCAAAAAAGAATGCTATGAAATGGCTTGGTGTCTTTGAGTGACCAAAATCCTAGTATCTAAATACCCAAGCACAAAATCTCACCTTAAGAAGTTTTTGTTTGGAAACACCAACATTCTGTTGCATCTAGGTCCCAAGCCAACTAAACCGTTTGAAATAACGCATGATATTCAAATAATGATATGTCTATTAAGTCAAAATGAAATGGAAGACTTCCAGACTAAAGCAGTGAGAAATTTGTAAATCACTGTACTTTCAAACTCAAGTACTCCTAGAGTGTAAGCACATACTTGTGCTATAAAGGTAAGCATGAAGTCTTCAATTTGATCAAGGTGAACAACTATATGAGCAAAGGCACTTACAAGCGTCACGGCATATTCCAATAATCCTTTACAACCTTCTCTAGCCCTACAAAGCTCTCATTTGTAAATGACCAGAGTATGGACCTAAAGTAGCAAAAGAACAAATGGTCATGGTTTACATGAGATGCCCATTATTATGAAAAAATTAGTTAAAATTAATGCCAAAACCATTGAAGAATACAAGATAGCCTCTTGACTTGAAAGAATCTTTGTCTAATGAGAACAAACCAGAACCTTGTTGCAAATCCTATAAGACTCTAAAATCAATATGCCAAAACGCAAGTAGAGTAACCCTTAATGAAGTGCCAAAGGGCTCAAAGTAGTGAAACGCTTGCTTCAAACTCTCCTTTCCAAAAAATTTCACAACAGCTCAACAAGCTCTCCTGTAGCTTGAATAGCTAAGCAAAACCCTTTTGGTTCAGCATCCTAAGCATTGAGTGCATCTGAAGTGCCCTTGACAAAAGCTTGTAACCATAGGGAATTTGATAAAGAAACTATTATACTGTAGCTATTGTTCCAAATACAAAATGGATCAAAGTTCAAAAATGTGTCAAGTCCTGACAAGAGCAAGAAACCAAAAGATGATAATCTACAAGAAATACATCAAATAGTCTATGTCACAAAATACCATGATTAAGAGAGCGAGAGTTACAATAACTTATCCATAACAAAGGGTTGCAACTTACATAAAGTTTGGGCATCCTTCATCTCACTATCTAATACAAGAATACTAAATGCCTACATTCTCCCATGAAAGCAAAGTAAAACCCATTGAAATTACAATTTTTTACTGATATATGGAATACTCTATATATTATGATGAGAGGTTCTAACTCAGCTTGCTTCCACGATGCAGCTTTGCATAGGAACAAATTGTTAGTTGGAATAGTTGGAACATTATTCACTACACTAAACCCAATGCTTCTGAACACCACTAACACATATAACTATCCAAAAGATTACTATAAATGTTGTTGTTATGATTACCACTAATCCAGACATTCATAAACAACCCTATACAAAATCTTCAAGATAGATCCACCCAAATACCAACCTAGCTAACACATACATTTTAACCATAATGCATCATATGTGTGATGATATAGTTGTAAGTTGGGAGTGTTGCATCTTGTATTGTAGCATTTACATATGTACTACAAAAAAAAGACAATCAATCGAAACCTTTGTCTCAATATATTAGATTATCTACTTTTCATATAGGAGCGGTAAATACCTTTCAGATGGTCATATGGCTTCAATTCTCCTTGTGGTACTAATGCCTGCTCAATTAACGTGGGTTGTAAGTGGGTGTTCTCTACCAAAAGGGATGCTTTGGGTTACACTGTGAGGTACAAGGCAAGGCTAGTTGCTAGGGGGTTTTCTCAAGTGGAAGGGGTAGATTTCTATGAGACATTTGCCCCCGTTGCCAAGTTTAGCACCATTCGGTGCATTGTGACTCTTGGGGCAGCCATGGACTTGGAGATGCACCACATGGACGTGAAGACGGCTTTTCTCAACCCCAAGTTGGAGGAGGTTATCTACATGGATCAGCCCCAAGGCTTTGTGCAAGAAGGCCAAGAGCTCCTCAAGTGCAAGTTGAAGAAAGCACATTACGGGTTGAAGCAATCGGGGAGAGCATGGTATCGAGACATTGATGCCATGTTTGTGAGGAAGGGCTTCCGTAGAAGCCATGCTGATCACTCCTTGTACACCATGCAAAGTCGTGAGCATTTGGTGATTGTGATCCTCTATGTGGATGATCTGATCCTCCTTACAAGTAGCATGACCAAGATGCTTGAAGTGAAGGCCATGCTCAAGAGGGAATATGAGATGAGTGACCTTGGGGAGCTGAAGTATTGCCTCGGAGTGGAGTTCAAGAGGGATAGGGCTGCCCGTACCATCACCATGAGCCAACACAAGTATGTTGAAGAAATTCTCAAGCGCTTCAAGATGGAGGAGTGCAAAGCCATAGGGACACCACTTGAGCCTCATGCCAAGCTGCCCAAGCTCACGGATGAAAAATGGGAGGAGGTGAGGGCTGAAATGCAAGGTGTGCCTTACAAGTCCGCCGTGGGTTGTTTGATGTATGCCATGGTAGCTACAAGGCCTGATTTGGCCTTTCCGGTGAGTGTTGTGAGCCAACACATGTCCAAGTATGGCCCCAAGCATTGGGCAGCGGTGAAGAGGGTGATGAGGTATCTTCAAGGCACACTTGGATTGGAGTTGCAACTTGGAGGTGCCCAAGTGTCGTTGCAGGGCTTTTGTGATGCGGATTGGGCTGGTGATGAGGCAGATAGGAGATCCACCACCGGCTACGTGTTTTTGCTTGGAGTGGGTGCCATTTCATGGAATTCCAAGAGGCAGCCCACCATAGCTCTTTCTACAACGGAGGCGGAGTACATGGCCATGAGCCAATGCACCAAGGAGGCCATTTGGTTGAGGCAACTCTTGGCTGATGTTGGCCTTGTTCAAGCGAGGAGCACATCCATTTGGTGTGACAACCAAGGGGCCATTGCTTTGGCCAAGAATCCCACCCACCACTCTCGCACCAAGCACATTGATGTGCAACACCATTTCATTCGCGAACGCGTGGAGGATGAGGTGATTGAGCTCAATTATGTGCCTACTCAAGCTATGGTTGCTGATGTGCTGACCAAGGCCCTCGGGAAGCCACAACACCAAAACTTGATTGGAAAGATGGGCCTTCGAGCCTTTGACCACTCTCAAAGTGGGAGTGTTGAAGAACATGTACATATTAATGTAGATGATGTACATTCAGCCCTAGGAGTAGCATTAGACACCTAGTTAGTGTTAGAGTTCATTGGGTATTGCTCATAGTCAAAGGCAGCCCATAGTGGTTAGTTATCCCACATGGTTTGTGGATATCTATGCAAGGCTTCTTACTTAAGATCACCCCCCTCATGGGTCTTTGTATCTTCCTACCATCTAAGAAAAGCCTTTCTTCCATTCACACCTTTGTAATCTCAATAACTATGCAAGGCTTCTTACTTAAGATCAGCTCCCTCATGGGTCTTTGGATCTTCCTACCATCTAAGTAAAGCCTTTCTTCCATTCACACCTTTGTAATCTCAATATCTCGCACCAAGCACATTGATGTGCAACACCATTTCATTCGCGAACGCGTGGAGGATGAGGTGATTGAGCTCAAGTATGTGCCTACTCAAGCTATGGTTGCTGGTGTGCTCACCAAGGCCCTTGGGAAGCCACAACACCAAAACTTGATAGAGAAGATGGGCCTTCGAGCCATTGCCCACTCTCAAAGTGGGAGTGTTGAAGAACTTGTACATAATAGTGTAGATGATGTACATTCAGCCCTAGGAGTACCATTAGACTCTTAATTAGCCTTAGTGTTGATTAGGTATTGCTCGTAGTCAAAGGCAGCCCATAGTGGTTAGTTATCCCACATGGTTTGTGGATAACTATGCAAGGCTTCTTACTTAAGATCAGCTCCCTTATGGGTCTTTGTATCTTCCTACCATCTAAGTAAAGCCTTTCTTCCATTCACACCTTTGTAATCTCAATAGAGCTTTGGCATAGGAGGTTTGGGCACTTGAATGTGAAGAGCATGAAGAGCCTCCAACACATCGTGAAGGGGCTGAACCTCTCTTCTTGCAAGCACAATTGGAGTTTTATGGTGTGCAAGGGGTGCATTGAGGGCAAACAAGCAAGGCAGCCCTTTCCCAAGGATGGGGCCACCTAGGCCACCAAGCCATTGCAGCTCGTGCATTCGAATGTGTGCGGGCCAATGAAGACCTTAACCATAGGAGGAGCAAGGTATTTCTTGACCTTCATTGATGACTTCTCTTGCAAGATATGGGTGTATATGCTGAAGCACAAGAGTGAGGTGTTTGGGTGTTTTGAGACTTGGAAGGCCCTTGTGGAGGTCCAATCCGAGTGCAAGGTGAAGGTGCTGCGGTCGGATAATGGAGGGGAGTATGTGTCCAAGGCCTTTGAGGAGTACTTGAAGGCCCATGGCATTGAGCACTATACTTCAGCACCTTACACTCCTCAACAAAACGGCGTAGCGGAGCGTGCCAATCGCACCAATGTGGAGATGGCAAGGGCCATGATTCATGCCCAGGGTCTCAAGTTTGAGCTTTGGGGGGAGGCGGTGTCAAATGCGGTTTATACAAGGAACCGGTGTCCCACCCAAGCCTTGACAAGCAAGACACCTCAAGAAGCTTGGAGTGGGATGAGGCCCAATGTGTCTCACATGCACACCTTTGGGTGCATTGCCTATGTCTTCGTCTCAAGTGTCAAGAGGACCAAGTTGGATGCCAAGGGCATCAAGTGTCTTTTCCTTGGCTATTGTGAGGGAACCAAGGCTTATAGGCTGATGTGTGTGGAGAGCAAGGCCATCATCAAGAGTCGAGATGTGACCTTCTTGGAGGATGGTGGAGCTGATCCCAAGCTCTTGGAGATGAGCCCAAGTGGGAGAAGTGATGGACCAGCCCAAAAGGTGGGCCCAACTCCAAGAGTGCACGTTGAAGATGGAGGAGATGAAGATGAGGAGCAAGGATGGGAAGATGAAGACTTGGTGGAGCCCAAGAAGAAGGTGGCCACACCCCAAGTGAAGAGATCAGCGGCCCCGTCTCCAAGCTCTTCACCAAGGGAGCAAGAGCATGATCAGCCCTTGCAAGAGCAAGATCAGGCTACAGAGGAGCCGCATTATCCAACAAGGACGCGCAAGCCGCTTGGAGATTGGTGGTTGAATCACATTCTTCCCCCACAACATGAAGAACATGCCAATGTGGCTTTCCTTGGAGATCCATCCACACTTGGAGAGGTGTTGCGTTGCAAAGATGCAAGCAAGTGGGAGTTGGCCATGCAAGAGGAGTACAAGGCCCTCATTGTCAAAGGGACATGGGAACTTGCACCCCTTCCTCCCAAGAGATCAAGTGTGGGTTGTAAGTGGGTTTTCTCCACCAAAAGGGATGCTTTGGGTCACATTATGAGATACAAGGCAAGGCTGGTTACTAGGGGGTTCTCTCAAGTGGAAGGAGTGGACTTCAATGAGACCTTTGCCCCCGTTGCCAAGTTTAGCACCATTCGGTGCGTTCTAACGATTGGGGCAACCATGGACTTGGAGATGCACCAAATGGATGTCAAGACGGCTTTTCTCAACCCCAAGCTCAAGGAGGTCATCTACATGGATCAGCCCCAAGGCTTTGTGGAGGAAGGCCAAGAGCATCTCAAGTGCAAGTTGAAGAAGGCACTCCCCGGGTTGAAGCAATCCGGGAGGGCATGGTATCGGGACATTGATGCCATGTTTGCAAGGAAGGGCTTCCAAAGAGGCCACGCGGATCATTCTTTGTACATCATGCAAAGTTGTGAGCATTTGGTGATTGTGATCCTGTATGTGGATGATCTAATCCTCCTTGCAAGTAGCATGACTAAGATGCTTGAAGTGAAGACTATGCTGAAGAAGGAGTATGAGATGACGGACCTTGGAGAGTTGAGCTATTGCCTTGGAGTGGAGTTCAAAAGGAATAGGGCTGCCCGCACCATCACCAGGAGCCAACGCAAGTGCCTTGAAGAGATTCACAAGCGTTTCAATATGGAGGAGTGCAAAGCCATAGGTACACCACTTGACACTCATGAGAAGTTGCCCAAACTTACCGATGAAGAGTTTGAAGAGGTGAGGGCTGAAATGCTATTGAGATTACAAAGGTGTGAATGGAAGAAAGGCTTTACTTAGATGGTAGGAAGATACAAAGATCCATGTGGGGCTGGTCTTAAGTAAGAAGCCTTGCATAGTTATCCACAAACCATGTGGGATAACTAACCATTAGGGGCTGCCTTTGACTATGAGCAATACCCAATGCACTCTAACACTAACTAAGTGTCTAATGGTACTCCTAGGGCTGAATATACATCATCTACACTAATACGTACATGTTCTTCAACACTCCCACTTTGAGAATGGTCAAAGGCTCGAAGGCCCATCTTCTCAATCAAGGTTTGGTGTTGTGGCTTCCCAAGGGCTATTGAGAGAAAGAACACCAAGCCAAATGTATTCCAATGAAGGGAGAACACAAACAAGTATAAGAAAGGGGTGTCAAGCCCATGGTAAGGGCTGCCCTCTTATACTACTACTTGGTGGCCTCTCAAGTGTCTTGCAAGTCCTTTCTTAAGCTACTTGCAAGCCACCTCTTGCCACCTCATGGATCACATGGCCGTCCAACCTCATGTGGCCCTCCACGTGTCTAGACACGTGTCGGTTCACAATCCTACCCCCTCCACGTGTCTTTGCCTACCACATGAAGGACACATGGCGATTCGCCAACATGCTTCTATCCACGTGTCTTTGCCTATCGTATGCATGACACGTGGCAATCCTACATCATTCTTGCTTTGGCTACGAACAACACCTATTCAAGGTTAGCCCATACTACAAGCATGCTACTTAATGTCTTTAACACTCCCACTTTGTATGTTGCCAAACATTGTCAAACCCATGTCCTTGCGAAGAACCTCATGTCGTGGCTTGCCAAGTGCCTTGGTAAGCACATCCGCCACCATACGCTCCGTGGATATGTACTCCATCTCAATCACATCTTCTTCAACCTTCTCACAAATGAAATGGTGTTGAATGTCGATGTGTTTGCTCCGTGAATGATGGATGGGATTCTTCACCAAGGCAATGGCGCCTTGATTGTCACACATGATGCGTGTACTCTTCTCTTGCTCCAATCCAACATCACTCATGAGTTGCCTTAGCCATATGGCCTCCCTTGTGCATTGGCTGATAGCCATGTACTCGGCCTCGGTGGTAGACAATGCAATGGTGGGTTGTTTCTTTGAATTCCACGAAATGGCACCGCCTCCAAGTAGAAATACATAGCCCGTGGTCGACCTCCTATCTGTTGCATCCCCTGCCCAATCTACATCACAAAAACCCACCAATGCAAGGCTCTTGCCTCCAAGTACCAACTTGGCATCCAAAGTACCTTGGAGGTATCGCATGACCCTCTTGACCGCTGCCCAATGTTTGGGGCCACTTTTGGCCATATGTTGGCTTACCACATTCATGGCAAATGCAAGGTCGGGCCTTGTGGCCACCATGGTATATATCAAGCTCCCCACCGCGGCTTTGTATGGCACATCTTGCATTTCCGCCTTCACACCTTCATATTCTTTGTCGGTGAGCTTGGGCATCTTTTCCTTCACATCAAGAGGTGTGCCAATAGATTTGCACCCCTCCATGTTGAAGCGCTTCAACACGCCCTCAATGTACTTGCTTTGGCTCATGGTGATGGTTCGGGCAGCCCGTTGCCTTGTAAACTCCACTCCAAGACAATAGTGTAGCTCGCCAAGGTCGCTCATATCATATTGGCCCTTCAACATAGCCTTCACTTCTACCATCTTGCTCATGGTGTTGGTTATGATGATCAAGTCATCCACATAGACAATCACAATCACCAAATATGCACTTGTTTGCTTGATGTATAGAGAGTGGTCCGCATGACTTCTCTTATAGCCCTCTCTTACAAACAATGCATCCACATCCATGTACCTCTTTCCGATTGCTTCAACCCATAGATGGCTTTCTTGAGCTTGCACTTGAGGTATTCACGGCCCTCTTGGACAAAGCCTTTGGGCTGGTCTATATAGATCACCTCTTCAAGCCAAGGATTGAGAAATGCCGTGATCACATCCATTTGGTGCATCTCCAAGTCCATGGCTGCCCCAATGCCCGCCATGCATCGAATGGTGCAAAACTTGGCCACAGGAGCAAAAGTCTCATTGAAGTCCACCCCTTCAACTTGAGAATACCCCTTGGCTACTAATCTCGCCTTGTAGCGCACAATGTTGCCTGATGCATCTCTTTTGGTGCAAAACACCCACTTGCATCCAATACTTGTACGATCACAAGGAAGATGAGAGAGTTCCCATGTACCTTTGGCCATAAGTGCGGCATATTCTTTTTGCATGGCTTGCTCCCACTTGCTTGCATCCACGCTCTTCATGGCTTCATCCACGTTGTGTGGATCTCTTGCATATGCCACATTGGCGTGCTCTACTTGCTCTTGAGGCAAGATGTGGTTCTTCCACCATTCTCCAAGCGACCTTCTTTCCTTGGTAGGATATTTTGGCTCGTTGGAGGCATCTCCTTGCTCATCTTCACTTGATGTTGAGCTTGGAGATGGACTTGTCTTCTCTTTGAGTGTTGGTGGTGTCTTGTCATGTTCCTCATCATCTTTGGGCAAAGCTTCCATGCTTGGAGATTTGTCCACCTCAAGCTTGGGTTCCTCCTTGCTCCCACTTGGACACATCTCCAAAGCATCACATTTCCCTTATTTGTCTTCCACAAAGGTTGACTCTTGATGATCTTTTTGGTCTTCAAACAGATGAGTCTATATGCCTTGGAGCCCTCACAATAGCCCAATAACAAGCATTTGATGCCCTTGGCATCAAGCTTAGAGCGCTTGGGACTCAAATCCAAGGCATATGCAACGCATCCAAAGATGCGCATGTGCCCAATATTGGACCTCCTTCCACTCCAAGCTTCTTGTGGCGTCATTGAAGCAAGTGCATTCGTGACGCACCTATTGAGAGTGTATGCCGCATTGGATACGGCCTCTGCCCAAAGATCATACATAAGGCTTTGAGCATGTAACATGGCACGAGCCATCTTCATAAGTGTGCGGTTAGCACGCTCCGCCACACCATTTTGTTGCGGAGTGTAAGGGGCTGAGGTTTGGTGTTGAATGCCATGCTCTCTCATAAAGGCCTCAAAGGCCTTGGACATGTACTCTCCTCCATTGTCGGACCTCAACACCTTCACCTTGTGCCCCGATTGGTTCTCCACAAGTGCCTTCCATGCTTTGAACCTCTCAAACACCTCACTTTTGCATTTGAGCATGAACACCCATATCTTCCTTGAAAAATCATCAATGAAGGTCAAAAAATACCTTGCACTACCCATAGAAGTGGTCTTCATGGGGCCGCATACATCGGAGTGCACAATCTCCAAACCCTTGACTGCCCTTGTCCCTCCATCGCTTGAAAATGGTTGCCTTGTTTGCTTGCCTTCAATGCAAACTTCACATTTCAAATTGCAAGAGCCTCTCTCCACTTGCATGCCTCCTACCATGCTTTGAAGGCTTTTGACACTCTTCTCATTCAAATGACCCAATCTCTTGTGCCATAGCTCCAATGAGTGTTGTTGGAGTGTTTCTTGCGCCAAACACGCCTTGCTTGTGCCATTCACGCTCTTGAACCTCAAATGATACAAGTTGCCCTCTTTTGGTGCGGTCACAATCATCTCTCCGTTGGGTGTACCCAAAACACAACCCTTGTTGTTGAATTGCACCTTAAAATGTTGTGACACCAACTTGGTCACCGAGAGCAAATTGGCATGCAACTTGGGCATATGCAATGCATCTTAGATGCGAATGGTCTTCAATTGACCCTTCACCTCCACCTCCACCACGATGCACCCCATGCCAATTGCGTCCACCATGTTGTTGTCCCCCAAATACACTTTGCGGTTGTTAATGGCAGATTATGTGAGAAACGCTTGCCTATGTGAAGTCATGTGTTGCGTTGCACTTGAGTCAATAATCCATGTCAACATGTCGGTGTTGTCATATCCATCATTGGCCGCAAACGCAAAGTCCTCCTCCACTTCGTTCACACTAACCTTGTTTGCACTTTCTTTCTTGGGCAACCTATAAAACCTTGCAAGGTGGCCGGGCTTACCACAATTGTAACACGTGCGTGTCTCTTTGCGTGGTTGTGAGCTCCCCCCTTGGCCATATTGTGAGAAGAATGCTGCCCTTCCTTCTTGGGGCTCATTCTCCTTGCTTTTGGACACCTCATGCATCAATCTTGCCGTGATGAAGTCAAGAGTGAGCTCCTCCATAGGTCTTGTCTTCAACGCCATGATGAGATACTCATAAGAAGGTGGCAAGCTGTCAAGTAAAGTCATAACAATGTCACCATCCGTGACGGGCACCTCCAAACAAGCAAGTTGGTCCGCCAATGCCTTGACCTTGTTGATGTGGTCAAGCATGTCTTCGTTCTCTTGCATCTTGCACGTGAAGAACTTGCGCCAAATGAAGAGCATGTTGGACAAGCTCTTGGTCTCATGAATGTTGCAAAGCACCTTCCATGCTTCCGCGGGTCCTTTGCATGCTCGAACATGTGCAAGTTGCCTATTGACAAGATTGTAAGCAATCATGGAAAAGGCCTTCTTGACCCTCCTCTCATAGGCCTTCTTGACTTTGACATCTGCATCGGTTGCAGGCACCTCCTCTGTGCCCTCCACAATCTCCCACAAGTCTTTCTCGGCCAAAACCATCTCCATCTTGAACTTCCATAGGCCAAAGTTGTCTCCATTGAACTTGTCAATGACTCTTCACTTCGACTGAATGCACGAACCTATTTTGGTCGTCGATTAGGGTTTCTTCAGCGTGGTTTTAAGAGGAAGATAGGAGCTCTGGAGGAGAGGCTTAATCTTGGTGTCAAACCAACTTTTCATGGACGACTTGGTTTCAAAGTCTAGTTTCAGTAAGACATCGAAGGCTGAAATCTGGAGTAGGTTCAGGAATGAAGGATTCTTGGATGTGCCCACTCTTCAGAGGAAGGACCGCCTTGCAAATGATGCTTGCATTGCCTCTCTACGAGCGGAGGTAAGAGAAATGCATCTGAAGGAGACCGAGCTGAAAACTCAGCTAGAGATGACGTTGGTGGCCCTTGACGAGGAGAGATTCCTCCGGCAGGAAGTCGAGGCGAAGGTTTCAAGCCTAACAGAGCAGTTGCAAGAGGCCGAAGAGAACATCTCAATGGTAAATTTTCTGCTGTATGTTTGTGTGCTATAATTTATCATTTGGAGTTTACTGGCGTGTACTGATATGGGATCGTGGCGTTTTGGCTTTTCCTTTTGGCATGAAGAAGACTGAGCTAAAAAGTCAACTCGATGATGCCCGTCAGATGATTGCTAAGCTCTTGGCGAGGGATGACGAGCAATAGTCATGCTCATTGGAACGACTCCAGAAAGCCCAAGAAATTGAGAGGCACCATAAAGAGGAGTAAGAAGAGGAGTTGCATTTACAGTTAAAGCTGGAGTCGCTTGAGGTGGCCCTTGACGAGGAGAGATCCCTCCGGCAGGAAGTCGAGGCGAAGGTTTCAAGCCTAACAGAGCAGTTGCAAGAGGCCAAAGAGACGATTTCAAAATCGAAGGCGGCTAGCGAGGTTTCAGAGACTACGTTCTTTGATGCTGTGTCCAGGCTGTATACTCTAGACCAGAAATCGATACGTCTTAGCGAGCGATTGGATGAAGACGAGATTGTAACGGAATTCTTGGAGAATCATCACCTGTATTCGATTGAAAAGTTTGATGTATTGCAAGGGAAGCACTCGAAGCCGTTGGAGGAGCTGAAGAGAAGGAAAGAGAGAGAGCGGATCTCGAAGAGGAAGATCGAGCGCCTTGAACGCAAAATAGTGAAGGAGCAAGAGCTCTGTGAGATAGAACAAGAGTATTCTGATCTGGAGGAGGGAGGTGCGGTGGACGAGGTGAAAAGGCTGGTTCCTCAGCACAAGCTGGAGAATACAAAGCGGGAGCTAGAAGTTACTTATAGAGAAAATTTGAAACTCAAGGAAGAAAATTCTGAGAACGACCTTACGCGGTGTCAGGCGGAATCCGAAACTGTCCTGGCCATCAGCTCTATTCAAGCAGAGCTTGTGGACTTAAGACCTAAAGCTGAAGTATTATTCAAAGAGCCTGCAGTATTGAAGGGAGCTGTGGCAGAGCGTATAAGTGAGCTGAATAGTATCAGGTTGATGTTGAGGGATGGGAAGATGAGAAATTGGATGTGATCGAAAAGTATGAGATTATTTTGAGAGTGAAGGACTCTGAAATCGAAGCTCCAGCAAAGGATTTGCTGAGTGCCACAGTCGAGCTGGTAGATTCTCTTGTCGAAGGCGATCAAGCCCTCAACAAAGTCTGCTTGGAGACGGAGCAGATATCCTGCAAGTACATGCCTTCCTTATCAAGATCTAGCCCAGACCGTATGCATCATTCCAGGACGAACGAGAAAAGGAAAGCTAAGGGGCAACTGAGACAACGATCGCAGCATGCGCAAGAACTGGAAAAGGACGTGGAGGGAAGAGTTGAAGTTCTGAGTGAGACAGCAAAGTCCTCAAACCAAGCACTTCGTAGGTCCGAGAGAGTGGCTAACATAACACGTTCTGGTAAATTTGCAAAGAAAGGGGGATTCACTCATAAGTGGACCTGGGCCGAGGACATGGCCCTTGCAGAGTGAATGTTGAAACATGGTTCTAGATGGTCCTTAATTGCTAGGTCTAATCCCATTTTAAGGGACCTTGGTAGAAAAAGATGCTGCCAAAGATCCAAATCAATGGAATTTAAGATGTTGATTTGAATAGATGGTTTTAGATGGTCCTTGTTGCTTGAATTCGCATGTGCTACCTGTTCGTTGCTAGCACCTTACGATTTTACGACTTTCCTCAGGTTTGTTATCGTATCACCTCTTTCCATTGAAGGCTTGGATCAGTATACTAGACGAGGATTGAGAGAGCGAGAAGGGCAAGAAGTTTGTGCTTTGCGGCCTCTAGAGTTCGAGAGGGCATTCCTGGACGCGCTCCCATCTGCACAAATGTGAGTGCTAATCGGGCATTGAGAGAGGGGAGAGGCCCTCCTGTTGTAGAGACTGCAGATCTCGCATCTGAGAGTTCGGTGAAAAGCAATGAATTAGGGTTTTGGTGTGCAGAAACACTTACTGATCTTCTGATTGGAGACTTTGGCAAATTACTGAAACTAAAGTTTTGAGTATCAGTTTGAGCTTTTTAGCATTATTTGAATTCTAAATTTGATTTGTGAACTTCAAAGAAAGCGTTTTTGAAGAAACAGCCTATGATTTGCAACTTTGTCAATAACATGGAATCAGAGCTATGGTGTTCTGAAATTTCGTTGAAGCCAAGGGTTTAGCGTGGGTTTGAGTTATATCGCGATCTTCTCTTATTCATTTTGATTTTTCTCTTTTTTACGCGCATTCAAGGAACAGCTCACGGATCTTAGGATTGAAGACTTTGACAAATTGTTGATCCTAAGGTTTAAGTATCAGTTTAAGCTTCACAGCATATTTTTTAACTTGTAATTTCACTTTTGAACTTCATGAAGCGGTTTTAAGAATCAGCTCATGATTTGAGACTTTGGAAATTTTGAATTATTTTTTATTCTGTTGAATCAAGGGTTTAGGAGCAGTTTAAGTTTCATCGCACTCTGTTTTTAACTCTCTTTTGGACCTTGTAAAGCGTCTTTCAAGAAACAGCTCACGCATCGCACGATTTCAGACTTTGGCAAATAGAATTGAAAGAGGATTTTTAGTGACGAAAATCTACTGAATGAAGGGTTTTGTATTGGTCTGAGTGAGCTGAACCTACTGCATTCATCTTTTGTATTGCAATTGTTGACTTCATAAATCATTCCTAACGGACACTCCCTAGAATCTTTTATGTCTTTGAATGCTGCCCCCTACCCTGCTCTTTAGATTCTGCAAGTATTGGCTGTCAGGTTTCGTCCAGCAAGATCTATCCTGGTGACAGTATTTCGATGCTATCACATTCGTACCTGAGCGTGGTTCTTTTGCTTATTATAGTTGAGAAACTGGACCATTGAACAATATGATGAGCTGATCAATTGTGGGAACAATTGGATAACAGATATGAGAAGAGCTATATGTATCGAGACGTTGTGACTCACCTGGCTGTGTCTAGAGCAGATTTTTTCAGAATCGGAAGTTGTTATGGTGATTTGTTTTCTCTATTCTTGGAGTTGTGCACTTGATCAATGGCGAGAACTGGCATTAATTAGTTGTGTGGTATCATGCTGCTTCCAAGAGACGGTTAAATAAATGAAACTTTGTCTTTGTCTGGTCCAACGTTCTGATAGTTTTTTCTGCATCCTACAGGTCATATCAAGTTTTGGTCAAAAAGGGCATGGGGATCGAATTTGTTAAGCATTTCCAGTCACACTTGGGTCCCATATGTGGACTTGCTGTAAGTTTCTTGTGTTTTTTCAACATGGATTTGTCTGATCTTGAAAAATTTGGTTATTATGAATGTGTAGATAAGTGAGAATTTCAATGTAATTTGCCCGATTTTCTTGCAATATGAGCTTTGAAAACATTCCATCCATTTCTATTGACATGGTTTTTACTTATTGATATATGGGCTGTTGTGATCTAGTCGTGGACTTCATTTTGACGCCAATGTTATAGTCACTAATCTGCTGCACAAGTTTGTTCATGATTCGTGAAGCTTATTTTCATGTTTAAGTGAGTGCAGATGGGTTGCTGTGTTGCACAATATCCGATGACGAGGCTGTCAAGATGTATGATGTGATCAATTATGACATGATTGCCATGCTGAAATTAATGTTCATGCCGCAAGTTGTTGAGTGGGTATTCAAGCAAGGTGATGCAAGGGCCAAGCTTGCAATAAGCGACAAAACCTCTCCGCATGTTTACATTTTATATGCACGATCTGGTAGCAACAAGCCCATAATATCGAAGCATATTCACATGGCTCCGATGAAGATCTCGAAGTTTTGTCCAACATTGGATATTGAAGTTTCTGCAGATGCCAAGGCTCTGCTTGAATATTGGAGCCCTGAAACCTTAGAGTTCCCTAAGCACGGGTATTTATCTCCTTTTTTTTCTCTATTGCCTTGGAAATTTGTACTTGTTTTTAAGGTTTTGGGGGACTCCACGTTTTTGTTCTTTAAAGAAATGTGACGGGGGCTTTATTTTCTTGGGATTGTTTATTCTCAGCACTATTGATTGATGGGTCGTTATCTTTGACTCCGTCAAAATCTATGACGTCTATGCGTGTCAAATATAGGGTTTAAGTGGTGGGAATTGGAATGAATAAGGGTAATGGTGTAGTTTGCAGTTTAAGTTCTAGACGGAGGCTGATCTGTACGCACTTGCGAAAGCAAAGACAACTGTGTCCTCCCGTGAGGTCTGTACTCATTCCCCGTCTTGCATGCACACTTGCTGTTTGTTGAATTACCTCCTTATATCCTGCATATGTCAGGAGAACCATAGCTTATGTGTATTCTGACAACTACTTCAATTCTCAACTTCTGTAGAGTGAGTACGAGATCAAGAATGTAAGGCTTGTATTCTTGAATTGCAACTGAACTTGTGGGCGTGTCTTTAATGGTAGAGTGAATGGATCTTACTGTGAGCAAGTGAGCCCTGATGGGAAGCAATTTGTAACCACATCGCCTGATAGAAGGATTCGTGTATTTTGGTTTTCCACTGGAAAGTTACGGCACACAAATGATGCGTCACTTCAGGTAACGTGCATGATAGCGCCTAAGTACTTTATGGTTATGGTTATGTTTGTGGTTATAGGCAAAAGAGAGTTTGGTGGGTGAAAAGAGCTTTTTAACTTTGGGAACTTTGTATTCATGAGGAGAAAGGAGGGCGTGTAGGTTCGCCCAACCAGGCATGGGGGAGCACTGAAATTAATTGAAAACTACGTCATATTTGGGTCATTCTTGAGCTTTTGAAGCCTTGTCTGTGCCAGATGATTTAACATCGGACAAATTCTTGTCGTACTTCATGGTTAATTAACATCGGACGAATTCCTGTCGTACTTCATGGTTAATTAACATCGGACGAATTCATGTCGTACTTCATGGTTAATTAACATCGGACGAATTCATGTCGTACTTCATGGTTAATCAACATCGGACGAATTCATGTTGTACTTCATGGTTAATTAACATCGGACGAATTCATGTTGTACTTCATGGTTATTGGAATTTTCTAAAGAGAATTGAAAATGGTGTTTCGCGATATTGCAGGGCATACCGTGAGCGATACGTGGATCTGTACATTTACAAGCTTGAGAGCTTGGAACGTGGCCAGGTTTGTCAAAAATCTTCTCTAACAAACAAACGTAGTGATTTTTAGCATATTTGTGTGAGTAGAGAATGGAACCGTGCTATGCATTCTTGTGACTAGTGAACGCCAAGCAGCAATCGTTTATTAGAGACAAAGTATTGTTTGTTTTGTGTCTTCTTGATATGGGCTCATTTTGATCAGGAAGATTCAAGATAACACTGATAAATGTCCTTGCATTTAACTATTTCTGCATAAGGCGTACTGTAGCCTTCTAGGGGGGAGTCAGCGGAGTTGGAAGAGATTGAGAGACCATTTGAAATGGGCGAAATTTTTTTCTTCAAATTGTTAGCCGAGAAAGAGGCCTCTTGTGGTAAGCGTTCTCCACAGCACTGAGATCTTTTCTTGTTGCAGCTCTGTAAGGTCGTCATTTTTTGTAGGTTGATTTTATGTAGGTTGTCATTTTTTTTATGTTTGAGGTCCAATATATTATTGTAATAATGCTTAGGTTGATTTAGAGAGCTAATTCAGTCATTTGGGTTATGAAGAGGTTCTCTTCTTTACATGTATGCCCATATGCATGATGAAATTCGTCTTGGCTTTACAATTTGTCATGGCTTGTCTTTTCCGAACTTTATCTAAGAAATATGACACCAGGATATCAATGGAAATGCTGCAACACTTGAGGATGAAAGCGGTGGTGGAGCAGAGGGTCCGACCGCAGAAGACCTCCTTACACCTGAACCTGCCTTTCAACAAAAGGGTTGGCTCAATTGGCTTTGGCTAGGCATGCTGGGTGCAGCTGAATCTCTCCTGCCCTGATGTAGGACAACTATTTCCTCAGGAAATAATCAAGGTGAGATGAACCGCTCTGTTATTGGAAAGAGAGTAGTCATGCTTATTCGTTTAGAGCAAGTGTCTATTTAGATTTTGGGTTGAGGAGACTAAGAAGAGACTCGAAATAGGGCGAGTTCTATGCTTGGAGCATGAAAGACGATTTTCTGAGCTGCATCTAACACTGTCAGAATAGAATGCTGAGCTTGATTCTCTTCCACGCAAGGTTGCCAACCTTTTAGCACAAAAGGTTTGGTCCCTTTAACGGATTCATTTTAGGACATCATGAACTTTCTCCAGCGTAGTTGTATTCCGTCTATGAACACGTTTTGTTGTATTTTGAATTCACTATCGATATTAGTTCCTATGTTATATCCACTTTAAAGCGCATCACATGTATGGGTGTTTTACGTTGCTGTGTGCGATGGAAACCTGCTTATGAGTCTATGATTTTTGTTTTAGAGGAGAAGAGCTTACAGCTCTCAGCTGCTGATTGCTCTCTACATTCAAGCATGGCAAAGCTCGAGAAGTTGAAGCATGAGAGCACAGTTCTGCCGGTGAAATTCACAGAACTTCTGATTTAACGCAAGAGCATCGCAAATTGCATATAATCATAGTGAAATGCTAATTGTAGTCACCGTGAGACGTTTCAGGGACTGAAGGTAAATCTTGAAAAAGAGCTTGCGATAGCAATAGCTTACCCAGCCGCACTGGAACAGTCTTTTGACAGGTGTAAGTGCTCTTGAATCAAAGCTTATTGACCCTCCTAGTGTAGAAAAATCTCTTAGTTTTCTGTACGCTAGGGGTCTTTGAGGATGTGGTCATCTCACATAGATGGAGGGCTTAATTTTGAAAATATACTAAATCCTCTGAGAGTATCAGAAGTTGATTTAGAAGGAGAAGACCTAGAAGAAGTTGAAGATCTAGAGGAAGTTGAAGACCTAAAAGAAGTTGAAGATCTAAAAGAAAAGTCCAAGATCTCATCATCAATTTCTTCTAGGTCTTCAATTTCTTCTAGAAATTTAAATGTGGAGGTCCAAGGTTGGGTCCGAGTTGAAGACATGGACTGAGGAAGTCAATAAGGCTCTTAACAAGAATTGGAGAGATTTGGGAAGAAGTGGAAAAAAATTAAAAACATCTTATCCTAATGCCTTATGGGAAAGGAAGAGCACGGCTATCAAAAATTATTGGAGCACCAAAGAGGAAAAGGAAAGCTTTGGATTGAATCACGATTGCATGTTGTTGCTCTGAATGCTGTAGCAAGCCAGCTAGCCGGGAGTTTTTGGCAGTTGCCAGAGTGGAGTCCTTTTACCGGTTTGATTTTAGCTTGATGTTGGTTATTGGCTTGGGCAGGTGTTGTATCTTGAATTTTCTTTCAATTTGAAATTGAATAGGAAGCTACATATCTAAATTCTTTCAAGAATTTGATGAAGTTTACCTAGATGCAAGAATTTTTCAATGTTCATCTTCAATTGCACATTTTGTTAGTGTCAGTGACCATGTTTTGTGTTTCTAGAACCTCAATTTTGTCACAATTTCTAAACAATTTGAGTGGTTTCATTGCTCTAGGTGGTTGAACGATTAGTTGTTCGCAGAATTAGTGTTTGGGTTTTGGTGATTTTCATGTACATAATTCCATTACCTGCCACATTTAATTATTTTTTAATTACTTTTTAACGATCTGACCCGAGCGTAGGGTACAAAACAAACAAAACAAAACTGCATCTGAGGCGGTCGGTGTGTGCAGGTGGAGATTTTTCTTGGACTGTCTTCAAGGAAAATTGGAGGTGGAAATGCTACTTGCTGTTTTCGTAGAACAGCATCATGGAGGTGCCTCTCCTTCACGACGGTGCGGTGCAATGGACCGTGGTGCAAGTGCCGGCCTTGCTGCGTCACCCCGCTGCTGCCCAGTCGCCAGCGATGTTGGGGGCGGAACCACTCCTCCTTTGCCCTCCTCAAGTGTGCACACCAGTCGTTAGCTTGCATTGAGTATGTAAATAAGCTCATTTACTTTTATAGTATGCTTTTCTTTTTTTTTCAACAAATGGAGCAAACCACTGCACTAGAGGATGGATCGCTGTTGAGTTCCTTATTGAGTTCCTATTCAGTTTTGTTGCGTTCTCCGATTCCTTGTTTAGTAATAATTTGAACGTTCGGAACGTTTCTCAATCTTTGTATCTGTACTTATAGCTTGAGAAGATTGATTGTTAGTAGAGGAGCAAAAAGAACGCAGTTTAAGACTGTAAATAATGCAATGAAATCAAGAGACTCCGATTTTGGTAGCACTGCCTGGGAAGCATTGAGTCGGAAGACTTCGTGTTTGTTCTTTAGGTTTTTGTTGTTCGAACGAACTTGGAGAACGAATTGGTATTGAATACAATAGAGGACACTAATTGCGTCACATTTAGCATTTAACCAATATGTAGGAATGTGCTTTCATTGTGAGATGAGTATTAACCTGCGGAGGGGTCCCTTTGAGTACAAGAGCCTAACTCTCTTTTTACGCTGTGAATTTCTTGTTAAATTTTAAAGTGAGGGTTTGTAGATCATTGTAAGTAATATGATGTGTGTCTGAACTTGAGAACGGGGTCAAACTGAGCTGTGAGGGTCTTACTCTACTGTCCACATCGAGTGTGTGGATGATGCCATGAGACAATTAGAATTGAACTGAAGTTGACGGGTTCTGATGAGTTTATGCTGAAATTTGATCATTTTCTACTTCGTACTTAGTTTTTCGGTTAACAAGACGGATGAAAAGGCCTTTGTCCATTCCATGATGTCCCAATTCAGGTAGATATACAAGGATGTGACGTTGAACTACAAACTTTGCAGACACTTGTGATTTTTACGTGCAAGGAATTTTATTTTTTATTCTGAGCTGGTTGAATGGGTTGGGAGGGGTGTTTTTTTCGTTTGATCAGTCACCTACCTTCGTCTTCTATTAAGCTGGTTTTTGGCTGTTTGGCAGAAGTTCCATTTGAATTGAGAGATGCTGATCGCGGAATAAGAGGATCATGGGGATTTGTCTCCAGGTGAGATGTTTTTCCTACCTCACATTCATATCTGCGTATATTTTCAAACAGTTGATCACGTTCTCCTGGATCTCTTAGCGAAAGCTTGAATCTGATTGTACGTATTTTATTCTATGGTAGCAGGGGTAAAAGTGCGGCTCCGCGAGGAGTTTGGTAATACGGCAGTTGAATGGCTCATTCTTTTTATTTGCTCTACATGAGCATGGAGTACTACGTGTTTGGGACCTGCTTGAGCGTTGAATCATTTTTTCTCTTCGGAACGGGAGCTTGAACGGGAGCTTGAGTAGGTCCATCTTCATAACTTGTATCCTTACTTAAGCAACTGGGTTTGAGATTCATTGTTTTAAGCCTCCGTGTGGCATGTTTTGGGCATGAGCCATTGTTTTCTTTAATAATAAACACAGAGTTGTTTGGGAAGGCGTTAACAAATCGAAAGTCAAACTTCACCTTTAATTTCACATATTATCATAGTTTGATTCTCCATGTCTTGAACTGTTGAATGTTTTTTTAGCAGGTTTTGAACCAAAACTGATGTGGGCAGAGAAAGTGCTTATTGCACCATCCACTTTTCAGATTGCGTTGCTGTGTGATTCCTTATTTAGTTAAAATATCAAGCAACCACATGACTAGTGATTACTTTTGCAGTTCTTGGCAATTTTAAAGTACCTATGAGGTTAAGAATGGGCGTATCCTTTTGCTGACATATACTAATGTGTTGTCCATTTAGGATTCCAGCCGGGATACCATTGTTGTTTGTTCAGTACAGTTGGTCCTGCGGCAAGGTTATATTACAGTTTAGAATATGATCTCCATTCCTGAGGTGAAATGCTTCAAGACATATCATTTCTGTAACTACTGAGCTTATTGCTTGTCACAGAAATACTCTCTCAATTGATGTCTGTTTTATGAGATCTTAACTCTTTTCTACCGTCCGGTGAAAGGTAGAATTATGAAACTGAAGTTCGGGTTCTTGTGTTCATCTTGTGAGGCAGGGGAAAGTTATAGACCTTAAACTGCTAGAGACTGGTGTTTGGACTTTGTAGTCAACTACCAAGGGTCACGACCTACTCTTTGTGGATTTCAGCAAGTAGTTGTTCCATTCTTCAACTAAAATTTCTTGTGATGAGATGGTTGAGTATTATAACATTCTTCTAATAGAAGATGTTGCATTGGAATGTCAAATTGGTATATTCCACATTGTCTGCATATCTTGGCATATTGTCTACATCCGATCCACAGATGGCCTTTTGCTACACTTCTAGTGCGCTCTCTCTCCCGTGCGTTGTCCCTATTGAATTGTATTGCATCAATTCCGCACTGTTCTAACCATAGACAGAGAGTCAAGCTCTGAAGAGGATTGGAGGTTTATTCTCTGGAGCTCGAAAAGGAGGGAGCTCCTGCATTTACTTGCAATGCCATTCAATCTGCTTTGATGATGTCA
Source organism: Antitrichia curtipendula (assembly GCA_951230915.1). Lineage (NCBI taxonomy): Eukaryota > Viridiplantae > Streptophyta > Bryopsida > Hypnales > Leucodontaceae > Antitrichia > Antitrichia curtipendula. The sequence continues at coordinate 1,870,638 of CATNWC010000230.1, read as the reverse complement.
AGGTCCGGTTCTGGGAGTTCGTCCAGCGGAGCAGCAGGTCCACTTCTCTTGCTCACAATTCTTTAGTTTCTTACTGCTTGATTGCATTATAGCAAAGAATTCCGATTGGCATGACACAGACGTATAGAATTTTAGGTGCAATGCTAGATTTTAGGGATTCTTGAAAGAGACTAAAGGTAGACGATACTATTTGAGAATTTTAACATATACCGAGTAGGGTTTGGGGGAGGTCACTATCTAGTTGTGGAGAGATCACTGTCGTGCAAAAGCTAAATTTGTTGAGATTAAATTTTTATCAATATACTCAATTTCTAATGCAATTTGAGAATGGAAGGTTATAGTAGAAAATCTCATTTTCATTTGAAGATAGTGACCACAGACTTGTATTGAAGTTGTACTTTGACTACTTGCGAATAAGGCTCATTATGTTAATGAGTATATGAAATGTTGGTACTAGAGTTCTGTGTAGCAGATGGTATCAGGTTTCTCTTGGTTTTAGTTTCCTCTACTTAAAGCTTTCAGTGTTAGATAATAGCTCGGTTTAGGCTGAGTCCACAAGAGCTATGGTTGGATGTGTGCAGCGGCTATGGAGAATAAGAGTGTGGATTTTGGCGATTTTTTTAAGGGAAAACTGCCTGAGAAGTTCCTGCTGCTCCTGGGGTGGTTGGTTATGTCCAGAATTGGGACGTATGTCCTCTCTGGGAAGTGGATCACTCAGCCTTCCAAGGAAGCCTCGATTCGAACAGCCTGTTGGGAACCTTGGACACATTCTCGGGGGGAAGTATTGGCCGGCTTGGTGTGGCGTCGTTGGGCATTGTTCCATTCATCAATGCTCAAATTGTGGTGCAGCTTCTTGGGACTGTGTTTCCCAAATTGCAGGATCTTCAGAAGAAGGAAGGAGAGGCCGGGCAAAAGAAGGTGCTGCATTGAACCAAGTATATTCTCAGCCATCTGTTTAGCAACTTGGGATGCGTCTTTCCTGTAGATACAACTAGATAACGCTTTAACTTCATTCACGAAACTTACCTTCTGCTGGTTAGGACAACAAGAGCTCACACAAGCAGGTGGGGCTTAACAAGTGCAATAAAACCATAGTTTTTTTAACCCTAGAAGGATGGGCCTGGGAGCACTTGGTTTCAAGCCGCATTGTCCATGACTCTGTTTGCTGCCATTTTGCACAAGATGTAAGGTAGGTGTAAGGTAGATGTAAGGTAGATGTAAGGTAGATGTAAGGTAGATCTACCTTAAAATGTATGGCAATAGTACATGCCTAATTTCAAATAAGACATAATTAAGGCATGTATTATTATCATAGATTCTCATTCTGAAATCAATGAGGATCCTACATTTTGGTGGTATTAGGTTAGCAGTTGGTATTAGGTGTGTCTACCTTATAAGAAGAATTAAATATATATTTTCAAAGAGGAGATTATAAGTGCATTGCAAGTAATAAAATTTCAAATTTTTTTAGGAAATTTGAAACTATTGTGAATTTTCTTTGGAAATAATTGAAGAAAATTTATATCCAATACAAAATATTCTTGAAGAATTTGAAATTTTCACCACGGATGTATAGAAGACTAATGCATTTTTTGTGGATTAACCTTTAAATGTTGAGGCAAATGTTTTGTATTCAATGGATGATAGAGAATCTTTCTATGTAGGATAAAAGTGCAACTATTCATCATTAGAATTTGGTGTGAAAAGAGGAGATCTACTATAATAGTTTGACTACAACTAGAGCTTTTGGATTTTTTGAACTAATGATTTCCATGATATCAAAATAGATTATTTTCACATTTTAAGGATTAAGCATCTTCTTCTTTAGAATATTCAATAATACTATGATAAAAGAAATTGTAATTATTTCATTGAAAATGTACTCAAGCAACTTCCAAAAAGGATACTAGATGAAAAAATATTTTTTTAGTTTTAGGTGGAGTCATCCATTCAACACCATGACCAAATTAGACATCAAAATGCTTTGATTATTAAACCAGTAAGAGCATTCTTTATTTCTATAGTTAATAGTAAAACCATCCATTAGATACTTTTGATTCTTAGAGCCCTTCAAAGGTTAACCTTGAAGTACTTGAGCTTATGGCCAAGTGGCTAGAACATCAAAGTCCTCTATCCTAGAAGGTTTCATTTTTCCATTGAGAATGAATGGAATTTTTATTTTTTTGTAAATTTTTAGAGATGATCTCAAATGTTATATACGCAGTTTCAAAATTTTAAAAATTTTCTTTTGTAAAAATTTAAAATAATTGTGAAGTTTTGAAGATAGAAAAAAAAAGATTCATATCAAAATAATGTTAAAAAATCTAAAAATCTCTACATTGGTTTATGTTATGGTTTGAAACATCATTGTATAAACCAAATTTCCACATCATTCTATAATTAAAAACTTAATAGAATGTGGTAAGAGATCCAAAGCTTGAGGGACACTCTTAGAACATTTTGTGCACCACATGCTCCAATGGGATATTTTGAGGGACCTATTTACCTCCAAGGTTAGAATAAAATCCTCCCTATAACTACTTGTATTGAAAAAAAGACTATTTTATAGTATTCTTTGATTACTTATAATAACATCAATTAAATATTTTTGAAATTACCTACAAATCATGAACAATTTTATGTATTGACCAATAGCTAATATATTTCTATTTTTTGGATCTAAAATATATTGTGCTAGTACATTTTGATCAATTTTTGATAGATGTATATATTAATTTTGGACTTTAAATATTTCATAATTAGTTAAATATATGATTAAAGTACATGTTAAACTATTTTTTAATAGAGATTATTACTTATAAAGAAAAAAAAATACACACAAAAAAAATTGAAAGCAATGGTTACAAAAAGAATAAAAAAAAATCCTTTCAAAGACCAAGAATCATTTTCAATTTTAGTATTGGGTAAGTTTTGTAACAACAATTTATCCTTGCAAGCAAAACAAAATAGATCTTGTGATAGTGATCTAACTTTGGAAATAGAACAGAAGAAGAATGAAACCTATACTTCAAGAATCAAAGGAAATAACAAACTAAAACACAATGAAAATGAAATATGAGAGCATGGATACACAAACAACAACCGAAGTAACACACACTAAAATATAAGAATCATGGAATATAACTTGATTTTTCATCTAACATCCAAATTGTAGCTATCTAGAACATGGTATACTAAAAACACTTCATTGATTCTAATTCCTCATCTCCTTTATTGCATGTGATTGTTTGAATGCTATATATTTTTAGCTTATTTAGATTACTTATAATGAATATTCTTCTTAAATGAATCCTAATTATTTATGAGTTTATTATGAATTTTATCTTGAAGTAATAAAATGCTTCCCATATTATGCCATGAGTGGTTTTTAAAATGCACTAAGCGCACCTCCCGAGGTCCTAAGTTCAAGTACACAATTCTAATAATTTTAAAATTTTAAAATTGAAGTAGAAAATAGACTTAATAAGCTTTATTTCATTAGTTCAACTAAAATTTAGAAAAGATCATTTGAATCCTAAAAAGACTCATGTTTCCTTTGTATTTTAAAAAGGAAACACAAGTCTTTTACAAAAAAAGAGGCATTGTGCCAGAAGGCATCTTTTGTGATCAATGAATTTAACATTCTTTCTTTAGAAAATTTTGCAGTTTTTTAAAAAGAGGCTTTCTACAACCATCTAATATATATACATATGCAAAGAATATTCTTAAAGTAACTCTGGATGAAAATGACCTACTATTTCACTTAGATATAGGCTTGTTTGACCATTTGTCAGCCACTTACCAATTGTGTTGCCAATTTGACATTTCAAGGATAAATAACATTGCCTCTATCCCACTAAAAACTCAAAAAGCTCTCCTGCAAGAAATTACCAATATTTTGTCTTTGGAGTGGTAATATATGCAATCTAAAATCAATAAGCTATCCTTTAGATCTAAGTGTACAAAATCTTCAGCTTAGGCACTATCATCTAAGCACTCAAAATCCATGTAGAAAATATTGTATTTGAGCATAATTTTCAAATGTTGTTAGCTTCATCATTTTTGATGATTTGAAGGTTGGTGGAAATTAAAGGATTCTATAATTATGTGCCCCAAGCTAGGACCCATATTAAAGGGGACATAATTATAGAACCTTGTACTTAACCAAGGACATAGAACTTTCTTCTCAATGTTCCTTGGAGATTCCTTGTACCTAGGAAGAGACCCTATTGCTTGTTTAGTGAGTGGAAGTTTTCCATTACAAAAAGTCTATGAAACATATAGAAAGAGACAAGATGAAGAGCTGAGCCCATAGATGGTCAAAATTTGAAATCTAGTTTGCCAACCAATCTAAGTGTATAGCTTATGATTAGCTTTGCAGGCATCCAATAGGGCTTTATACCTTTGCCTAGAGGTAAGGAGTGATTGGATTGCCATATAGTGCGAATATAGTACAGCATGGTAAGGTTGGAGGGGGTACTTGGCACTTTGTAGTACACTGTGGTTGGATACTTCTTGGCACACTAGCATGGATACACAATGGCTCACCATGATGAAGTTGAAAAAGGTACACCTTTAGTACATTCCTTGTACAACCTTGGGACACCTCAGCAAAATTAGTACTCTACAACACATTTTCCCTAGTAAGGTTCTAAGTAGTGTGCTATAAACCACCATACTCAATACCCTGTGGCAAAGTTGGAAGGGATTCACTGGTGGAAAACCAAGGTAGGGATACACTCATTATACCATGGGATACCAAGACAAAGATAGAAGGTGATACCCTTGCACTCCAAGGTTGCTAGACATGAGGGTAGTGCGCAATTGACCAAAGCTATGGTGAACCAGGATTCAACAATGTCTCGAGGTGCATTGGGGTACACTAACACATTGGTATACCACAGACTACAGATTTGGGCAATGGTACACCAGGGTACAATGGGTTTAGTGGTCCACCAAGGTAAAGTATGTAACTCTAAATCCATAATCCTAAATCCATAGACCCTAAATCCTAAACCCTAGGACTAGGAATCCATCTACATTCTTTTGAGTACTTGGACTAGAGCCTTGAAATGTTGCATATATATCCTTGATGTTTCTACATTATTTTTTCAACTCTAATCTCCTACACTTGTTTCTCTACGTGTCTTGTAATCAAAGCTTTAAGTTGGAAATCACTTACTAAAACCTTAGGTTTGTTCTTTAAATGTTTTAGATATATAGAGCCTAGTGTCACAATTGATGATAATAGGTATAGAGACAACTTTAACAGGGTGCATAACTTTCACACAATAAGTTAGTATAGGTCTAAACATCACAAAACAAAATCCATGCACCCCTCTTTGCTAAGGACGTTTTGATGGTACTGAGAACTCAACCAGAGGATGTGTGGTTTAGAAGATCTCACCATAACAAAAAAAGAAAACAAAACAAAACATATAGTCTAACTTAAGGTGTTGTGGATGAATGCTCCAAATCACCAAATGGTCAAGACTAAAAGGATGCATAGATGGTTGTGGAATTTTGGGTGTGGTTACATTCTTCATTTTACACTTGCCAAATCAAAATGACAATGAAAAAAAAAGATTTGAAAAGAACATTTGATAACCTATGTTTTTGGATGGTATAGATAGAATGGTCTACAATAATTGTTAATTGTAGTACAATTTTTCAATGATAGTCTTTCTAAAAAAATAATGGTTTTTGAATGGTATAATGGGTTTTCAACTCAATAAGGATGTTGAGGCCTAGAAGTGGTTACTTTGTGGATGATTTCAATGTTACTATAACAATGAAGAATGCACCTATTGGTTCAAAAATTGGATCATTTTCGAGTGACTATTTTAATAATAGATCTTAATGAGTGTTCTATTAATTATCAAATGGGTCAAATATATTTTTGAAAAAAATAATTAAAATTTCAAAGTAGAATCAAAATTAGATTTTCTCTATATTATTGGATAGGTTGAAAAAAAAATTTATAGATTTTTGTCAATTTGAATGATTGTGCAAATTGAAAAAGAATAGCAAAAACTTAAAGGTCTTACTACCAAATAGCGCATAGGTGATTTATTTAACTTCAATTGTTCATTTTAGAATCAAGGTCTCATATAAAATCCAATAATTGTCTACATGAGTTGATTTGCGTATTGATTTTGGTTTGCTTTTTCAACATTAATTGAATAAGGACATTGAAGACACAAAGTGAATGATGAATGACTTTTAAGGCTAATGTAAAGATAAAGAGTGCACAAATTGGTCCAAAATAAAATGACAAACCTAGTGATAAATCTCTTTTTTCATAGTTAATCCTAAATTGTCAAGGCTTATGAATATGCAATTAAACTTCAAGCATTTCTACTTGAGATTCTCTCTTTTGTCATTGAAAATGCATGGATCAAAAATAAACTTACCTGCCTTTTAGTAATTCATAAAAATTCTAGTTTTTGTAAAATTTTTAAATTATCATGAGTTTTTTAAATTATCATAGGTCCAACTCAAAATTATCAAATGGAAATGAATGAAAATTGGATGAAAGTCATACTACTCGGAATAGGATGAAAATAGTACAAACCATATGAGCTATTGATTTTTATCTATAATATTGTAAATTGCAATGTCATGTTTTAGTAAACTTTACAATATTATTTGTATGTGTTTGGAACTACAACACCATGTTAGTGTTATTAAGTTACTATGCAATATTCTAGAACGTCTAGTTATTTGAGTAACATGTCTAATTATGTGACATCCTTCACACTATTGAATTTCATAATCATGTTTACTAAACTTTCTAATTAATAAACATCATTTGATAAGACATTCTAGGTTCATCTAACCGCAAAAACAATTGGTACAAGCTATTCTAATATTATTACTATGCAATATATTAGCATGTCTAATCATTTGAATAGTAAATGATAACTTGCAATTATTTCACTATCAAATACTTATCAATTAAGATGTAGAAATGAATATTCTCTTTGCAATGGTGTTTTGTTTCATTTGAATGATGTAAAAACAAACAAACAAACTCAACAACAACTTTATTTGAGCAATTGTGTGATAACTTAAATTATGAGTAATGTCCAAGACCTGACAATTAAACTTGCATTAAGCCCTTTTAAAAAAAAATGGAATCCATTGCATAGCAGGGAAAGAAACAACAAATAGGTGATAACTTATCTAGGAGCCCGCTTGCAAAGTAGTTATGCTTCTAGTAGGACAAGATAACCTCTTTCTTATTATTATCATTATTATTATTATTATTATTGACCTTTAGACTCCAATTGAAATTTGTGGAGTGAGTGGGCAGCCAATCCAAACTTGTATGATAGGAAACTTGAACCCTCCTAGATGTGAGCTACACTGCCCTACCCTATCCTACTTAGGTGGGGTACATAAGTTGTGTATGAGTTGTCCTTCCCAAGGAGGGGTCTACAGTAGGTCTTGGGTCTTCTTTCTTCCTATCCTGTCTTGATCTATATTGGAGGGATGGAGGATCCAAACTACTGCAATAGACTTAAGGGAAGCTAGTAGACTTTATTAGTGGTTTTAGGGAGTGAAGGATACGAGGTGCGGACTAGTGAGCCTTCCTTGCAAGAAACAAAAAAGGAAAAGAAATGGGAGAAGCTGCCAACCCCAATGGTGGAGGCAATGGTGCTGCTATTGGGATGCCGCCCTAGAAATGTGACCTTGTACACATCTTCTTTCCATAGAAAAACAGAACTACTTGATGAGGAAATGGAGTGCAATTGGCATGTGGAGAGTGCAATTCCTACAAGGAGTCTGCAGGGAAAGGCATGGAGGTAAGTGGCTTTGGAAGAGCAGGCATGTGCAGTGCCCTAGTCAATGTTCAGGGAAGGAAAAAAAGGTAGGTCATTTTTAATCAATGGAATGGGGAAGATACCCAGTTGCAATCAAAATACATTTGGACTAAAAGGTTATAAATATCTATATAATTTATTTGGAGTCTTAAAATAGAGGAGAAAAAAAAAGACTCAAAACTTGAAATATGGATTCAAGAGTAGAATTGAAAGTCAAAGATAGCTTGTAAGATTAAAAAAGACCCAAACATTGACCTTGGTGTAGTGTTTTAATATTGCAAAAACATAATTATGTTTCATTTGTGTTTTCTACAAAAAAATAAATCATTGACTTAACAATAGAAAGAAAAAGAAAATATTATTAAGTGTAATTAAATTGTTTAAAAAATCAAAAAAAGCTTTAAGAAAATATTGAAAACATATTTTAGGCAAGTGTGTTGCTTATATTACAACATATCCCAATCCCTAAAAAGTTATCTAAAGAAGCAAATTGTCTCTCCCAATATGTGCGGTGTAACAATAAGTTCCGGATGTTTGTGCTGTATAGGACCCTCTTTGTACTTTGCCTTGTCTTCTTTTCCATGCACGTAGAAGCCGAACGTGTTCAGGCCGGGTTCCCAAGTTCCATCGCTGTTTGCTTTTTTGCTTAATATTTAGGGTTTGGTTCTATCACTTGCTTCTGCAATTGAGCTCAGAATTCTTCGTAGGCATTCTGCTGGACTTGGGGTGTTTCCGTAGACATCACAACTCAAGTCTGTTTTCACCCTGGTCGATCATGCGTCAGAGATGTTTGTAGTTTGCTGAACGTTTTGGTTGTTATTTTGATTTGGCAGATTCACAAAAGTATCCCAATCGGTCATCAAACGTTCCTGTACAACTCCGTCCCGATGTTGTTTTCCACCCTGGCGCTTGTGACACCCTTGAACTTGGGGCGCGGAATGTTGCAACAGCCTCTGCTGATCGGACTGCAATTCTGTGGAGCGTCCAAGGGAAGAAACTACAATCCTACGAAGGTCATTTGGACCGGCTTGCCGGGATTGCATTCCACCCTTTGGGGTACCTACCTTGGAACTGCAAGTTTTGATAAAACGTGGAGGCTCTGGGATGTGAGCACGGGTATCGAGCTTTTGTTACGGGAGGGGCACAGTCGTGGTGTATCTGGCATTGTATTTCAGCAGGATGGGGCATTAGCAGCATCGTGTGGGATGGATGCACCGGCTCGCGTGTGGGATTTGTGAACTGGGAAGAGTATACTGGCTTTGGAAGGTCATGTCAAATCTGTAAGTCAAGGATGGCCTGCACGTATCGGATGCTTGTGATTTGCATGAACACCTACTTGATTTGTCATTTGCGCCTGGTTTTTCAACATCTTACGATCTCTCTCTGTCCCTTTGGTCTGTCCGTCTCAAGACTGACTAGTCCTCTTGACTCCATTCTGAGCGATGCACTCTCAAGTTTAAATCATGACCCTCTTTCCTCTCACTCACCGAAGTTGGTGCTGGGTTCCTCTTGGACAGGTGTACGGCATTGATTTCTCACCCAGTGGGTATCATTCAGCGACGGGGAGTGATGACCACACATGCAGAGTATGGGATTTGTGGAAGAGGCAGTGTCTGTACATCATTCCTGCGCACGATATTCTAATCTCTCGAGTCAAGTTCGAACCTTCAGAAAGTTCTTGGTGACAGCCTCGTTCGATAACACGTCTCGGGTACAATTTTTTTATCTGCAACCTCATCGCTTGTGCTCTCCTCCACTGTTATTTTCAGGACATGTATTGCGTACTTGGTCTGGCGTGAAAATCATTAGTAAAATCATCTCACTTCATGTTTTTAAATATCTCCTCACCTGATGTTTTGGAGTGCTACAGCAGTGATGGATCTTTACTCTTTTTAACAAGAGTGGATGTGAAACTGGGTTGCAGATATGGTCGGCCCGTGATTTTAAAGCAGTGAAGACTCTGGCGGGTCGCGAAAGTGAGGTCGCCGGAGTGGATGCGTGACCAGGTGATGATACATTCAAGCATGCTTTGCGGCTCAGATATTTTCTCACCATATGAAAATATGTCGACCATCACATGAGGTGTCTGATTGCATTTTCGTAGACTGCCCTATTCATGCGAACTACTGGTTTGTTCAGATCGGCGGAGATTAGGCGTGTAATGCAGGAGAATCTAGCTCGTGATCGATTTTGTTGATTTAACTAGATGCCTCCGAAAATGAAGTGCTCTGTCTTTTTTGGACATCGCCATTGCACCGCAGAGTTCCACGATTCAAGGTCTGCAGAGTTTGTGCCTGGGATATTTGGGGTCATTTGAGTCTATTAATAGTTTAAATATTGCGTTGGGGGGCATAGGCACATCCAAAAAGCAAGGCATACTGCAATGCTCGTGCCATTTGTTATATGTGTTCCATCCTAAACTTTCTCCCACGGCAAGTTGCTAACTCTGTGTGCCGCTGGTTGCAGATGGAAGGCACGTCGGGACTGTGTCATATGATCGAACCATCAAATCGTAGTCTCATTGCGATTCTTAGTTTTTGATTTTGACAATGACGTGCCTATTTAGGTGGCGGCTTCACTTGAGATCCTGATGTGACGTGTCGGAGTGCTGAAATTCTCATCGTGAGGAACATGTTCTGGTCAATCAGATTGTGAGTGAACTGCATATGTTTGGTACCTCTCTTTCCATTTCGTGATTTCCCGCGATTACTAGTTCGGAATCTCCTCGTGAACACTGCCTAAAACACATAGTTTTATTTGCAAGTTGGGGCCATTTAGATCAATATCTTTTTTTTTTTTTTTTCTATGGTAGTTCTTTGCTTTGGTGACTGACTCACCGATTTTTGTCCTTCCAATGGCACAGGTTTTTTGTGAGCTTACGGTATTTGAAAGGAGATGGACAGGTCGAGTGGGTTTGAGATCAAACCTCTACAGTACCATCTGGTTCCAATTCAAGGTTCGCTTTCAGAGTGTGGCTCGCTCGAAGCTGATCCTTCAGTAGGTTAAACCCTTGACGTCCCAGTCATGTTTCGCCTAATTCAGCGTTTCTCCGTGTATCTTTCAATCGAGCATCGTTGTTGAGCGATTTGTGATATGCACTCAAAATGTACCCAAACGGAAGGGAAACGCACTTGATACTACACATCGTTCAAAACAATTCAATTCATGTTCACCGCGTCATTTTGCAATTGATTGTTCGTGCTCGTTCCACAATACGTATGAAATTATGGTTTTTGTGGCTTGCAGATTTAGTCTCACTTCGATCGACTGCGAACAGAAGTTGGGAAACTCCATCCTGCATCTGATGAAGAGGACACGTGAAAAATGCTGAAAATCCTAGATCCAATAAGTTCTTTTCTTGAAAATCAAATCCATCGTCAAATCTTTTTCAAACCCTTTTCCGACATGTGCTCCGCACGAACTGAATCAAGGTGTGGGAGCCGACGCAGTTACAGCACTGTTGCGCAGGGTTGGGTTCTCCCAAATTCTCCAGATCCTGCTGTAATTTGATCCGCGTGTTCGAAAAAAGGAAGTCTGGTATTCTTGTTGGAGTGCGCTGGCTCCAAAATTGTCCTTGACGCGGCAGGCAAGGCAGGGCGCAGCTCTGGTGCGTGTGAAACCGGCCGCACTCACCCCAACCATCTCCGAAAATCCGGTACCCTTCATCCCGCCCTGCCACGTGTCTAGGCGATTGCGAAATTAGCGGCCTTCGACTTCCCGCATGCCGAACTTCGCGTTTGCATGCTGCTGGTTGTTTGGGTAGCAGCGAGAGGACGACGCTGGGATGCGTTGTCAAGCGAGAGACGTTTTCGGATGGCGCATGCGGTGAAGGAGGGGTGTGCCAGGATGCGTTGCGTTGCGACGTGGAAGAGGTGTTTTGCATGGCGCATGCGATGAAGGTGGGGTGTGCCGAAGAAGCCCCGCGGTGCACGAACAGCTCCAAATGAGGAGCTTCATAGGTGAGTACGCAATCACCAACCTGTTTGTTATTTTGTGTATTTCCCCCTTCGATTCTTCTCCTCCCCTTCACTCGATCATCCTGATCCGTCCAAAGTTTCGTTTCAGTTCATGCACAAGCTACCGTTTTGGCGAACCTCCGCCAACTGTCTGCGACTTTTGCCATCGCATGCTTTACCCGCGACCGATGTCATCAGAGAAATTGTGGAATTGAAATTTATGGGTGAATTTTCTTGTGAATTTTTTGCTTCTGGCGAAGAGCGCACCGTAACATCCAAACCCTAAAGCAGAAATCCCTTTCTTACCTAGGACCTTGCTGTTTTTTGGTTTGAGCTGTAAGGGTTGTGAGGGAGAGAGAACGTGGCAGAGGGATGGTATTTGGAAATTCGTTTCTTGTAGGTTTGGTAAAATTTTCATAATTTTGTTGAATCAGATTCGTAGCATTATCCGATTGATTTTATATCCAAATTTTTTTTAATTTTTATACGGAGGCGGAATACATCTGGCTGCTATTTTTGTTCAACAATTTGTGCAGTGCACTTTTCTCAGTGCCCGCCAGCACAATGCCTCGGCCATTTGGGAAACTCGATTTTGCTTTTCAAATTTAAATCCTCTGCTTGACTCTCCGCAAGTTTCGCATGTACTGTCGATACTTGAGGGCTGCCGTCCAAAAATTTGTGAGAGCATTCCAATCAGGTGGTAATATCGGTAGTAGTCTCTTTGCTTCTAGGTCGGACCAACAGATTGACATAAGTTCCGCTCGCGTGAGCATTTCATTCTTTGCTTACTCGGCCCCTTCACCTAAAATCTTGTAGATATGTGCAGCTTGGCCTGCTCTACTCTTTGAATTGCAAGAGTTTTCACTATCCCAGTCTGATTTCATGAATTCGGTGTTGGTTTCAATCACGCAGGTTTTGACCACTCACAAACATCGACTGGCGCGAGTTGAGGCACCTAGTGCCGAACCAATCGAGAAGCATCGCAAGGGCTCTGGGTATGTGGATAAGAACTTGCGCCCTATTTTGCCCTATTTTTTATTTCATTGATTGGAAATTGGTGACGGCTTTAGGTCTCGACAACATCCACTCCTTGTATTTGTTGATCGTTCGTCGTCGTGGGGTCTACACTTCTTCAACCTCGAATCTTGGTTTGGGTCAACATCTCTTTGGGAGAATTTGGGTTTTGGGTTTCGGGGATTTGAACTTACATTTTTTCTCGCAAAGGCAATTGTTTTGACAACCCTCTGCCAATTGTCTGTGAGTTTTGCCATTTGTGTATTTTAGGTTGGGCCCCCATGAAAGACAGATTGTAAAGTCGAAATGTATGCCGGTTTTCTTGTGATTTGGGTGCTTTCAGTTGAATCACACCTTAAAATTTGAACCCTAGAACAGAACTCCCATTTGTACAGAGGTGCTTCGCGTTTTGGGTTTGAGTTGTGAGGACTGTAAGGAGGAGATAACTATGCGATTGAGGATACGTGGAAAATTTGTTTTCTTGATGAATTATGGATTTAAGGTTTTAGAACATTGTGTCAAATGTGAACGGTTAATTCTCCAATCATCTGGTCTTGGCGTGAAAGAGATTGTCCTGAAATATTTCTGAATGTTTGTTTTCTAGCTTCGAGGTTCATGGTTGACTTGCTCACATTCACATTGCCGTGCAGATGCAAGGCGCTTTCAATTTGTCTCGGTGCCTGGTATTGAGAAAAGACCGGGGTGCTACTGGATGCTGTCCTTGAATTTCGGCACATGCAGCAGTAACCGAGAGCGACCAAGAGTTATTTGTCTCGGTGTCTGATATTGAGAAAAGAGCGGGGTGCTACTGGATGCCGTCCTTGAATTTCGGCACATGCAGCAGTAACCGAGAGCGACCAAGAGGTATCACTGTAAACAAAGATCTCAGCACCGCTGAATTGTCACCCTAATTTTTTTTCTATTATATCATGGCAAGGTTGATTGGGATGGACTCTGGATGTCTAAATGCTCGAATTAACTCCGATTGATTGCAAACATTGTGGATCTCGCTACAGTTTGGATGTACTAATGTCACTTGTTATTGTATACTCCAAGGTGTTAGATAAATTGCTTTTAGTTGTTTCCCCAAGATGTCGGTGCGGTTTGTTTACTCTAGGATCCTTTACTTTGTGCAGATAAACTCTGGCTCTCTGTTAGTCTGGTTTGTCTTGAACTGTGTGGATTGGAGTGGGGCAGGGTCTTCTCCTCTGCGCTAGGGCAATCGGCCTCTTATGCATGTGGGAAAACGACTCCTGCCTTTTCCTAATTCACACAAATTGAAATATGTTTTCCTTCTTCTAGTGTGCACTCTTTTAGAAAATCATGGAACGTCTTGAGATTGCTCACTACTGTTTTTTGGTGAGTCTCCTTTATATGTGTTCTATATGAAGCTGGATTGCTTGTTCATAGTTCTTTTTGTTTTCTATGTTAACATTGTGATCCTTTATTTTGCGCAGATATTCAACATGGAGGAAACTACACTACTTCGATTCCCCTTCGGCTCGGCAATGATTCTGAAAATGTGACCTACATTTCGGCCGTGATGTATGTTGCCTTGTTGATTCTCTGAGTATTCGAGTTTGGTAACTGATTTTCTTTCTTCCATGTCCTGTTCATTTGAAACCAAGTTTTACAGGAAAGGTACAGACCCTGAGAGTGAACCTGGTCCATTTATGGTCACACGGAGGGCTCCAGAACGTCCAAAACCCTAAAATAGGGTTTTCACAAAACTCAAAATCTTAAAAAAAGCTTTGGCTTTTCGGAATCCTTGCAAGATTACGATCTCATTGATGTCATGATGTTTGCGAAATACTAAAACACCAAAGACTTGTGAAACCCATAGGACACCCCTGTAACTCTAAACCCCTAAACCCTACCTTAAATTTGAGTAGTTACGAGGGAGAGATGCCCCTCTGAACTTTCAGGACTCCCATTACATCACCGGCGCGCCCGGGACATTGCCAACTTTGAGTGGCGATAACTTTTGGCTCCCAACTCTGATTTGTAACCACAAAGAATGCACAAATCAGAGTTGGGAGCCAAAAGTTATCGCCACTCAAAGTTGGCAATGTCCCGGGCGCGCCGGTGATGTAATGGGAGTCCCGAAAGTTCAGAGGGGCATCTCTCCCTCGTAACTACTCAAATTTAGGGTTTAGGGTTTAGCGTCTTGTTGTCTTCTTTCCAATGGCGTATGGCACGTGCGCTTAGCCCTTGCTAACAGAAAGTTATTGCCCTCTGATTGCTCGGGACTCCTCACAAGTCCAACATTTGGGCTCTTGCAAGGTTTGGGCATTCACCACCAAGGTCCCCCTTGCCCACCAAGGTGTCATGGGCATGCCTTGAGGTAGGGGCGTGACAACTACTTGCCTACTTTCAATGGGGGTTCAATCTTTATTGTGGAACTCCTTTTTCTCAATTTTTGCTTGTAGGTCTTTTGTCTCTAAAGCAAAAGGCGTGGGTTCTAGATTCTCCACTAGATGTGCTAAATTTAAGTTAATATGTTTAGCATCAAGGGAGATAGTGAAGTGGTATTGATCCTCATCCTTCACATTAGGAAGTATTGTGACACATTTAACCTTGAGAAAGGGGTCTTAGAACTATTCTACATCTTTGACCCTTTGGTCCAAGGTTGCCAATACAAATGTTGGCAAGTTTGAGTGCTTGTAGGAGAATATAAGGTGATGCCTATGTGGGTCTATTGTTAGGCTCCAACACTCAAGCTTCTCTAGTTCTTTAAATTCCCAGTGGTCACCTTCTAGTTGAACTGGGCTTGTTTTATCCTTCTTGATGGGGATTGCGTCTTGATACTTGTTAAAGTACATGGACAAGCTTTCTTTGATGGCCTCCATTCTACAGAAGAATAGATATTGTTAGTTCCGTCATCAAGTTATCACGAGATGGTAAAAACAAACACCTTAGCCCTACAATTTAGCTCAAACTAAGCTAAACTGCAGGTTGTAGGTTTATAAGTTGGTAGTCTGCAAGTTTTTTAGTTGGCAAAAGTTTTAGCCTTGACTTTGGTTATCTTATGAACCTAAAAAAATTTATAGACTTACAAGTTTAGAGTTTATTTAGGTTGAAACTTTTGTTGGAGAGCAATATAATGTTTTTTCTTTTAAGAAAGACCTTATTTATTTAAAAGCAAGAAAAGTAATAATAATTGAGGTTTAGCTTATCTTTAACCCCTAAGCGCTCCGACGTCCATTTTCTGGACGATGTACAGATTTGAAATCAATTTTCTTTCTCGTTACTGCTTGGATGAAAGTCATCTAATTTGTGGTGATTCTTTATTAAGTTGTTCTCCTATCTAATGGTTGGATTTGGTCTTACTAGAGTTCATATTTTTCTAAAATTACAGATGTGGAAGTTTATCAAGCCAAAAATTGCATGGATTTTAGTTCAAAATTGGGTTTGCAAAAATGAGGTCATAGATTAAAAGAACACAAAAATTTCAAAAAATCACCATATGAAGAGAACCTCATTTCAAATCCAATCCAACAAGTTTTACTCCAAAAATGATAATATTGTGCTTGTAATTGAATTTAGAAGATATTCTGAATTTTTCTTTTCAAAATTTATAAAAAAATATCAGTGATAGCATTGGTGAATCTAACCGTACAGATGGAATCTAAAAATCAAAATCTACAACTTTTAATTGTATGTCAAGTCCAAAATCTCCTTCAAAATAGGACTTTATAAGGATTTTTCCTAAGTAGTCAATTCTGGTGATGGATCCAGGCGTTCTAGGGTTAATAGACAAGTTTGTCTACAAAATTTTTAGCTTTTTTGATTAGTGGGGAAACACAAAACCAAACATAAAGTGGATAGAGCATGCTTTTTCCTTACTCTAAAACTTATATAATCAATTACATTAGATCTGCAATTTAGAACGGACCAAACTAAATTGCAATCTTGGAGTTTGAGTATATTTAGGTGTACAGGTTTTAGAGTTTGTAGGTTGACTTATACTTTACGGACAAATTTAAAGTTTTGAACTTTGATTATTGTTATGTTGCAATACAGTTTGGACCAGCCATACTGCAAGTTGTTTTTTACATAGAAAAGGAGTCCTCAACTAGATAGAAAATGCTTTGAATTTCATATTGCCAAACAAGTAAATTTTATTAAAACTAAACATACATCTCTAAAACCTATACATAACGGGTTTTGAACATGTTTTAGTCTTGAGCTGACTGCTACAATTGCATTTTAACTTGTGCCTCCTTAAAATGCAATACTCTAAGAATAGTTATATATTGTTAAAATTGGACTACTAGTCTTTATTTTTGACTATAAAATCAATTAAGGCAGTAAGATTCATAATTGTTTTCTCAGATTTTGGGTTGAATTTTATATAGTATTCTGCAATTTAGGTTGGACTAAGCTAAACTACAAAGCACTTAGGCCAAAATTTTTTTTTACATGGGGTACTTTTAGTGCATTTTCAAATTAGGGTTACATTCCAAAGTACAAACTAACTATAATTTTCTTAGCAAAGCTTTCTCAACCAACAAAAGTGAACTACCTATCCCTGTATTCTCAGAAGAAAAGGACACAATTCAAAAGCATTGATCAAGGAAACATGAATTCCAACAAAATTATGCAACTAAAATACCAAAGTATGGCAATTTACACACCCTAATTCAAAAACCCTTAACCCTATATCCTAGGCCTTAAACCATGAATCCTAAACCCTAAATTGCATACAGATGCAATGAAATTTGCAATGCCTAATATGTGATTGCATTGGAACATTGCAATGTGAATAGTTACTTCCTTCCAAGTCCCAACAAGAGAAGACAAAAAGAAAAGACAAAAACTACAAAAGACAAAAATTATACATTCAAAATGCAATTGCACACAAATGTTGGAGACAATTGCAAATAACAAACTTGACAAGTTTTTTCAACTCCTAAAGTAGCTTGGTAGACCGCAATTCCAACGTGATTCTAGTGCACGTGATTCTAGTGCATAGATGGAAAAGCACGCTCATAGCAACAGCGGAGTAGAAAGCCCAACCCTTCACAAATCTTGTACTCCACCACACAAATTTCTAGTCTTCATCAATTGAAAATAGAAACAAATCTCAGTAAAAACCGACCATTTCCAAAGAATCGCAGAACAAGTGAAAACCTTGCATTGCAAATAAGCAACAAAACCTAAATGACAAGCAAGCGACGAAACCAAAAATTAAACCATTCAATAACATTTTTAAACCGCAAACAAGCGAGAAAACAAGAATCTAAATTGGAACCTAAACCAATATAAAATTGAAACCTGTACTGCAAACAAGCAATGAAAAAGAAAAGGTTTGTGGCAAGCCTTTATATTCCAATTGGAAAACAATACATGCACAAGCCTTCATACTGCAATTGGGAACAAATTCTACGAGGGCCATATTGTATAGATCACAAAACATGACAACGTACCTTCGACCAATATTGTCCACCCCCAAGAAATGGAGGGATCCTTTGACAACAAAAAATGCCACACCGACACGAGACTAGAGGTCAAATATAACTTTGTGAGTATATGTAGAAGTAAAACAAAAAGGAAATGCAATGATGGCGGCAAGAGCAATTGCGCAACAGTCCGATTAACAAGTGCAAGAAGGCAAAACACAAAGGTGCAAGAAAATTTCAAACAAGAGGATTAGTAAGACAGAACAGGAAGAAGACGATGATGAACCGGGCTAGAATCCGAATGTAGCCCAAGCCAAGTTTTCAGCTTTTAAAGCTATAGCCATGGTTTTGGATCTATACCTAAAGCAATCAGGAATTCTTAACCTAAACCAAAATTGAAATACAATTGAACCTATTACCAAGCCTATATTTCCATAAATTAGATCATGAAAATTTGTATTACATCTAGTTAGGGAAATTAGATTAAAGAATTTGAATGTGCTTTAAATGTAAACTTCAAAATTTTTTAGAATATGATGGATATAACAACTAGTCAATAGTCAAAAGATATACATTTGCCTACAAGTTTCATGTTTCTTGAATAATTTTACTTTGATCATTAAACATTTGTAGTCTTTATAAACACAAGTATTTTAGAATACGGTAAACACAATCACTTGTGAGAAAAAAAAAAAGTATAGTCCTAACAAACATAAAAGGCATAATCTTGCCTACAAGTTTTTGATTAAATGAATATTTTTACTATAGCTATAAATATTTGTAGTATTTATAGAATTATTTTGCTTCAGAATATAGTATATACAATCCCTTGTAAAAAGTCAACAAAACATATTCTTGATAATAATTTTTGGTTTATTAAATAATTTTTATTAAGAATATGAATATCTTCAATAACTATAGAGAATAATATTATAGGTTATGGTGAATACAACGACTTGTCAAAAGTAAGAAGTTATACTCTTCACAATAATTATTTTTTATATTGATTGCTTTTTTAATCACTTTAACTATTTATAGTATTTACAAACAAAAGAATTATTTAA